>JAOWBC010001486.1:1135033-1154615 GCA_028566105.1 Hypoplectrus providencianus
CAACAACAACAACAACAACAACAACAACAAACGTGTTGAATAAAACAAGACCTTTCGTCATTTTATTTGAGTGTCCATTTTCATTTTCTGGAATTCTCTAACACAAGACAGAAGCCTCAAAGTAAGACTTATTTAAATTCAATTAAATGTCCCCATGACATGTTTACTACTTTCTACAGCAATCATACAATGTGATGCACTGCATTTTAAATAGTGATAATGCAAAATTGACAATGATTAACAAATGTATGAAGTGTCAATTTACTATTAGCATAGAGCCAACCATGATGTTTCTAATACATAGGGAATAGTGGATGTATTTTTCATTCACAGCTTATAAAACTCTTAGTTTGAACAGCTGTACATCACCTCTATGACAAAACACTGCTTGGAGGTAGTTATGTCTTTTTGCCACAAGGTGTCACTTGTTACTTTCTTTATACAATCAACAACTTGAAGTCTAAAGCAGCAACTATTGCTACTTCAGTGGTTATTTCAAGGCTGTTAACAAAGCTGTGAAAATAAATATTTAACCATTTATCATTGATGTTTTAAATTTTTTTTCTCTCCACAGCTTCCCGGCTCCTTCCCACACCAGTGGATACAACCACAACAGAGGCCCCCACACCAAGTACATCTTCCCCTTCCACAGCCACCACCAGCACGACTTTGACCTCGACCACAGCAGGAGGCATCCCAGCTTCCATGTCAAGCGGCAACACAAGCACTGCGGCCACCACCCAGGCATTGCTAACCAGCCTGAGCAGTCCCACTGACAACACTACAGCGGCCCTGACAGAAGTGTCCTGGACACAGTTCAACATCATCATCCTGGCCGTCATCATCCTGGTGGTGCTTCTGCTGCTTGGTTTCGTTGGAGGCGTGTACACCTACCGGGAGTATCAGAACCGCAAGCTCAACGCCCCCTTCTGGACCATTGAGTTGAAAGAGGACAACATCAGCTTCAGCAGCTACCACGACAGCATCCCCAACGCGGACGTGTCAGGCCTACTGGAGGATGAGGCCAACGAGGTGGCGCCCAACGGCCAGCTGGCACTAACCACGCAAGGCAACTGCTACAAGGCTTAGTACTCCATCCATCCCCAAACTGGACACCTTAACTTTACAGATGACACAAAGCTGCTGGAAAGTACCAAATCCAAAGCTCCTTCATGTATGACTGTTTGTTGTTACCCTGCTGGTCTGTGGCGCTTCGCAACACAGTGAGATCAAGCAGATGTGATCAGAGATATGGAAAAGAGACGCAGAGTTTCCACTTGAAACGTTTTCCCTTTTTGATATGATTTTGTGTGATAGGTGATCAGTGAAAAGGGTCCAAAGAAAAAATGTTTGGTTTGAGTTTTGCCTGCAGAGGACACTGCTGTGCTGATTAGTTAGATAATTGGCATGGCATACGGCGGGTGCAAAGCATACACCTGTTGGCTGAAATAATGATCCTGACACTGGTAAGATGACTTACTAGCATTTCAGATATTTTTAAAATGGACTTTTGACTGTTTAAGTTATAACCGGATCACTTTAACAGTGATCCTAAACGGAGACAATGATTGTTATTTAATTAATTTTTATTCAGTTCTAATTTATTGGTTGACGTTTCATTCTTGGGAAAAATGCTGCACATGTATGGTGTGTTTATTCATGTTGTTTTATCTTATGTGCTGTCAAATGGTAATTTGAATTGGCCAATATGTTTCATGTATAGTTTATGTGTTTTGGAGAGAATCATAGGGGAAGATGAAGGGTGCTGGCACAAGGTTTTGACAACCTCATCTTTTGTTTATAGCTTCCTGTCTTTTGTTAAATCTTGCCAGCTCACCTGTAGTATCTACGAGGAGGGTTTCTTTAAAGAAACTACAACTTCTGTCAATAAACTCTCACCACTTAGCATTACTGCAGTGTAGTTAGTGACTCGCACTGTGCTCACATAAACCACCATAATGTTCTTGTAATCTAGTGCGTTCTTTGCTGCCTACCTCAGCAAAACTGAACAAACCATTTAAAAAATGTTTGACGTTTATAAAAGGGTTGGCTTCTGTGACTCAAAGGATACAACCCTTGAAAAAACATAAACAGTATTATACTACTGATACTGTTGGTTAGGTGTGAATCACCTTGCACATGGTAAAACTTCCTCAGCCTAATGGTTATTGTTGCCACCTACAATCAAGGTGTATCAGCCAAAACAGTGAGTTGCTTTAAAATTGATGTAATTCAAAGCTTCACACCTGATCCTGTATATGGATCCCATGTTTTCTGTGTTGTTTAGGCTACCATTGGTTGGGTGCACTTCATTTTACCACGGTGAATGAGTAACGCTAATTATGGAACTAACTCCTCAGGTACTGGCTCTTTCCCTAATGTGATCACTGTAAATATGATTACTGTACAGATGAATGTGAATAGTAGCACTATTATTGTACAGGTAGAATACTGTGTGTACACTGTCACTCAACATGCCCTCAATCTTTCACTCCCCAGGGTGTGATGTTGCAGTCAGCCCACAGCTTTTTGTATTTTTTATTTTTATTTCTTATTCTCAGTGGACTTTGCCATATACACAGCTGCGGAACTGAAATGCACCACCTTAAACTCAAATCAATGAACCGAATTATGTAAATAATACCCCCAAATCAGAGCTCAACTCTCAAATAAATATGGGTTTAACTGTTTCCTTTGTGTTTCTCACATGCCTTTACTTTATATCCCTGTTACTTTTTTAGGACAAATTGGAAGACATATAAATACTTATCTTAGGATAATGAGTTTGATGTAGTTTTAACATGAAAAAGTCACATCATGGACAAGCGCAAACATCCAAGTAACAACATGCAAATTACATTTTTCAATTAAATGATGTACAATATAATCTCCCCATTCTGCCTATACACTCACCCTGCTGCAAGTTTATGCTGCTTACTTCTCTGCAACAACCTGGCTACCACTCTTTCCATGACCTCCATCCACAGTGCAACCTCAGGCTCCTCACATTATTCTGATGCTAACTCCATTCCTCTGACCTCCTGCCTGTCACCCAGCTACATTCTGCTACCTACCAATCATAGCCTGCCTGTCTCCTAACAGGCCTCCCCACTGAGTTGTTTTGATTGTTTTGATCTTAGTCGACTAAAAAAATTTTTTTTTTAAATCAATGAGTAATTTTTTTATGCTTTTTATCCCTCCCTAAATAACTTTTTCCAAGAAACTTCTCAGCGCATCTGTGGTAAACATACAGATTTAAAGTATTGCTTTTGCGGGATTGTTTTGGAGAAACTGACAGTTAAATCAATAAAACGATTCATGGACAAAATCTTATGAGTGTTAGAAATACTAATGGACTAAAGAAATCTGAGTCAACTAGTACTATTTTCATTCAATTTAAAGAACTGTAGATTGGATAAGCTGTTCAATGAGTCAACAAGATCTTGTGATTAAGACTTTCCTTTGAAGACTAGACGCAAACACATTTTGTTTCTGTTGTTTTACAATTAGACTGCTGACAGGAGGAATCGTTTCCAATGTGGTTTCAAATATCTGGCCACATACATAACTAATGCTTGCTTGACAGTTTTGAGAGACTTGCCAAGATGTTAATTTGAGAATTGAAGATGTTAATTTGAGAATTGTAGGTGTTGTAAGTCTATTTTAGTTTCCTCCCACAGTCCAAAAACCTGCACCACCTAATGTGCAGGTTTAGGCAACTCTAAATTGGCCGTGAATGTGTTTGTCTGCCCTGGCTGGCCACCTGTTTTGGGTATACCCCGCCTCTTGCCCGATGCCGGATGAGAGAGGCACAGCCTCCCCGCGATCCGGGATTACCTGGATGAACCGGTTCAGACAATGAATGAATGAATGAATAGACCTTAAAAAGGTCTGATAGTGAGACTATGTCATTCAGGTATGGATAATGACAAGACTTTTTTATGACTAGTATAGTTTAGTTGTAAAATTAGGTTGCACTATATGCAAATGTGCATTATCCATTATGTATTTTCAAATGAGAATGTGCCACTCTGCTGGGAACTATAGAATGGTGCTTTTATGCACTTAATATGGTGACACAGTGGTATGGATTAAGCAACTTTGAATTTAAATTGACTGTCAAGTTTTTTGTGTTTTTTATTTCCAGCTTCAGAAATGTAACAGTTTCACTTTTGGCAAAGTTGGTAGTCTTCCAATCACCTTATGTATGGGAAATAGAACTGCAGGTAGGAGTAGTTATCTTCGAGTAATCTGATATCATATTGACTCATTGTGTTCTTTATCGACACTCTGCCCATCAATCACTGAACGCCCTCTAACATTATAAAAACAATTTCATTACATTTCTTTGTTGGGTGTGTTGAGGGAAGCCGCCCGGAAGAGTGATGCCATTCGAAACCATGTAGTGGGAGTATGGGCGCTATTGTTGACAATATTGACTCTTGTACTAAAAAGGAAACGTTTGTAGTCTCCGGAAAACTAGAAAGAAAGAGGAAGTTCGTGTAAGAGTCCCGACTTAGTGAAACTGTTAAATCGAGATTCCTTCGCAATGCAGTCGTTTTCAACGTGGGCGACACCACGCTGATAAATGGCGATGTCTGATGGGAGCCGGCGGCTCATGGAGTTAGAACACAGCGGTGAGGAGGCAGGGGGACACCGGCGGAACACTTTCATCCTTCAGAGTTACACACGACGACGGCGAATGGCCCAGTATTTAGCAGTGGCGCTAATGCTGGTCTTAACAGCTGCCCTGGCTTTACTGCTCACGGTTTGGCTTGGAGGTCGAAGTCAGCAGTCACCGGACAGCAAGGTAAAATTCCTGCCCGAGCAGTTATTTAGCTAACCGGCGCTGGCGGGTAACAGTATCATTTATGTGAACTGATTTGACGTTCCGGTCTATTGTGTCGTAATGATTGATTAGTACATAAACTTTCCACAACTGGTATTTAGGAGTTTGAAGTCCCCTGACAATGGTAGTACATGTTAAACGCATGTACGGGGCAAAGCATTTGAAAAAGTTACATTTAATTAATTTTAATTTATTCACCTTTGCAGTGTTTGACGTTGGGCAGAAGTACTTTATCAATGAAATAAACCATAGATAGGTTAAAGCAGATGTTCCCACTGCGGTGTGCTCGTGCACCTCAGCAGATCGGAGGGAGGCTATTAGCAAGCGAGATATCCTTCATCCTGCGACTTTAACTCATAAAAAGACTACGCCACTTTTTGACACTGTAGGATCACAAAAGTGTACTATTGTTGTACTGTTATATGTCTGTTTGGTGACACTGACAGACAACGTCGTCTTGACATTTGTGTTTGTTTCGTTGCTTAGTAACAATAGGATGGTTGTATTAGTTTTACCTGTTATTAAAAATTATTTAATGATGACTGTTGAATTTGACCAAATGTGACTCAGACTGTTTTTATTTCCTTACAGCTGCTGCAGCCTGAAACCCATTCACCAGGTAAATATTTTGTTCAATATTCTAGCGAGAATTATTGCACGTGTTTGGACAGGCAAGATTAAACAGGCTTTCAAAAGCAATCACTCACCAATGTATTAAACAAAAATCTGATATTCTTTTGTAGTGTCCAGTTTCCAACAGCAGCAAGAGAGGGACGACAACAAGCCAAGTGCCATGCTCACAGGTAAAACGCTGTTCATTAGTGCAAAGCTGCCAGTCTTACTGTGCTTTCCTAGCAGGGTTTGAGCAGGCTCAAATTATACACACTAATGCACTAAATCAACTGATGGTTAATACAGATATAGAAGTAGAAGTTCGATCAAAGTTCGCTTCTTTAACCCCAGGTGGTTAACATAGTGGTTAAACATTTCTAGCCTATCTGTAACACTTTTGCATTAACCGTGGTTTCCTTTGGTTGGGGGGTTCTTGTTTCTTGTTTCTCTTTTGTTTCCTCTTTTAATTCCATGTATATCCTCTGCATGATCCACGAGGTGATATTGAAGTTGTGTATAAAATTTTAGAACTGTAGAAGGAAAGCTCTTCAAGAGTTGCACCCAGCGATACTTTGACTCCTGTTGATAAACACTGAAAGTCACGGGATTAGACAGTTATTGCTAAATTGACTCAGGGATCAGTGATATCGGCTTTCTGCAGATTTTGAACCAGACTCATCCAGCAGCTTTTGCAGATGCTGTGGTCTGCCTCTCTAAGATATGGCATGGCTTTGATAAGGTTTAATAAGGCATGGTTTGGTTGTAATAAAAACTTGCAGACTGTATTTCAAATAGAAATGTTTCATTGTGTTGCTATAAACATGCTAATAGTGTTTTAGCATGTTTACAGCTTCACTTTGAATATGTGTGTATGTTATCCTATGCAGAAATAATACAGAGGCAGAAAGAGTCATAACTTAATTTTTTACCTTCCTATTCTCATCCATAGCTCCTTTTGGCAACAGCACCGTGGGGGATTATCTTGAATGGGAGAGTAAAGTTGGACATGCTTTCTGCCTAGGAGGTTTCCGCTACTCAGGAGGGACCCTTGTGGTGCCAAGAACAGGCACCTACAGGGTCTTCCTGCAGATAACCTATGAGAGCAATTATAGCTCCAAGTGTGACAAGCAAGGGACAATCACCAACAGCGTGTATGTTTGCCAGGATAGTTACGAAGGTAAAATTCCACTTCTTACATCAGTTGACACCGTGAGCTGCAGTTTGAAACCCTGGAGGAAATCCCTCTACACAGCTGGCTTGTTCTACCTTGAGGCTCAAGGGAGACTTCACGTCGAATCATCACACCCTAATCTCATTGTTAAGAAAGAAGAGCAGATGTTCTTTGGTGCTGAACTTCTGTCTCCATAGTCTGGCCAGAAAAAATCTAATCTCAAAATCTGGTTTTAAGGTTGTTTGTGCCTTCAGATTCATGGAAACATTAGGGGAGATTCCAGAGCATTTGTCTGGTTATCTTTTACTATTACTTCTCATGATAAGTCAAGTACAATCTGCTCAGCTACAGTTTTGCTTTTTATTGAGGTTATAAGCTACTTTTTTTTCACTCATTATTATCAGCTTTCATAGACATAATTATGGTTTATCAATTATTCCGCTATGGCACACCATTCTAAAGAGCAGGTATATCCTCGACCTTTGTAGCCTGAAAGCCCTTTGGCAGAATCGGTGATATTAGTTGTATAAAATATATCTTTTAATTTATTTGATAAATGTTTTGATCACAAGCCTTTTTTTTCCAGAGAAGAGTTAATGAATTGATCTTGAGAAAATGTATTAATAATTTTTCAGAAGTGGTTCACAAGTTAAGAAAAAAATGGCAGCTTTAAATAAGTGAGGATTTCTGTCAATTAAATGTCTTTGTGATTTGAGCAGTTGGTCAAGCAAGAAAATTGGATACACCACTTTTGGCTCTGCTTAGTGCTCAGAGATAGCCTTTCACAAGTGTCTTACTGACCTAAAAATCAATTAAGAATAATTAAGAGATTGATCTGATATCCCGACAATGGCATTGAAGAAAAAGAAAAGGTTTGTTCCCCTGGGAGTAAGAAATGGTTCAAAAGTATCATGGCCATTTGCTTATGAGCTGATTTCAGTTGTTGTTTACATGTGCATGTAGAATAAAACATTGATGATCTACAAAAGCATTAAGATTCATTGCCAGTTTTTCCAACAGAATTCCCAGTGAAAGATGAAAGATTGTCAAAGCAGTCTTGCGGACACTGTAAAACCGACTTAAAAAATGTTTTTATTGGATTTGTTCCAACTTTATACACTACTGTTCTTCAGCAAGCCTAGTTCTGGTGTTGTGGAACGGATTCCAGTGAGCAAATCCAGAGTAAGCCAATAAAACCCAACACTTTTGGCCCGTATACAACAACAACACCAAGCAGACATATACCCAATGTTGTCAAACAGGTGCTTGTGAATCACTCGTTTCATCTAGCTCCGTTTCATCAGCCTTTGGGCCTAAATGTCAGCCTTTAGGTTTTAGGTGTTTAACTAGGTCATATTTTAATCACTGTTACTGAAGAGGGTCAGTCTCTTAAATGCTGCTGAATAATTTTCACTAACATTACAGGTAATTAGCAATTAACAAATCACTTAATCAGTCAATCAAATCTATTTATGTCAAAGGGGAACTTCAGTTATTGTCAAATAACAAGCTAGTAATTGCAATAACGTAAAAGCCAACAGACAAGATCTCTGGGAATCTAACTTTGTTGGTGTGAATCTTCTTCTGTAAACACAGACACTTATAGATAGGAGACTCAATGACAATCCAAAGACAAATTGGCTAGAGGAAACTGGTGACAGATGACAGGCGAGCTAAATTCCAAGTTGTAGGAACTTGTGAATGAACACACATTCCTACAACACATTCCTGGCAGCACTTTGTAATATCACTGTTATTAAGAGAGGGCTATTGACATTACTAGGGAAAACAGCAAAAATCCAACAGAGTACTAGATGCAAAACCTCAGCTCTTTGGCCTGTTAGTCTTTATTTACCCTGCCAAGTTAAGTAAAGTTTTATAATCTTGCTTGATTAAGAGCTGTAAACACTGCCGAATTACCGGCAGACACACATAAACACAGCCCACACCCTGAATTCTGCTGACATGATTACTTTTCAGTTGTATGCCAAAACATGTTCCAGTTTATCAAGTAATACAAATGAGAATACAGAATTGCTTTCACTCGTGGATGGATTAGTTTGGCCTTTCTTGTGCCACCATGGACAATAATAATAATAATTACAATAATAATTTTATTAATCCTGTATTTAAAAAGCGGCAAAATGTAATTACATCTGTTGTGAATTTACTTTTTTTTCATATGGGACTCATTGTAAGCTGATCAAAGCATTTGGAAAGGGTTTTTTTTCTGGTGCTGTTTCACAAGTGTGCTTACATAGGACTATTTAACAAGGTTAAAGATGTGTTTCTTGTGTATTATTTAGTTCATTGGTAGCGGGGCACTCTGTATTTTGATTTGTGCTATGCAAATGAATGTTTTTCTAATTTGACAGATATCATGTGATTTGTTATTCTTCATATTTATGTCTGATGTGCAGTGTTCAAAAAGAACTAATACAAACCAACTAACTAACTAAGACAACCTCATCTGCAAAACTCCAAGCTATATTACTCTGTCAGGTTTAGTAAAAATATGTTTCCCCTTATTCTCACATTAGCTCAGTTTTGAGATTTTGGACAACTCTCAGGAATTAATGAATAAGTGGTCATATTTATAACATCTAAAGAATACAGCACTTTTGTTTTCCAAATGCTATTTTTTCCAGATTTGAAGTGTAAGACAAACAGGAGACCAGATATTTCAATCATATTGGAATGTTTTTTTCATCTTGACCTGTAGATGCCTTTCTTGGTTCAAACAGGGACTCATGTTTTGGACTACGTGCTGTATTGTAACTGTTGCTATTACAAACAATATAACCATCAGTCATTGTGGATCACCAACCTGGTAAAACATAATATTTTCTGGTTTCCTCCACTGAGGCAATGCAGCTACTGAATGGATAGTGGAAAACCCATGACTCTTTCGTCATTTACATGAATCATATTTTGGAATGTTTTCTTACTTTGGTCCACCCATTTTGGCTGCTGCTCATGTTCACAGTTCTCACAGTCATATCCCCCGGACATTAAGGTTTTTTTATTCTTTCCAGTATTTGTATTTGGCAAGTTGAGTGATATAATAATACTCCAAGTCCTACATGATTAAATAAAGAATTTTATATAAATCATTTGTAAAATAAAAGTATTATGTTATATCCACAACAAATGTCTTATTTATAAAATGGTATTATTGATTGGAATCATAGACAGACAGATTTGCCTGATAAGATAAAAATGAAACGTTCAGCTGGGACATGTTGTCACATGTGGTCATGTTGTTTCCTACACTGGGGTTGCCTTAACACTGAATTCCTGAGATTGTCTGTCCATTAATAGGGTAAGAAAATTGGTGTTATTAATACTTCTGTGGAGATTCTTAATTATGCACTATAAAAATGTCAGTAGATTTTACATTGAAAAACTATCAAACAATGACAGTATAAGGCAGAAAACTCTAAATGGGCGTAATGGGAGTAATGTCTTGGTAATGTGGAAAACCGACAATATGAATAACAGCCAAGACCATTATTTTTCCACATTGTCTTTGTAAAAAAAAATAAAAATAAAAAAAAAAAAAATAATAATAATAATGATAATAATGAAGAAATAAATGAAAATTGTCTCTGTTAAATCAATCTGCCATTTTGTTGTAAACGAGAATATACCATTATACATAGCTTTCACCACTGTAATTTTTTTAATCATTTGGAAGGAAAAATGATTTAAAAAAAAAAAAAAAAAAAAAAAAAAAGATAAATATACTAACCATTGTGTTATTAACAGAAATATAAAATTGTATGTATGACTTGCAACACTGTGATGTTAACAATATTTTTTTTGGTAAAAAGTCAATTATGTCACTGCTAAATAAACTAACCAATGTGCTGATGACGTACAATAATAAACACGACTCTAACTGTACTTTTTGCATCTAGTTTTTCTCAAAAGTAAATTTTGTCACTGTTAAATATACTGTATATTTTGTTGTAAATGGAGATCTATCATATTACATACAATATTCAACACTAGATTCCTTTGCAATCATTTTGGCATAATTAGATCTAGTAAGTGTTAAATGTACCATCGACAGGCAGACAGAGAGAAAGACACGCTGACAGAAAGACAGGCAGACAGAGAGAGAGAGACACACACTCACAGAAATACAGGCAGACAGACAGACAGACACACACACACACTCACAGAAAGACAGGCAGACAGAAAGAGAGAGAGACACACACACAAACATACAAACAGACAGAGCGGGACAGAGTTGTGGGACGTAGGAGGGTCAAAAGCTTAAAAATGTTTTGATTACTTATTTCACTTCTGGGAACAATTTAGAGAAAATTTTAAGGTGCTTTTTTTTTACTGGTCTAAATCCAAAATATCAGCTGGTGGCCATCTTGGAAATGTCACGTTTTAACCAAAGCACCTAGAATGATACATGAATATACATAATAACTCAATCATGAAGATTCAGATTTTGTCATCAGTTTTATGTTTTGACATCATTATGATACAGAAATCCTAGCCAGCCGCTGTCAGGCCTTCAGATTGAGGAAATTAGATTTGCTTTCTCTTTGGATCACACTGTTTTGACTTTGCAACAATGTTGATTTAATTCTTATTTTATGTCTGACTTCTGAAGACCCTGAAAGGTCCTCCTAAACTAAAATTATGAAAGTTTTGAACTTTATTAGCAGTTTTTCAGCCAGTGACCAAGAAAAGGGCATCAACCTCACTCTCATTTCCATCGCTCTCTTCAGTTAATGCAGGTGAAGGTAGATGTATTGTGAGAAGAAATAGAGTGTTTCTCACAGGAGGACAGCGACCACTGATAGAGGTAGGGCCTTTAAAGCCTCCAGTGGTCTGACCAACTCTTTTTCTTTACTGGGCTTAAAAAAAAAACTCAGAGCAACTGAATCAAGTTGACCATTTATTAAAAGGGTGTAGCCAAATGAAATTACATTCTTCAATATCCATCCCAGGGCACAAATACAAAATGAAGAGATACTTCCTCATTCACTTTGTTTCTTCTGGGTGTGGGTCCACACACGACATTTTTGACTGGACACACTTTTTTTTTTTTTTAACTCAGTGTTTATTCAGTTTTCATTCACAATCATATACAGAATCACATTCAACATATCTGCTGTTCCATATACAAGGTAACACTCAAGATACATCAAAGGATATAAGGACTATATTGACAAAGAAAAATATACATTAAAATGGAATTTTCAGGGCCCCACCTTTTAGTGAATATATGTTTTTGGAGTCTCAAGGAGTATGTTATTTGTTCCATTTGATATATTTCCTTTATTTTTTCAGACCACATACTACTACCTTACTGTAATACATTTAATTGCTGTTGCTAGTAATATATGTAAGAGATATTTTTTGGCTCTTCCTTCAATGCCTTTTGGTAATAGACCTAGGAGGACCACCATTGGATCCATAGTAACATTTCCATCAAATATTTTATTAATTGTTCCAAACACATCCTTCTAAGACGCACTTGGTTAATTTGAGTTGTTAGCTGCCAACCAACGCTTCCACCTTGTGTCACACTTCCATATATGGTGTTTGTGCATGTTGTAAAATACCTGCTCTAGTTTTAACTGGTGAGAAGGTCTTGGTATGAGAAACTGAGGCCCTGTTGGCCTGCAATTTATCCACAGGCCCCAAATTACTAATGGATGACCTTTGATCTGAAGCTACACAGAAAGGCACACCCTGAATATCTGCTTAGACAGTCTCTAGCCTACAACACTTCAGCACCAGCACCAGCTAAATAGAGGGAAAGAGAAGGGAGTGAGGATGATGATGAAAAAGGAGATGGTCTAGAAAGTAGAAAGAATCTGACTGAGAGGAAGAATTTATGTGTTGAAGTTTAAGTTGCCCCCTCCTTCGTTAATGCAATGAAAAACTTCAAATAATAATAAAATTCAAATAAAGTCTTTATCTTGTTTATTTCCTTCATTACTTTAGTTTAGAAGGACCTTTCAGGCTGTTGTTATTTGATTGAGAAAGCTTCTGCTTCAGCTTTCTCTTCCTCTTCAAGTTTGCTTCTCTCAACCAGGGTGATCCCTGCTTTGAGAGAATTCCACTCCACCTCAGCAGCTGTTGCTTGGAGCTCCCCCCTGGGCTTGTCTGTGCATGGCTCCTTGGCAAACACCAGGCTTTTTGCCAAGAGAGATGGGGGAACTCTTAATGACCAACCGGTTTTCAAAAAATTCGGTCAACACGTCTTCTCCAGAAACACGTGCTGTGTTAAAGTCTTCAATGACCTCAACAGAGGCCAACATGGCTGACGATGTAGAGGGTAGGTGAGGAAGGAGTCAAACTACTGTATGCATGCTATCAGGTCTTCCACTCACTGTTCATCTTCCCAACTCCTTTTGGGGCACAGTCCTTGTGATCTTCTCATTTCGTTTTTTGGTTGTCTGGCCTTGTTTGCTGCCTGCATCTTGGCTACAGTGTTTACATTTCAGGAGTGCACCAGCAGCTGCTTCTCCAGATATCATTTTGCTCCCAGTGTTCATTGTACACTAAATCCATATGCCACAGGACATGTTGGAGTAGTAGTTGACTGTGATGAACTGATCACAGTCAGTACTTGTGAATGTGACCTGAGTTGTCAACATGGCCGAGATTAAGGCAGCCACCTCCCATACCTGTTGCTGTCATACACTATCCTTCATGGCAGCATAGCATGCAGACATATTCGTCCCAGTTGCAGGAATGAACTGCATCCACATTCTGCATGACTGTTTCTGTCATGGTGAGGAAGTGTCTCCAGTAGTTTGTCACTGGCCTCCATCTAGGTAAAGAAGGAGGTGATGAGCTTCAATACATGTGAAAGCAGCTCGGGATTCCTGGGAGAGACTCCTGTCTCTGAGAACTGCAAATTTCTTCTTTTCTTTATCCAGATGGGGTATGATCCTCCGCTTTATCAGTACTCTTAGGAGTGTCTCATGCATGAGCCTCAAGCAGAATAGCCCCCTGTTGTAATGTTTGCCTTTCAATGTTTGATCAATTGAGCCCTATGCAATAACACCTGCCGTCATAAGTACATCTCCTATCTCACTCCCTTTAGAGCTTGTTGATGTAATTCATCATTGCAAAATGTGTATGGAAGGCACAATGCCCCAGTAATTGTTATAGTTTTCAGCCTTGAACAAGGTTATAAGGACGTACACAGGATGATCCTCCACTATGTGGCGATGATTGTAACCAGCTTGTCTGAAGTCCATGCTGCAAAGCGGAAGAAAATGAAAACCAAAATATTCCTCCTTCTCCCCACGACAACACTGCCTCCGAGCCAACTATTTGGCATATCTGGTGCACCATCCATTCCTTAAGGGCAATCCCTCATCACTCACACATGACTAGGATCTAAATGGTAAATGGACTGCGCTTATATAGCACTTTTCTAGCATTCATACTGGGGCCCCACGGTGGCGCACGGTAGCACTCATGCCTTACAGCAAGAGTGCTTGGTGCCGAGGGTCGTGAGTTCGAATCCAGTGCCGGGCACTTCTGTATGGAGTTTGCAGGTTCTCCCCGTGGTTTACTCCGGGTACTCTGGTTTCCTCCCACAATCCAAAAACCAGCACATTAGGTGAATTGGCGACTCGAAATTGACCGTAGGTGTGAATGAATGCGTGAGTGTGGTTGTCTGTTTGTCTGCCCTGCGATAGGCTGGCCACCTGTCCTGGGTGTACCCCGCTGCCTGAGATAGGCACAGCCTCCCCGTGATTACCTGGATGAAGCGGTTCGGAAAATGAATGAATGAATGAATAGCATTCATACTGATTGCCGAGGCTACCCTAAGAAGTGCCATCTGCCAAAACATTCAAACACCACTTAATACAGTATGGGGAGCAATTTGGGGTTCAGTATATTGCCTAATGACACTTTGAGATGTAGGCTGCCATGATCAGGGATCAAACCACCAACCTTCCTGAGTGACCTCCCTACCAACTGAGCCACAGCCGCCCTGCAAGCTGGCAGGTGGTCGCTGTGGTGCTGTCAGATACACGCAGCTTGCTCTCCCATAACATCTACCTGGACCAGCACCAGCTATAGAGAGGGAAAGAGATGGGAGTGAGGATGATGATAAAAAAGGAGATGGTCTAGAAAGTAGAAGGAATCTGACTGAGGGGAAGGTTTTATGTGTTGAAGTATAAGTTGCCCCTTTCTTGGTTAATGCCTGAAAAACTTGAATTCAATTAAAGTCTTTTGTCTTGTTTTGTTCTTGTATAATTTCAGTTTATGAGGACCTTTCAGGCTCAGCAAAAGTCAGACATAAAATGTGAATTACATCAATGTTGGGAAGTCACAACCAGTAAAATAAAGTTCAAAAAAGGAACAAGGCCTAATTCACTAAAACTGAAGGGCTGACAGTAGCCATCTTGGATTTCTGTATCACTATGATGTCACAACATAAAACTATGTGACAGAATCTGAATTCTGTGTTCCTCTTTGATTCTAGGTGCTTTGGTTCCAAAGGGACATTTTCAAGATGGCCTCTATATTTTGTGTCCAGCCCCTAAAAGAAATAAATAAGCTTTTTGTAGTTGGCACATTGGGGCTATATTACATATCCCCCATGTGACAGTGGTGTATTTCCTCTAAACGTTTCCCAGAAATGCAATGAATCACTGAGACTTCGGCTTTGACCCTAATACGCCCTCTCAGATTGCTGAGTAACATTGTCTTGACTCCTGGCTGGATTCAAGATATTTCTCCCAGATATAAGTTAATCATGTCTGCAGAATTTGTTTCAGTAAAATCTTCATTAATGTTGTAATATTTTCACGTCAAGTTCTAACATTATGTTAATTATGTTAATTTTGTACGCTGCTTTTTGTGTATGCACAAAAGATTTTAATGTTAGATATTTGAGTGAACTTAGCAAACATTGGCTTAACTACATTCGTCTAACATCATTGATATACTGTTAACATTAAGGGGGTTAATTTAGCTTCCATGGTTCTAGGCTATGTGATATAGTGCAAACTTTATCAAAATGAGCCACTTTGTTTATTTATTTAAATTGTTTAAGTGCTTTAAAGACGACTGCAACTAGACCTTTTGCAGTTATGGAGCAGGTAGACTCTTTTTTACTGGAGACATACTGCTAAGGTTGCCAGTACCCTGAAAAATAAATATGGGACGCCTCACTGCCTCACCCTTCCTGGCGTGGTAAAAAAAAATTTAGCTACTTTTTTTGGGAGTAAAACGATTTACTTAAAGTGAACTATTTGAATCAAATCTGAATTGAATGAAATGCATATTTTTGAGTGACATGAACACATGGAAAACAAATTATTATCCGGTAGTTCACTTTATTACAAAATAACAAAATTAACTAAATAAAGTAAGTCTTTCTTACACAGAAACCTGTCTTGTTTAACTTAAGACTGTGTTAATTAATATAAAACAATAAATGGAAAGTTTCTTGTCTTCCACTATCTCCATAGCAACAGTACCTCGACCAATGGGATGAGCATATTCCGTGTCTTCATATTCGTGCATGAATATGCTGTCAGCTCATTTGGTCACAGAGCAGGACAGGGCCTGGGAACTAGTTTACCAAGAATTGTCATATAAAGTGTCCTGTTATTCATTTTCCAACGGCAATTTTTTATTTTTTTTATTTTTTTTATTTATTTATTTATTTATTTTTTTACTATTTTTTGACTCTTATAGTAAGACACAGTGCGTCCCTTTTCAGCTCAATATGGGACAGGTGTTTTGTTTCTAAAAGCGGGATGATTCCATTTTTTTTTTTCAACTCAACATACTGCCCACATGCCACGGAAACGGATGTCACGGATTTTGTACACAACAGTGTCTATGACTTTGCTTTTTGGATTAATATACTGTATTATTGTAATATAATGTGTTTTTTTTTTTCTCTGGCTGCAGAGAGGATCATGCCTGTCAAGAGCAAACACATGATTCACTTGTGAGTCATAGAAAGAAATGATGAAATGAAAAGTTCCAGTTTTATGTACATTGTCTGGACTCAGTGACTCAATACTTTTGATTAACCCTCTCAACACTGCTGTGTAACTATAATGTTGGATCTTTTTTTTTTGGGATCAGGGAAGGGGGAAAGGGTTGGGGTAGGGAAAGGTGTATGGGGGTGGGTGGTGGGGTGGACAACATAGCATTAACATGTCCTCCATGTACAGCAGTATAAGTTTCTAATTGTAGCAGCTGGTGTTGAGTGGAGTTTTTGGAGCTGTAGGACACTTGTTATCACAGGCAGAGATACAACAAATAACAAATATAGTTGTTGTTTTTTGTCATAGTAATTCCCTATGCTCAAAGAATAGTTCTAAACTATGAAATTTGTGAACATTAAACATTATCACCATTGTTTTTTGGTGGTGGCGGCTGGAAAACCAGTATTTTACCATAAATTACCCCATTTGTTTGTTTGTTTTTTATTTAAAGAAGTACATCTGTTTTTAATATTCTCTACCATCAACAGTTGTACTCTGTGGCTGTTATGTTTTAATGAAAAATTACCCTAAAATGGTTTATATTCAGGCTGTTGTTGTTTGTTTTATTTGTTTGTTTTTAAAGCAAATCAGCATAAACATAATGCATTTTTTTCTTTGTTCTTTAATAGATAATTTGAACTTTGTAAAAATCGTGATTCATCATTTTCATGAATACCACTAGAAAAACTGTTCTAATTTCCTATTTTCAACATAACAGGTTTACATTTGACAGTGGGAACATCTCAAGTGCTATTTTGGTATGTCTGGAATGACAAACAAAAAAAAAATAGGTGCTTTCTATGAGCACAACGATGTGTATTGCTGATTGCCCAATGTGAAATGACTGATTACATAGGCAGGCTTTTTTTTTTTTTAGCAGACTTTGGAAAGCACCTCCACAGTCACAGAACATATTGTACTATTGTGTGTCCAGGATAATAATAATGTGCTTTACAGAAACATAAACAATGATCCGGGTGTTAATGTTGGGTATCTGTGGCATAAAACTTACACTGCGAGGTAGCTTCATGCATTTGTTAAACACTGTATATACAGGGTGCCCATAAAGACTTTAAAACTTAAAAATGTATTACAAAAGCAAATGAGCAGACAAATGTGTGGAAATGATTACAAAATGATGAGTAGATATTGATTTTTCTTTTTACTCCTCCTCTGCATGGACACCATCATCAGCTGCTGCTCATCCTGACTGTACTGGATTTGTTGCCATGTTGGCTGTAGCAGAGCCTCATCAATGGTCCAGTGGCATCAGTGATCTTTAGCTTTAGGTCAGTGATGTCCCGGATCTTTGTTTCTTATGTAATATCTTGAGCAGAACCCCACAGAAAGAAGGAGCCCATGAATGAAATACATTGTACGTTATTCTCAATCATTCTGCTTTTTTTGATGTTTAATTCATGATGAAGCACTCGCTGTAGAGCGGTTTGTTAGGGAAATCGCCATTGCCACAAAGTGGGGGATCATCCTGTGTACGTCCTTAGAACCTTGTTCAAGGCTGAAAACCCTAACATTACTGGGGCATTGTGCCCTGTCCTGGACCCTTCCATACACATTGTGCAATGCTGAATGCCATCAACAAGCCCTAAAGGGAGTGAGTCAGAAGATGTTCTTATGGCGGCAGGTGTTATTAGGGCTCAGTTCATCAAGCACTGAAAGGCATAAATTATAACAGTTTTTGGGGATTTGCTAGCTAGTCCAAACCACAGAGAGTATCTGAAGGTTAACAATTGTGACATAGAAGTCATGTGGTGGTGAAGTCAAGTGGTGCTTTCTGCTACAGCATAAACTGAGCTTTTTATTTCGTCTGCTACACTAACGTCGTCTAACATCATGAAGTAGTGTTCATTTGTGAAGATTATCCTGCGAAATAGTGAATGGGTAGTAGTCATTCTCTTCCAAGTCAAGTATGCCGGAATCAATGACATTGATAACTATTTCAGGAACGTATGGATGATCTGTTCAAGGTGCTTGGTTCAGGTCAATTTGATCTTGATGGGATATTGGCTGCAAGTCTGAGAGAAGCTGTTTTCCTGTTTGTTTGCTGTTTGTTTTACAACCACATGGAACTGCAATCCTGCATGACGTGTTCCCTAGATGCAATGCATGGGCCACTGGCCGGCCACCCCAGCAGAGGCGCTTGCTCCTTTGGAGTTAACCTCTAAGTCTACTCCTGGGGTTCAGGAACGGCACCAGACTTCTACAAAGGGATCAAAAAATCACTCTCTGAATCAAAGATGGCGAGAGATAGGGGTCAACACAGTTATGCATAGCTCTCCCTTTTTGCCATATGCAAAGTCCTGTGTCCTGGAGAAACAATAGAGAGGGTTGGTTAACGTTGAGTGTGCAAATGAACAATTTTCCAGGATTTCCCAACTCCCTTTGTCACATGATGAGAGTAGGCTCTGAGTCCTCTTCCATTTTCCTTGCTACACCATTGAAATGTATGTATGTATGTATGTATTGATATGCATTGAAAGACTTTTTTTTTTTCATTCCTTATTAAACATGTGAGGCCGAGAGCAGACAGGACAAAGAAAACATAAATGACCCAGTACACAGAGATGTCCTAGGTCATGGATGGAAAAACATCATATCCCTGAGTTGTGTGTTAAGGAATTTGACATTTCTCTACATGGGCCTCATTGTAAAATGCTGAAAGCATGGAAATGGATAAGGATGTTTTTAAGGTTTCAAGTGACAAAAAGTATTTCCCTCTGTCTGGAGTAAAAATGTGTGGGTTCCCATTTAACCTGAATTTTGATTCATTTCCCCATATTGCACAACCTTAGGAATGAACACATTAGGGATCACATTTTGAACAGCCAAACAATAGAGTGCTTTTGTTTTTCCAAATGCTGAATTTCTCCAGTTTTGAATAGGAAGAAAGCATGAGTCACAGAAAAGGAATTTATTTGTTATTATATA
>JAOWBC010001486.1:1154715-1167262 GCA_028566105.1 Hypoplectrus providencianus
CACACACACACACACACACACACACACACACACACACACACACACACACACACACACACACACACACACAAAACAATGCAAAAACAGATTTTCGATGGAAATCCTTCTGAGGACAGTGTGGAAGGTCTACCTGAACTATTGGAATGCACAACAATAAATAAGGTAATAAATAGGAAAAGAAAACATCATAATCCACCAATCATATCTAAAAGGAATGTTAACCATTCCCTATGGGGAGTTTTCTGTACTCTCCGTAACAATGACTCCATCATCACTGTGTCAGTTTTGTGTGAATATACATCAGTGTGTTCTGAGAAACACACGGATGAGTGTGTGTTTAACATAAAACTTGCTAATGCATACTGTAGAGGACTGCTATGGAAGTTAAAGGTTAGTGTGAGTGTGTTAAATTTAATGAAGTGAGTGAAATATTCTCATGGCTTCAGTAGAACTCACACATGCACATGCATGTGTGTGTTCTTTAGCTGAGGAGCTCCAAGTATGTGACAGGCACTTTTCCTTTCTGGTTTCCTCTCTCTCCAATCAGCCAGTCAGAGTCCATTCCCGGCACTGTGTAAACTGTGATGAGCTGGAACACAGAGAACACGGACCCTTATGAGACTGTCATTCAAAATGCATGGCCAAAGCCAAAATTTGTGCTGTAAACAAAGACGAATAAACGTGACAGAACAAAAGAGGCTTTACAGCATTAAATAATAATGAGAAGAAATCAACTGGCAGAATGATACATGAAAAGAGAAGGCCACTAGCTTGTGGCATGAGCTGGTGGAGGGACCATTGACATGGTGGTGATGGTAACACCGCTAATTTAGGATACATCTTGAATCGGGGAAAAGCCACATGAGTGAGACTGTTGTCTGGGCATAGACTTGGACAAATGGGCAGTAGCCATTATTTAACCAAGCAGCTAAAGGTTAATGATGCAAACTTACCTCGTCAGCTAAAAGTGAGAGCTCACTGGAGTCAGCAGCATCATAATCGTAAAGGACTTTGGCCTTGCGGGTTCCTGTAGCTGGTGCCTGAACTTCCTCAATCTTCAGTGTGTCTGTTTCCACGGGGCTACTGATGCCTTCTGATGCAGAGCCGCCAGGAGCAACGGAGTGAGTGGAGTTTAGTGCAAATGCATTGGGAAGCCTGAGGGACGGTAAGAAAATAATGCAACAATGATCACATCATACATATAAAATACATATCAAAATAACACAATAGCAAAAGCATCAGCTACACTACACAAGTATATCATCACTTATACCTCCAGGAGTCAACACTGGAACATACAATGCTGTAGAGTGAGAACATGATCTATCATGGATTATCAAATCAAGTACCAAAGAAAAAGCACTTCATAATAAATACATATTTGTCACCAATGTTTTGGTGTGTGTGTGTAGTTACAGTTAACTAATAGAATGGTGATTGTAACGCAAACAGGAAACAAAAGTTAAATATTAAAAGAAAAAAAAGGGAATGACACACAATCTTTCGTCTCCAACAAAAAGGGCAGAATACAGGGTTATACCCCTTTAGTTGGATGTGTGTGTATGTGTGTGTATGTGTGTGTTACTTTACTGCACACTCTTTTTGTGTTTCCTCATTTGAACATAAACTGCAACCTGGTTATGCCTTTCTTTCCATCAGTGCACAGTGCACTCTGCATTGCAGTGCAGTTTCTGCTTGCCCCCTTTGCAACATAATTCGCCTTTAGTTTGACTACCTCAATCTTATTCTGAGGGAGAAAATCCTCATGAAATGCATTCAAATTTGGAGTGCTATGTAATTTGATATTTATTTGTAGTTTTAGGAAGCATAGGGAAGTAAGAAATGTGAGGTTCAGAGCATACACACAAAGAGAAAGATACATTTTTTTCAGCACACGCACACACAAGAAGAACCATACTCACACATCCTCATCAAAACTGAGGGCATGAGACAATCAAAGGAAATCATCATGATTGGACAGAATAAAAGAACCACAAAGCTATGCATCGGATTGTTTTTGTTTTTTTTTTTTTGTTTTTTTTACAATTTGTATTCATAACAAAACATTTTTAATATCCAGGTTTACCCTAATGTTTGGAGCAAGAAACAAAGTCAAACTCAAAATGTTGCCTGTTGGGCCAACATAATACCATGCCATTTTTAAGCTGCTCTGTAGGACAAACACTAGTAGATGGAATTAAACTTATCGTGCCTGTGACACTTTACTGGTTCTAGTTTGTACATGGCAGCAAAAACAACAGCCACCACAAAAAGGAGTGCATTCTGGGTTCACTCAACTGTACCTTTTACTGTGCCTTTTCATTTGAATAGCACCTGAGCTGTTCTTGCTACATTGTTCACGCCTTTCAGTTATGTTGAACATATTTACACCACTATAAATAATGTTCCAGGCAATAAAACAATCCATTATCTCTACTGATTTGGAACTAAATGTATTGGTTTGAATCTGGTTTGCGGATTTTATTTTTGGAATTTGTATATTCTCCCCATGTTGGCATGGGTTCTGTCCAGGTCCTCCAGCTTCCACTCACAGTCCAAAGACATGCATTAATGACTCAGAATTTCCCATGTAGTGAATGAGACCATGAATAACTGTCTTTTGGTCTTTATATGTTTTTATCAAGATTTTAAATTGTGAATAAACATACCTGGGTAATCATGTTGGGGACTGGTATACAACTTGTGAATATCTAGCAAACTCTGCATCTGCAGTACTTTGCTGCTTATTTTTGAAGTTGGAGTCTCATCAACTACCCATGTTATCTACCATCTGATTCTTACCTCCCAAGCTCTTTCTGCAGTTCTTGCATGTGGAAATGACACTGCTTATAGTATGCTGCTTGGGCCTCCACAAACTCATGCAGGCAGCGCAAGTGGTTCACCTGTAGATGAACAATAACACAATGTGAGTCTTAAAGGAAGGCAGATTTTGTTTAACCTCTGCTTGGCGGTCACAACAAAGCCTCACTGGCATCAAAAAGTAAACAATGCTTTTTAAGTTCAAAGTTTACAATAAAACCTAAGTGTGAAATGGTAACTTAATGACCACAAAGAAAGAAAACTGACTGATACAGACATAATAAATGCAACCCTGGAAGGTGTGCATCACTGATTCCAGAGTATTGGAGGGTGTGTCTGACCTACATGTGTACTACTGATGCCTTCCAAAAGCAGACGTGTAACCTCTGCTTGGCGGTCGAACTCAGTTTGGGCCACTCGGAGCTCATGTTCAGCCTGAAATAAAAGGTAGATTATTAGTGGCATATTTCCTCCATATCACTAGAAGTCCAAACTGCTATGCTTAGATAACATCTGGTAATAAATAATCATAGGCTGACAATATAACAATAACCTGACAGGCTTAGTGATCTCATTATTATCTGGGTATGAGGGATAGGAAGCGTCAAATGTGTTTATGCTTTAAAACTCTAGGAGACACACATTTTATGGAATGTACTGTGTATGAAGGAGCATTCATAGGTGGAGACTGTTTTTTCATACTGATTTCTTTACAGACTGTACACATAGTTGATTATTGTTAAAAGTTAAAGAGTTAGAGGTTGGATCCATAGAATGGGAATCAAAGCCTCAGTATGCTTTATACAAGCTGTTGTCCAGCTATTACAGTAAATGCTTTGTGATGGTGTAATTATGTGTCATCAACCTCAACTACAAATGACTGTCTTCAATTGCCATGGTCAGAAAGTGCATGGTGTGACCCAATTCGTCTGAATCATCGGCACCAGAAAGTGAGACAAAGTTCATAACCACAAAATCACTGAACTTACTTTTTCCACCTCCTCACTCCAGAGCTGAGCATAAAAAAGAGAAAGAAATGGAAGTCTTATTGAGGATATCGCAGAAGACGTTCATTCATGATGTAAAATGAGTGCTTAACCTCATTGCTGTTAAACCAATTGTTTAATCCCTGGAATACATCCTGCAAACACTTGGTTTTAGCTAAAAGCTGCGTCTTCACTAGGGTTACATATTAAACCTTAAATTACGTCAGTAATATCGAGTGCTGATTCATGTTAATTCAATCAGTACTGCACACACACAGAGGAGAAACCTCAGCAGTAACATGCTGTCACAGCTGATAAAGATTTCTTCATTCTCTAACCAAACCCTGACGCATTCTGCTGGTACTTACTTCTTACTTTTTCACATAAATAAGTTTATGTCATAACACAAGTGTGACTTTAGAGTTATTATATGTATTGACCAGGTCGATGTGTTATCAAGAACTGCAGTTACTATTTACAGTTGCATATAAAGCATTTTTACACATTAAGAGCTTATTTCATTCACAAAATCCCCTGACACCACCTGTTCCTGAATCCTGTAAGAGCATGGATGATAAGTCTTATCAACTGTATAAAGACTGAAATCAGTTGGCTGAATGAGCTGAGCCTTGTGTGCTCCTCCTTTGTTAGACTGACAATACTGATCCATACTGGACGTCATGGAAGAGTTTGAACATGTCTGCCTTAAAGCCGTGAAAAACTCAGAGAATAAATTAATCTCATAAATAACAATACTGTGGGCTAAAAGAGGCTTGACACAGACATAGCAGACATGACACAGATGCTAGGAATGCATGTCAGGGTTTATCGCTGCCATTCTTTCTAGTTGTAAAAACATCCTTATCACCCACAATAAAAAAGTACAGATTCACAGCTCCTTTCAAAACTAAGATTTGAAAGCATCCTGTTTCTGAGTCACTTATTTGTACATGACACTACTGAAAAAGTTACATCATTTTTTGGATGATGATTGTACACATCCAGTTTGGTTTATTCAAGCATAACCTTGCATGTCTCCTTACCGCAGAGGCACTGGCAGAGAGCACGTAGTTGCGGGGTCTGGTCTCCTGAAAATCTGGAGCCATCTGTAGGGTTAGAAACAGGTTATCAAACATTTATTCTATTGTGGACTCAGTGCAGATTTGGCAAACACATTCAGCAAACACTATGTATCAGGAAATGCACACAAAAAAATCATTGCACAGCAAAAAAAAACCAAACATGATCTTGATGAGTTACACTTTAAGCTACAAAGCAGTACTGATCAGTGTGAAATTGCCAATTTGTCCATTATTATCAATGGCTGATCATTTATTTTATTATCCCAAGTATATTCATACATAAGGCAATCCATACATGAATAGATGATATAACCGTAGTCAGCCATGTGGTTAATCTCTGATGATGAGGTCCCTAATGCTAAGAGTTTTTCCATTCAGTCATTTCCTTGTCTTTTATTTTTTTTTAAGTGTTCAGTACATGTTTTCTTATTAATTCTAATTTTAAAATGGCAGTTAAATGCCCAAGAGCTATCCCAATCAACTGCGGAGATGATAGAAGGGGTTAGCTTTGGCAGCAGACTTTCACTTAAGGTGTGTCTGAACTCATAAAAGAAAGGTGCAGACAGGTGATGCAAGACAGCTATATTTAAACACCCTCACCGTCACCACTGAAACTAGTGACTAAACTCTTTTACTCCTGACTAATCCACTGTAAACATGACTCATGATTACAAGCTTTAAGTGTAGTCAGCAGTAGTTCATCATGCACATGCTCACATGCATACAGGTTTCTAAAGTCTGACATTGACAGTCAACAAAATGTGTGACTTAGTTATTATCATACTGAGAACAAAAGTTCTAATAAAAGTCAGACATTTTTTTTATTTTGCTCAAAAGTTCAACCACAATATATACAATGGTGACGGAACATCATCAATTAGGTCCTGGTACTCGAGTAATATTCACGTTACCGGCTTTCAGAACGCCAACAGGGATGCTATGGCTGGTTGCATAAAGAAATTTGTCTTTATGTAAATCAATTGAAAAAGTGATCCCGCTTTGCACTTGATTGACTACATCGATGAGCATTCACATAATGAATTTATGCTCATTAGAATCAAGTCTTTTTTAATACAGAGGTTAATTTTAGAAATTAAGGTTCAATTTAGAGTAAAATAGAATATAAGGCATGGTATGTTTCTGGACAGGCAACATTATGTTGGACAGGTCACTCCTACACTCTGTTTCTGTCTTTGAACTTTTACACTTTCACAGTATATACATTCTATCCATCCTCATCACCCCTTTACATTAAATGCAAAAACATGCAAATGTTTTGGTCCTGTACCATTCTTGGGTGGTCACAATAGCTCATTGGATTAAATGGGAAACTTTATCAAGGTAATCTTGAAGAAAATCATTCTTAAGGTTTGGAACAAAGAGATATCTCCTTATTTTGAAACTTGGCTCATAGAATTGTCGAGTACTTCATGTGAAGAGGAAACTGGAAATAAGATTTCAGGGAAAGCAAGAAGGTTTGAATGGACATGGCAACCTTTCCTTGACTATATTACCCTGCTGGAGGTGTTAACATGATACCTTGAAGAATTATGTTCAGTTGAACAACTGTCTCAGTACAGTGCAGACCATTTAACATTTGTGTGTGTCTAAATACATATACATATTAAATCACACCATAATATGATGTGAGGGAGGGGTAGGAAGAACAGTTAGTATTGTTTGTTGACTGCATCAGTGTTAATTTTTTTCAGTGCATTTTATACATATTCAGGTACACCATGCCTCTAAGATGAGGTGATGGAGCACGGCCATAGACTCAGTAAATGATTGCCATCATTTTTGGGGAATTAAGTTTGTTGAGACATTAATATAAATAAATAAACCAGTAAACTTAATGTCTTGTTCTCATGAATCCTACTGTAAAACACAAACAAAAAAACAAACAAAAAACACTAGTTAAATGTATATGAGACCAGTAAAATAAAAAAAAAATCTCATCAGTCACAGCCCAATGCCAAACCAAACTTGTTTTTTCAGTCCCTTGCTTTGCTTCTTTTTTTTAAACTACTGATTAATAGTGTTCGTCACTAAAAACTGAATTCACTCAAAGCAAGTGAGACAGGAAAAACAACACAATGTGTGCATTATACTGACATGACACAGAAATGTATTTCATACTCACTTCCCCATCACACTGAAAGGTTATGAATACAGAGAAAGTTAGTCATAGCTAATACCAAAAGTATCAGTACATTATGAGTAGAGGCGTGGGACTGTGGGTTGGGAGGCATTAAAGGACTTACTGCCGCCTTAGCCTCTGCCACCTTGGCCTTCTTCAGACGTGTTTTACAAGCATCCAGGTCCAAGCGAAGATTCTCCAGAAGTCGCCGTTCTTTCTGAAGTACATACAATTATGCAATCAAAAAGAATCTAAACTGAGCTTTGTGCATTGATGACGACACAATTGCTAGTTGAGTATGCTATCAGGGCCAACTGGCAAATAACTAAATAAAACAACCACACTGGCCTCTGGTGGTTAGGTTCACATTTTATAGGGAAAAACACTTGAGCTTCTATAATTAAAGGTTTGTGTGTTTGTGCGTGTGTGTGTTTGTGTGTGTACAAAATTATGTATAAAAAATCCATTATACAAGTTTGCTTTTTCTAACACACTTTTACACTTTCTTGTTCTGTGTACCATGGCCACAACGAAACACCTAAAGATAAAAATAAATCCAGCTCCATACTCTGCCAGGGTCATTCATGGTATTTTCATTTATCAAATCCATGTAACAAAAAAACCAATAATCGTATCATAAGTGAAGACATAATGAATCCCATACAATTACCTGCCAGGCAGATGCCTGCATTCCCATATTATGCAGTGCTTCATTTTTTTGGGCCCTTAAAACAGTTTTTTAGAGACTTGCATCATATGAAACACTAAGGAATTCATTGGTACCATGCTGTGTCAGTAACGAGGTGGAATAACTATTTAACAGACTACAATGCTTTGTGAGTCATTGGGTGTTACACCTTATGCTAAACAAAGTTTTATTGAGGCTAGCAGAATTATACAATGGACGTCTAAACATGGAAATCTTGGCAGATAATCCCTGACAGAATTTATAGACCATACTCAAATCTGATTAGCGTCTCCACTCTCAGACTAGATCAGAAACTGGTGAAATGTTTAGTGCCTTTATTTTCCTTCGATGCTAGAAAAGTCTTAATGTTCACATGGTGCAAATATTGTTTATGTGGTTGTGGTTCACTCTTTTTAAAGGTCAATAAAAAGAGAATTACAAAAAAAAGGGCATGGTATACTGTTTCTAAAGATCTGTCTGTTGAGCAGTCAGCAGGATCCAGCTTTGAAAAAAAAAAGAACATTCAAAGAAATCCTAAATTCAACATTAGCCAGGACACGTGAGATTAAGGGGAATACTGTATGTGCTCTATTAGACAGCAACAGTCTTTCTCTTTAAACATTTCAGCATGGATTATTGTGAGTTGCCTTTTTACCAATGGTAGAGTGGATATGGTGTTTCAAACTCACAGAAATGGTCCTCCAGTCTCCTTCCAGAAAGTTCCTTAGTGGGGTAAGAAAGCTGATGGCTGACGTCTGAAGGAACTCCCTCTCTGCTCCTCCTAATCTTCTCTCACATTCCCCTACTTCAATCAAAGTACTGCCTGCAACAAATGGATCAGATGCAGTCATCAGTCTTTCACACCCTTCGCATGCCTTTAAATTTCTTTTGAAGATACAGTATAGATATATTCTCTTGTCCAGCTATGCTTGCTTTCTGATGCACTTCTACAATCTCCATCCAGAATAAAATCTGCAGAGACTAATAAAATAATAAAAAGGTGTAGTCGTATTATTGTTGAATGCAACTACGGATTCACAGGTAACATTTAAAATTTAAATTTTGCAAAAATATGTTCTTTGTTTTTCATGTAATTATATATGACTACCTTCCCTGTGCTGTAGAATGTAAATCCAGAAGGAATCATTGTTGTTATTAGGAATGTTGTTGTGGGCTTTTTACATTTCCTGCCAATTAAATATAGATGAAAAAGTGTTTAGGGGAAAAGACACATCCCCTGCTTTAGAAAAAAGAAGAGAGAAGAAACCTATATCACAGCTCTCCATAAGTAGATTTTGTTGGATGTTACAACATTACAGAAACAGATCCAATTCAGAGCAATTATTAAATTCTCCCTGGACCATGTTACAACCCTAAAACCAAAGTTTCATAAAATCAGGCCAGCATTTTCTCTGTAATCCTGCTGAAGAAAAAAGTCTGAAAATAACTTTCATATTATAAATGTATACATATATTTAATAAGATGATGAAGATCAATGACAACATACTGCAAACAGAAAAAATAAGCACAAATTTGTATGTGTTGGCCATAAACAATTATATTTTTAAGTTAGTTTTGACACTGCATGAATGACATAAAGCCTGCTAGTAAGATGCTAAAGGATGACAACAGGACAGAAAAAGCACATGATTTCTTTTGTCCTGATTGCTACCATGCCTTAAATGTTTATAAAACAAAGTAACAAATATAATGAGAGTGTAACAAGTGTGTAGAATAGTTCTAGTAGACATTTTATAAAGCTTAACATACAAGGTTGTACAAAATCAGCCCAGCTGGGAAATGGTGTCTCTTAATTGTGTGTTTATTTTTGAGAAATGTCTTAGTAACAGTCATTGTTTGCTTACAGCAATATATGTGGCCTTATTCACCATTCAGATCTGAATGACCCTCCATTGAATCATCAAATTACTGGGACTGTGGGACTATGCAGCTGCAGCAAGCAGCCAGCATGCTCTACTTCTCAACTTTATTTGTTGACTCAACCGTCTGGTTAGTACTAGCTGAATCCTGGGACCCACAGATTATTTCTAGACCACAGCAAGGGAATTTCTTTTTTTTTTTTTTTTTTTTTTTTTTAATATTTTTATTACATTTTCTCAAACCACAAAACACACAGAACTGCTCAGGCACAACACATATTCACTAGGAATGAAGTCCATAACAATGTTGTGCCAGGATTTACTTGTTGGAACCGCACTCTTGATCCAGAAAAGTAAAATGTTTTTCCTAGCGGCGAAAGTCAATATATTGAAAAGTCTCCTGTGTTTACTGTTAGTGATCTGACCATCCGAGAGACCAAGTACCAGACACATAGGGTTCATCCGTATTAGGACACCAAAGATAACAGTCTGATCATTTACGGTACTAGACCAAAACCACTGCAACCTCACACATGACCAAAAGCAGTGAACATAATTACCAGTCTCAGAGTTGCACTTCCAACAAAGTGGGGAAACATTAGGATCCATTTTATTCTTGACAACAGGTGTTATATGTGTACGATGTACAATTCTGAACTGTATAGATTTGGTGCGGTTGAACATAGAAATGTTCATGGCCTGACACCAGACCTCCCGCCAGTCAGCATCATCTATAGCAACCTCTAGATCTTTCTCCCAAGCTTGCTTGGTGGTTTGTGAGGTAAAAGAAGAGTTAGAGTTCAGGGCTCTGTAAAAAACAGTGATGTGTTTCTTACTAATCTGCAGAGACAGGGCCTTCTCCACACAGGAAGTGGTGTTGTTGGTCATTAAGGTGGTGTCTTTAACTATGAAATCTCTAATTTGTAAATATCTGTAGAAGTCACCTTGATTAGATAAACCAAATTGCTGTTGCAATTGCTGAAAGGACAGTAAAGTCTGGCCTTTAAATAGATCGCCTATTTTCTTTAGCCCTCGGGTGCTCCAAACTCTAAAGCCCTGGTCTCTACAACCTGGCGGGAAGTTTGGGTTGTCATGAATGGGAGTGAGAGGGGATGATAACTGACCTCTATAGAGCAAATGAGTGGATTTAAACATCCGACTAAAAGTGGGTGTTACATGCACTCCTAAATAGATGAAACCAGTGGGAGACCAGCGGAACGGGAAGGGCTCAGCCATATCTGGAACACACGCTAGTGACCCCAGGGGCATAGCCTCAGATTTTGCAAAGTTAACTTTATATCCCGAAAAGACACTGAATGACGAAATGAACCTAATCAGGCAGGGAACAGAGGTTTGGGGATGCGATAAATGTATCAAAATGTCGTCCGCATATTAAGTAATTTTGTGTTCGAATGCCTTCTCTGCGTCATGGGACAGCACAAGGGCCGGATCCTTGCTGCTCTGGGTTAGATAGATAATGTTAAGGAGCCTCCTCATATTATCGCAGGAGTTCCGGCCCTTGACAAAACCTGTTTGGTCTTCCTTGACAATATGGGGCAGAACCTTCTCTAGGCGCAAGGCCAAAATTTTGGAGAGCAGCTTTTGATCAGAGTTAAGCAGGGCTATCGGCCTGTATGAGGTGCAGTTATCCGGGCATTTTCCTTTTTTAAGGATGAGAGAAATGTTGGCCTCCCTAAGGGATTGAGGTAGGATCCCATTTACAAATGAATGATTGAGCATAGACAGCAGAGGGTCTAAAAGAATACCACTGAACTCCTTACAAAACTCACATCCAAATCCATCTGGCCCTGGAGCCTTACCGGACGGCATCGACTTCAAGGCAAGTAGCGATTCCTCTCTAGTAATTGGGATTACTGGTAATTTTTGATCATCCGTGACTTTGGGGAGTCTTAAATCTGCAACAAACTGACGCATAAGGGTCAAGGCATTGTCAGGCTGCTCGGAAGTATATAGATTAGAATAAAATTATGCAAAGTGTTTATTTATGGTTCTAGTATCGAACGATCTAACACCATTAGAGTCAGTAATAGAGACTATGTTTTGAGAGTTTGCCCTCTTCTTAACAAGAGCCGCAAGATATCTGCCTGGTTTATCCCCAAACTCATATAACTTCTGTCTAGCAAATTTAAGGGACTGTTCAGAGTCCTGAGTCAGAAAAGTATTCAACGCAGCACGTGCGCAAACCAGTTCCTTAAGCAAATCAGGACTTGGGCTAGATATGTGATTTTTCTCCAATTCAGCTAGTCGATATTTGAGAAGTCTACGCTGTTCATTCTTCCCACGTTTCTTGGATGCAGCAAAAGACATAACCAGTCCACGAGAGTAGACTTTACACGTCTCCCAGAGGACAGAGGGAGAGGGACATTATCTGTGGATAATGAGTTAATGGAATAAAAAATCTTAAATTCTGAGGTAAAGAAGGAGATAAACTTGTTGTCTTTGAGAAGATAAGATTGAGACCTCCAACACCGTGACAAAGCCCGGTCCTCAGCGAGGGAGTATACCAAATAAAGGGGAGCGTGATCTGATAACACAATGTTGCCTATGGAATATGATACAGCAAGATACATTTTTGAGGAGGGGATGAAAATGTAATCAATTCTGGTATAGCGTTTATGTGGGGCTGAAAAAAAAGTGAACTCTGAGTTGGTAGGGTGAAGCTGCCTCCATACATCAGAATATTCAATATCATGACATATATTGGTGAGCACCCTCGCTTGTTTAGAAGGGGGGGGGAGTGTCGGACAGAAGTTTGTAAGAAGAAAGGTTGAGGTGACAAGTGAAGTCTCCCCACACAAAAGAGTCCCCTGAAGCCCGTTCCATAAAAACTGCAAAAGCCTTGGAGAGAAAGTCCTCCTTTCCTGCGAGTATTCCTTTAACAATTATATACCTGCCCTGGCTATCAAAATTGCTACGCCTCTGCTGAAGG
>JAOWBC010001486.1:1183618-1208076 GCA_028566105.1 Hypoplectrus providencianus
CCTCTAATTCAAACCCAGCTTCCAGACAGAGAGTAAGGAAGAGGACCAAAGTCCTGTCTATTGCTCGCAAGTAAGTCCCTTTTTCAGTATTTAGTGTTGACATATGATAAGCTTTGAGGGTTGAAAGCTCATTCCTCAACAGCTGTTTGACATAGTCATCTCAAGGGTCAAGTAAACAGCCCTTGAGTTGTGATTCTTTTATCAAAGAAGATAGATTGGCTTTTTAAGATAGAGATAGGGAACATACAGTACCAGAGTACCACCACTTACTGTTGGATTTACTGTATGTGTTTGTTTTCCCCCAAAGCAGCTTAAGCTTAGAGTTGTTCTTAATACTTCTTAATACTTATTTCCTTTAAAACTTAAAAAAGAAGACAGACATCTGTTAAAAAAATAAAGATTTTTAATGTTAATACACAGTAATGTCATGATAAGGAGTTAATAAATGACGCAAGTTCCAGTTTAGATTAGTGAAACTTGGTTTCGAGTGTTGAAATACAAGCTGAAATTTGGTTAACTCTTCAAAGTAGAGTGTCTTTAGAGTGGGAAGAATGTTTCCGTTTAGATGTTTATGCTTGTATCAGGATCCTGCGCATACGGAGGGAGCCCCCCACCCTGCAGCCCAAAGAGCCTCCTCCCTGTCTGCTGGAGGCTGACCTGACTGAGTTTGATGTGAAGAACTCCCATCTGCCCTCTGAAGTGCTGTACATGCTGAAAAATGTCAGGTAGGTCAAATGTCATGCTTTATTTACATTTTTCACATGACCCTGACTATGAATAGCCACTGTATTAAATCTGGGCTAGGCTTTTTTTTATTCTACTTTGGGGGTGAAACACACAGTACTTCTCTTAGAATTGCCTTCAGGATCAAAATCACAGTGGGGATTTGTAATAATATCCAGTGATGAAAAGGTTGTTCAGTTGGCCAGCTGACAGATAATCAATAGATCCTTATAGTAAATTATCCAGTTATAGTATTGCATGTTGTCTTTTAAAAGTAAACATTTTTTAATGGTTCACAGCTTTCTTCTTTAGCATTGATTGAATTATCTACATTTCGAATGTACCTGAATGATTAATAGATTACTTGTTGCTTGATGAGTTTTTGTGGATCCACAAATTGGTTTAGGTCTGTTTCATTGTTGTCTGTAGAGTCCAACTTTCCTGCTTGCGATTCAAGTTGTATCCCCACACATTTAATATCAGGGGTCTCTTGGCTATGTGCTATGGAACCAACCATTGGAGATCCTGAATCAAATCAAATCTATGTTTTTAGGTTTTATTGGATTTGTTTCATCTTGGTTATTAACCAGTCTAGCATAAATTTGCCATTATTTTTCCATTACTTTTTGGTGACAATGAGAAACATGGTTATTATCATTAGCGCCTACAGAAGCACATGCATGTTCACCTGTGTTGTAACCAGGGTGCTGGGTCACTTCGAGAAACCTCTTTTCCTGGAACTGTGTCGCCACATGGTCCTGATCCAGCTGCATCAGGGAGAGGGGCTCTTCCGTCCGGGTGACACAGATGACAGTATTTATGTGGTCCAAGATGGCCGCCTGGAGCTGTGCATTCATGAGAATGTAAGACCACAATGCCTCCTGTCTCCCAACAACCCAGGAATATCCAGGAGTGTGTAGTGATTACTGATTGTTGGAACCCTTACCTCTGCTGCTCTTCTGTTTGAATGTAATTGTGTATTCTTACTGCAGGATGGTACAGATGCTGTTGTGAAAGAAGTTTTACCAGGAGACAGTGTTCACAGTTTGCTCAGCATCCTGGACATCATCACTGTATGTCTTCATCCTCACATGTATTACACCTGTATTTTAGAAAATATTAGAAAATATCAGCTCTAATTTACGTCAAACACTCTGAGTTGAGTGCTCCTGATAGAGAATTGTAGTTGACACGGACACTTGGCCTGTTATACTATAAGGTGACATTGATTCTAGACAGATTTTGTATCTCACTATTTATCTCAGTCATCAAGTACATACACAATTCTAATGTTCCCTTTTCTGATTAATCTCCACATTTTACAAATCTTGTCATTCAGTTTTATTTTGTTTTGTAAACAACTCAATATCCTTTTTCTCCACACACTGTATTATCTGTATTCCAGGGCTATCCAGCACCTTACAAAACAGTGTCTGCCAGAGCTGCAATTCCCTCCACTATCCTGCGCCTTCCAGCTGCAGCCTTCCAGTCAGTCTTTGATAAATATCCAGAAACTCTGGTCCGTGTCATCCAGGTAAAGAGTCCACTGACAATCACAAATATTTGATTCATCAAGTAAACTGTAGGCCTGTTATAACCAGTGTAGAACAGGCTAACTGTAGGCCCATTATAACCAGTGTAGAGCAGGCAATAACAGCACAGACAGCTTCAGAGTATGTATACTTTATGTGTCATTTCCCCAGTGCAATGTGCGTCCTCTGTCCTCTGTAGATAATCATGGTGCGTCTCCAGAGAGTGACCTTCCTTGCTTTACACAACTACCTTGGCCTGACCACTGAGCTCTTCAACCCGGTACTGTTTTATTTTGCCAAAATGCTTCAGCTGTCATTTGAATGATATGAGATGTGCAAATTTGTTTATAAAGGATAAGCTCATGTTTAACTTACCCATTTTTGGCATTTTTCACCTCATCTATTTTTTGTCATTAATATTATTTCAATGTTGCTTTAATCAGTGTTACGCAACACTGTTGCAAAGTAGCAGGTTATGCACAACAAGCTACAGATACATGGCTGTTACATCACTGTGCGGCCTAGTGTTAAAAGGGGGAACATAAGCCGATGTTATTAGACATAATTTGTAATTCATTATCCAAGCCACAGTACAACAGAAAACAAATGCACAAATAAAGGATTTTTTTCAGACCTTTGACTTGGAAGAAACTGAACAACTGTAACAAAGGGCTAATTACAGCGATGTGTGTGTTACAGGAGAGTCAGGCCATCTCTTTAGTGTCTGTGGCCCACGTTCTGGGTGAGAGCAATCCACACAGAGGCCTCCGCAGGCAGCCTTCCCATCCGGATGATCTGGGACCTGAAAAAGGTGACGCAGGTTAGAAACACAAGCATTCTCATAAACCATCACCATTGGACTGCTACAATGTGTGTGTAGGATGTTTGTCGAAAGTTGCATGTTTTCTTTTGCACCCTGTCACAGAAAAGCCCAGCTTCTCTGACTTGCCCACAGCGAAATACAGGAAATCTCGCTCCCTCTCAACCCCGTTGGCTGTTACAGGTACACACAGTTATAAACAAACAGCACGTCTCTACTCTATAACAAACACTGCAGCCTCTAACACACAACGACATCAGATGCACACAATTACCTCTAATAATTTTCTGTTGTTGCTGATGCTAAATCTTATTAAGAAATATAATGATTGTGAACTGTCTGTATTGTGCAGGTGACATGTCAGTGGACCTGGAAAGAGTATATGAACGTGCCAGAGTTGCCAAAGAGGACTCTCTGCCTCAAAGTCCTGTCAAGGTGTGGTTGAGAATTTTCGTCATGCATTTGCATTATGTTTGAATCGAAGTTTTGAAAATCTGGGGAAAGTGTATGTCTTAATTTTGCTCCTAGTTCAGTGAAATGCAAGTTTGACTGTTTCACAAAAAACTACTTATTTAAGTCGAAAAAGTCAGCCACCCTACCCTAAGGCTAAGTCTGAATGAAGAGACGTGTTTTCATGTTAACAGTCATAATAAAAGATACTGTAGAGAGAGTTATGACAACAGAAAGAGTAGTAGAGCACATTTTAATAGGTAGGAAATGAACAGCCTGGAGTGCATCATCAGCCGTTCCATTTTCCAAGGAAACTATGCATCCTGACTGACTGACTGCCACGGCATCTGAGCTCTGCAACACATCTGCTGCTGGAGGGTGTTTATCTTGTCACATTATTCTGGATTTTCCTAGTAATACATCCTTGTAGCTGTTGTTTTTAGAAGGCCCTGCTCAGGTAAAAACTAGGCAGTCTTCTTCAGCAGATGCATTTATACCTAAGTACATCTTTTTTGAATCAAGCCCCTAGATAAGGTCAGTTTAGTTCTAAAAATGTTATGTCCCTAAATTGTTAATTTGTAGTGCATCACATTAGCAGAGACACAACACATAACTAAATAGAACAAAGAACAAATAGTAAAAACTTCAAACTGCACCAGCCATTTTAGAATCTTTGCAGCCACACTATGGGGGATTGGTGTGTTAAATTCTTGTTTCAGGGGAAACGCAGTTGCTGTTTTCAATTTCAGTTATTAGTATTGGCAGACATTTGTTATGTGTATTTATATGTCATTTTCATGTTGATGGTTTAAAGCCTTAACTCCACTTTCCTATCTCCTCAGTCTATTCTAAAGAAGAGTGTGACAATGCAGCACGCCCCATCTGCTGTTTACCACTATACTGATGCTGGAGAAAAGGTCCAGCAGAATAAAGTTAATGCCATTTTCCAAGCTGCCAAAAAGGATTTGCTTCGGGCCATCCAAATAGAGGTAGGAAACATAACCTTTGAATGTAAGAGTGTTCAGTACACAAAATTCACCAGTTATATTATGTGTAACTAATCTATTATATTATAACTATATTAGTAATAAATATACAGTTTACTATGTGGGATCAAGCAATGTTTTAATTATTATCTTATTATGTATCCATTCATTTGGTGAAGCAGTTAAAACTGTAGAGACCTAAATGTGCCTGTGATATAAAAATGTATTTTCATTTTCTAAGGACCCCGGCCTGCTGGAGGGGAGGGTAACTCTTCGACAAGTCAAAGCCGGTTCTGTAGTAGCCCACCAAGGAGACCAGGTTAGTCTTTTTTGCCAGCACTGGCAGTAACTGCCCTCTCAATATGTTTCACCAAATGCATGTTTATCTTTTAACAAGAAAGACGAGGTCAGAACCTTATATATGGCTGAGTGCATTCAGTTAATGTGATTTTTTTGGGCAGTGTGTTGCAACAATTGTCTGCATGCTATGTAGTTAGTAGTGCGTATGTATGTTAGTATGTAAGTTATAAAATATCCATCACTGGTTTGTCTTACAATTCCAATAGGATTACATTATTTTAAATAAATCAAATGCAAAAACCTGCATTGTCCATACCCATATTTAGTTGCTACAGACTTTATGTTGTGTATTAGGTCACCCAATATCATGTATGTGTGCAAATTCATAAACCTGAATATGAACATACAAAGCAGGGACACACAAATAACACTGTTCCACAGTATTTGAAACTCCACAGGGTAATTAAAATATTTTCTTTCTACAAGCAACACCTTTCACATAACACATAGTTTTGATGGTAAATATAGGCAGTTGAGGCAATAACAGCCTCTGTGCCTGCTATTTTCTCCAAGAAAGCTGAGTTCACTCAGCTCTGCTAGGCCGGCAGAATAATATATCACTTTCTAAATTCAACAATTTTTTCAAGATAAAACATTATATTGGCAAAATACAATGAGGAAAATTGCCTATTGGTCTTAGTTGTCTTTTCCAGGAAGAGGATTTTCACACACAGACATAATTGGCTTCGACTGTGATGGCATCCAAAAAAACCTGCCAACGCTGCTGTCATTGCAACAGATTAATTTAATTATTGCCAGCATTGTCGTGAAATTTTACAGACATGCAGCTCAAGTTCTAGGAATTCCCTGACAGCCATTTCCAAACACTGTCAAATAATAGGACAGCTAAAACACAAAAATGTTCACTTAAAATGTGACACAACACAAAATCTGTACTCTGTACTTATTTTTTTTATTTTTTTTTATTTTGGCTGTTTTATATTTTGTTAGTTTGCAATACAAGCTAAGAAAACAAGAAGCAGCATTGCTCCCCACAGCTATCAAAGCTGAAGTACCTGTTGTTCTTTATAGACCCCAGCTACTTCACTGTCACATGAAATCCCAGCTGGAATAAGAAGAACCACAGATTTGCAGCTGCACAGAGAAAACCAGAAAAAATGCAGACATTTTTCACACAAAAAAGAACATATCAAATTCAGAAAGATTTAAATACATATTTTCAAATAACAGAAGTTTTGTTATTTGAGCTTTACATATCTTGTCTTTGCAGTATATTTAATTGATAGTTTGCAAATGATTTGCAAAAATCTTCAGTTGTGTTTTATATACACAACATATACGTATACGTTTATGTACAAGCCAACATTTTTGGAATCAGTGTTGCATACTGTGTAACTTATTCAAAATATGTCTAAAGTTTTGTAAAACAATAAGCAAAAGCCAGGGGCACTGCACCAGGAATGATAAAGAATGACAATATTCTCTGCACTGGGATATAGACACCATTGGAATTAATTATTTGCCAGGCTTCTTAGGGAGGTGCCTCACTGTCTTTATAGGGATGTGTCATCTTTATCTGGATATTTCTTAATTTTCTCCTCCACATATCTTACAGGATGTGAGTGTGGCATTTGTCATCTCTGGGTTGCTACATGTTTATCAGCGAATGATAGACCGAGAGGAGGAGAGTCTGCTGTTTGTCACCCACCCAGGGGAGCTGGTGGGTCACCTGGCTGTTCTCACCGGAGAGCCCCTTATCTTCACCGTTCGAGCTCAGAGAGACTGCGCATTCCTCTCCATATCCAAGGCACACTTCTACGAGTACGACCAACTTCACAGAAAAACATTCAGTCGGTTTATGGGTTCTTCCCTCCGCACCACAAGAAATCAAACAAGTCTGTGTATTCAACTCTGCAGGATGATGCGCGAGGAGCCCAGGGTGGTGTTGAACGTAGCTCACACTGTGGTGAAGAGAGTGTCACCATTTGTCAGACAGATTGACTTCGCCCTGGACTGGATGGCGTTGGAGGCTGGCCGTGCCGTCTACAGGTATCTACTATCTGGAGCTGTTCATTGGCTTTCTACTGCAAAGTGTCATTAATAATAAGAATAATGAGAAATATTCAAAAAACTTTGTGGCACAGTGGAAACAGCCCTTTGTTCAACTACTATGGTGGCTGGGAATTGTCTGGTGATTTACAAATTCAAAACAAAATGAAAAAAAGCACAAATGCCAATGGCCGCACTACAAACGCAAAAGATCGACAACAGAAATAAACTTACAATGGAAGCAGGAGAGGCTTTATGTTTATGTCAGGCTAACCGTTTGTGTTTCGGCTATTGGCATTCATGCTTTTTTCTTTTGCAAAGCGTTTTGAATTTGCAAATCGCCTGACACTTCCCGGCCACCACAGGATACTCCTATGTGCAGTCATTTTAATCTACTGTAAACATGCAGGAAATGTGACTGCAACAGAGTATACTTCAACAATTCTTCAAAATGTATAAATCCATATAGAATCAAATAGAAAACAGATTCGAAACCAAATACGGTAAATGAAAACACTGGTGTATGCAAATTTTAAATTCTGTTGCTTTCTGTATGTCTGATTATGTTTAGACAGGGGGACAAGTCAGATAGCACCTTCATTGTCCTCAGTGGCCGACTTCGCTCTGTCATTGCAAAGGATGATGGGAAGAAAGAGCTGGCTGGAGAGTACGGCCGAGGCGATCTAATTGGTGTGGTGAGTGGTTAGAAACTGCTGATAAAATGCAATTTGCCAAACTGGGGAAACACATTTTTAGGTTTTGCAATCTGCAGTTAAACACCCCATGTCGTGGATTTTCCAGGTTGAGGCACTGACCCACATGAACCGAGCCACCACGGTCCACGCTGTCAGGGACTCAGAGCTTGCAAAGCTACCTGAAGGAGCTCTGAACTCCATTAAGAGGAGGTATCCTCAGGTTGTTACCAGACTGATTCATCTGCTGGGACAGAAGATCCTGGGCAACATGCAGCAGGTCAATGGACCTCTGGCTGGTAACTACACATCCTTTTGGTCAATATGGGACTACATTTATGTGTAGTCCACTTTAAATAGGAACAGTACCATTTATCATGTGCAGATCAGTATGTGAGGATACATGCTAATCATGATATGACATTAAACAGCATAAACACAGCAAAAAAGTGTTTTGTATTGCATAGAAATCATTTTTAAAATTTCCACTGAGAAATACCTTCCTCTGCCCTGCAGCTCGTAGTCTGGCTCTCCACACCCCCACTAGCAAGTGGGATGCTGGGAATCCAGCGTCTAACCTGTCTACTGTGTCCATCCTGCCTGTGTCTGAGGAGGTTCCCCTCACTGCCTTTACTCTGGAGCTGCAGCATGCACTCACTGGCATCGGTACAAACACACACAAAAACACACAGTATTCCACTTCTACAAGTTAACTGAAGTGTCCACATCAATATAAATAATTCATTTTAACACCATTTTTCATAGAAAAAGGCCTTGGAAATAACCATTACATTCCATAAGACATACATACACACATCTTTGTTTTTTGTGTGTGTTTGGCAAAAGGTCATTATTAAGCATCAGTCATTTTCTAACTGCTAGTTTTGCATTTTGCTAGAACAAAGCATTTCTTTCCACAAAGCCCAGTGAGCAGACTGGATCACATTATATATTTGAAGCCTACACCCACACTTGTTACCTGATGAACTAAGACTCCTCCTTTCTTTCCCCTGCGTTGGACAATTTATGATATTACGAATGGCTTTGCTCCATTTACATGGTGCCAATGATGTGGATATTTGCACATATACCAGTTTTAGTATTAGGAGGGTGTATTTTAGAATCTACACCATAGTAATTGTACTAGACTTTATTACACAAAAATGTCCTTGGTACAATTTAAAAAACAAATTGAATTGTATTGGTTTTTGAAGGCCCCACTCTACTCCTGACCAGTGACATCATCAAACAACGCCTTGGCTCTGCTGCTTTGGACAGGTAAGCATTTGTTTGAGTGGTTATACAAGAAAATATAATATTTTCAGATTTTGGAGTTGTATTGGCCATTGTTACTTATTATCTTCTTTCTTAAAACAAAACATGTTAATATTCACAAAAGTATCAATTTTTAGTCACATACTTCATGAGAAGCAGACAAGTTTTTTGACAAATGTCCTTCAATTTACAGTATAAAGTATACACATAAGGTCAAAGGTAATGTATAGCAAACTGGCTAATAATAACTGTATCTTATTTTTGAAAGTGTCCATGAGTACCGTCTGTCCAGTTGGCTCGGGCAGCAGGAAGACATCCATCGCATCGTCCTCTACCAGTCAGACTCCAGCCTCACGCCTTGGACCCAGCGTTGCATCCGCCAGGCTGACTGCATCATCATTGTGGGACTGGGTGAGCAGGAGCCCACTCTTGGGGAGGTCAGTATAAATACGCTCACACCTGCTAGGTGCTGTACCTCTCATAGCACAAAGCACACAGAATGCTCGACTTCACAAAGTTAGAGAGCACAACAGATCAATGAAGAAGTTATCTTGATGTATTTGTTTTTCAGCTAACACAAGTGAATAATATTTATAGGAAATTATTTAAATGTATAGTATTTGGCCTACTTTTGGCCTAGAGTAGTCTAGCCTAATGATGAGTGTACATGGAGAGTTACCTGCAGCGATTCTCCGGGATGACCTGTTTGGAACCTTGCTCTGTCTATGCCTCTTCTCCACATATAGTTAGAGCGTATGCTGGAGGGCAGTTCAGTCCGTGCCCAGAAGCAGCTGGTGTTGCTGCACAAGGAGGATGGGCCACCACCCAAAGGGACTGCCGAGTGGCTCAACATGCGAAGCTGGATCTCCAGACATCATCACCTGTCCTGTCCCCGCAGAGTGTTCTCCCGGAGGAACTTACCTAAACTGGTACTAACCACTAAACCACAAATGGGCAAATTAACAAAAGGATTGTGCAGCTTTTGTAACAGCTAAACATGTGCAACCAAGGCAAAAACAACCACACTTCCCTCACGTATAATTTTTTGAAAATACATGAAAAAAAGGTAATGCAAATTACCTGATCTTGTGCTCACTGTATGCAATTGGACTGTGTTTGGGTGTTCACCAACATTAAATATCATTAGTTCCTCACCGATGGTCCGACTCTGGATATTAAAATCATCAATGGAGACAAACTTATCTTTGCGGTTAAATGTGCTGGGTCCATCTTTTGAAAAAAAAAAAAAATGCCACAAGCCCAACCCAGGTACACGTGGGATAGAGACTTATTCAGGGCTTTGCTACTCACAACACACACTCTAACCTCTAGCATTTTATAATCTACCACTTGGATTGCAGTCATATCAAAGGGATGCAAATTATGCTAACTTTTTTTGGCCTGTTTGAACTGTCATATAATCAGACAGCACTTCAATGAAAAGGTCATTATAATGGGGCAGATAACGGATGCAAGTGATCAGCAATATCTGTTCTTTTGAATTCAGCCTTAATAATTCTTTATAGACAGTTCTGGCCAATATAGCAAATGTCTAATTTCAGTGTGTGTGTGTGTGTGTGTGTGTGTGTGTGTGTGGTTTTCAGAGAGAGTTGTACCAGCGTGTGTTTGAAAAGAGTCCAGACCGTCATTCCGACTTCTCGCGGCTGGCCAGGATCCTGACAGGAAACAGCATCGCACTTGTTCTGGGTGGAGGTGGCGCCAGGTACTGCAGCAATACAGACACCTTCAAAACATCCACATTGTAAGATTTAGACTCAAAGAGAAGTAATATACCCTGATATTTAAAAGTGACTTCACAGCTATATTTTTACAGTTAACTAAGGTAATGAATCTTGTAATTTGCATCAATTAGTTGCACTAACAAAGCAGTTTTAGAACTATTTAAAGTGTAGAAAATCAAAGTATGAAGAGTTCTAATATTTAGAAATCTTTCTGTGGACAAAGAAGATGCTAAATGCAGATTGATTGTCTTTTTTTTTTATTTCTTCAATTCATAAATTCAGACTGTATTATTAGCAATTCCACATTTTCATTAAATTAGGTGTAAACAATGATTGGTCATATTTCATTTCCACGGAAAGCACTAACCCACTATTCTTTTTTCCTTTCACTAAAGAAGGAGTATACATAAAATCACAAATCAAAAAGTTAGACGGCTGTATATAGCCTACAAAAAAATTAGAAATATACAATTCTAATTTCAGTGTATATATTTAAAAAACATGTTTTACGGTTTTTGGTTGAGTATGAGTCACAAAAGATTTGCAAATTTTTTGTGTTCCATTTACATGTCTTACATCGGGCAGACAAACAGATAATCACAATTGCTACTCCCAGTTATAAAATGTTTTTCATGATAAATGTTCAAGATAAAACAGAACCAGCATTTGAAAACAAGTGTGTGCTGCAAACTGTTGTTACTGTTATCAACACATGGTGTGAAAAAGTTTTGGATGTTCCATTCAGTAGGTGCTTTCTGATTGTTCCTACTCTGTTTTATCTGTTTTTTTTCTACATCTGCTCTGCCTTGTTCTGGAGCTTTGGCAAGGTAGGGACTGTACTCTTCCCAGCTATGGCCTGAGATGTTATGACTAAAGCAGGTATATTGGTAATGCAGCTATAGATGTACTGCTAGTCTCCAGTATATGTGTGAGTGTGCTGTGAGTGCCACCTATCCATGCGACTGTTACATTCTTTCTAGGTATTCTACAACCCCAATTCCAGAGATTTTGCAGTGCTGTATAAAATGTAAATACAAACAGAATGCACTTAAATCAGAATGCAGATAGCATCTATACAAAACCAAAAAATGTATTAAAAAAATGTTTTTTAAATGTTCGCTGTTCTATGTAATTAATATCTATGTAATTTCACCAGATTAAGTAGTGAAACTCACTAGAGCAAATAGTGAAATATAAATGCCATTAGAGATAAACTCTCCATTTCAATGAGATCAGTAAACCAGTGCCAGTGCACAGGTAGGCCAAGAGAATTCGCTGCGAGAGCAACAAAGTCCACAGATTGTAAGGAGGCGTAGCCAAAGATAAGTCTTGTAAGAAGCTGACTGGCTGTTTTACAGTGTGTGACAAAGCTGTGTTTAGTGAGTTGGCCAGATAAGATTAGAATGTTTAAAGTGATGTTGTGAGTGGGTGCATGGTCTGGAGCGGGGGTTCCCAAATGGTGCACCATAAAACACGTCAAGGTGTGTCATCATGCTCTCATACCTGAATGTAATAATTGCTATTCTAAACACATGGTTAGTGTTATCAAGAAGTTGCAGAATGTATCTTGTATGCAGGGCTTGTAAACCTGCTGAAACAACCCTTAATGACCCATGTGAGCCTTTGATCAAAACAACCAACATTGCATTTCAGTATGCTGAGCATTATAAAAATAATGCACACGTCATTGTCCATACACTTAGGGTTTGTGGTTGTAAAAACAGCTGCAGTTTCATTGAGTTTAGGCTCCAAAACCACTGACTTTGGCTTATGTAAAAAAAAAAAAAAGTCCAAGTGAGGCATTATAAAAGACAGTTAACAGTAAAAAGTTTATTATAGTACACCAGTAAATGCTAGAAGTAGTTATGTCAACATGCCTACTGGAAGTAACATGTTTACATTAAACCCTAAGACACAGAAGTTCAGTGATGTTTGAACTGTTTTTTTTACATGGGACACAAACCTCGTTCCCCTGTGTGAAGGTCCAGGGTCTGTATGCCCCTCAAACCCCCCCTAGCTTGCTTCTTTTCCCCACTTGCTGGCTCCTACACGTCCAAGTGGAATGCTCTGGTTATTAAGGTGTGACACATCAAGGTAAAGAAAAATGAAACTTCACAGAGTGCTAACACCATGTATAGGCTACACCAATATTAATACAGTATGAGATTACAGAATGACACTTTTGCACTTCACACTTATCTTAGCTGACAGCTTTGAAGATGAAGGTGAATATTTAACATGAGACATATGTTATACTTAGCACAGAAGACCTGGACCCAGACTCAGACAGGGATTAAAAAACAAAATATGTTTATTTGTCTCAATAGACAACAGGGGCAGGAGCAAAGACACAGGAGGGATTCTGAACACAGTTTTTTAAGTGATTAGCTATTTTGGACACCACCTGTTTGACTTAACTGTAAATTAAGCGTGGATACATACTTTTTTTTTTTTTTTTTTTCAAATCTAATGGTCATAGTTGGTTCCTCTTGGGTTTTTTTTTTAGCAACCCACCCTACTACATGGTAATAATATTCGTAGTATATTAGTATTAGAAAAATAGCATATTTGTAATTGTTAAAAGGAAATATATATATAAAACATTTACATATATAACACCATAACAAATGCATTTAAGTCATCATCAAACCAAGGAAAACACTGCAATTGTCATATAAGAACAAGCAGGTGTGTAGACAAAATGAAAACATACTTTGCTCCTGTAAAATATTTGCTATAGTTTTTTTTAATTTAAGCTTTAATTTCTAATCAGAAAAAAAGAAGAAACACAAACATAAGAAAGACAAAAATCAAAACATTATTGTCCTATTTATTAATGATCAGAGCATGCATTGAAAATGTTGGATTGGTCTTATCACACATCTTTATTCTTTTGTTATGTTCCATGTGACCAAGGCAGTTTCTTCTCATGAAATATGCTAATGGTTACATTCCTGTCCAGAATACTGTGGATATGCACCCTCTCTACAGAGCCTTGGCCTCTGACTGTTTCAAATTAGCAAATCCTCTGCTGGTTCTCCCACAGGCCAAGACTTGACCTTTTGTTAACATTCCCAAAGAAGAAATTATTAAGAAAACTAAACAAACCTTAATCCTCATGAACATCACATAAAACCTCCTGTTACATTTACACAAAACATCTAAGGTTCACTTGAGTCAAGGTTATTTGCTACAATATTCAAAATTATCCAACATAGCAGCAATTTAACATTACAAGTGCACCAAAGCTATTAAAAATATTTTGTGTGTAGTATGTGACTCAGGAAATCTCTCAAGGAAACATTTCCAGAGCCTTAAAATATATCTCAATATCTGGTTGTGACGAATTTGACATTGTATTTAGTGTAATGATATTTGATGGAGGACTGTCTCGTTTCAGGGGTTGCTCTCAGGTGGGCATCCTGCGCGCTCTGAACGAGGCAGGGATCCCTGTGGACATGGTTGGCGGCACCTCCATTGGCTCATTCATGGGAGCCTTGTACGCTGAGGAGAAGAGCAACAGTCGCATGAGGGTCCGAGCTCGAGAGTGGGCAATGGTGAGTTGACATTTTACTGGAGATATATATATTTAGATATATATATATATATATTTAAAAAAAAAAAAAACTCTTGTGTTGAAACATTTTTTACTCGATTTGAAAATGACAAGTTAAGAAAAAAATTACTTCACTTGACACTCTTTTGAGTTTCTATTTCTAAATGTGATTTTCTTGGGACACCCAGTTAGTAACATACCTATCAGGTCCAGTTTGTCTTCACTTAACTTTAAATCTTGCTTTCTTTCTTAGGATATGACCTCTTACTTTAAGAAGATCTTGGACTTAACCTACCCTGTTACCTCCATGTTTTCTGGGGCTTCCTTTAACTCTGGCATTAGCTCCGTCTTCAAGGGCAAACAGATAGAGGTAAGGTGAAGTTTAACCAAAAGACGAAGATGAAGCTCTGTGCAATGAGGCAGAAGGATTATTAGTCCAGCTTCTAACCTATTGAAAAATATACTGCACTTCATTTTGTCAAGCAGAGCAGAGGAGAAATGAGGTAGAGGGGAAAAACTGAAACGCATAACAACCAAATAACAATGATCAATAACATCATAAGTTTGTCATCAGTAACTGCCTTGATAACCTGGAAATTGACAACAGGCTGCACACCAAGCATTGTGTTATCAACTGGAGGTTACACACCCACGACAGGATTACCCCACACTGTCGTGAATCATAGGTTATGCACGGTTTTCTTTTAAAACTCTGCAGAACCTTAAACCGTTTTGTGGGGATACTTCTTTGTTCGTGTTAAAACACACAATAACTGATATCAAATACTGAGAAAATATTTGTTAGAAAGCAAGAGTGAGCACTTGTGACATTATGTCTTTAATAATGATGGTGTGATAATTAATTACATGTTATTTTGTCTGCTTTTACCACGTTTCTCCTACTAGGACCTATGGCTGCCATACTTCAACATAACAACGGACATCACAGCTTCCTCCATGAGAGTTCATACCGATGGTCTGGCCCTTCTTATTTCAATTTCTTTTTTATTTAAAAAAAAAAAATGTTCAGCAGTGCTTTTTTAAGATAATATAAATTAAATCAATCTTTGTAATCCCCTCTTAAAACATATTTAACCCTCAGAATGAGGAAATAAATAAAGCAAATGAAGAAATATATGCAACAATGTTAAGGTGTATATAATGTAATGTTAATTTACCAAAACAATATAGAACACTTCTGTGTCCCCTAATGTCTTATATTAACAATATTAAGCATGCCTTACTGTATGGGTGTCTCTCCTCTTCAGGTTCGTTGTGGCGCTATGTCCGGGCCAGCATGTCACTGTCTGGATACCTGCCACCTCTGTGTGATCCCAAAGACGGACATTTACTCATGGATGGAGGGTACATCAACAACCTACCTGGTGAGAAACAATTAGAGGGGTTTTAGTGGTTGTAAGTGTTGTTGCTTCACATGAGTGGGACTTAAAAACTCTGTAATAACAAACAGGAATATATGCTCTTAAAAAGGTTAATTTTTTTGTTTGTAAAAACAATCTACTCTTATAGACTGCACTATCTAGATATAATAGTACCGTATTTTCCGGACAATAAGGCGCACTTTAAAGCCTTTAATTTTCTCAAAAAAGTGCGCCTTATAATCCGCCTTATATATTATTCTGGAGTAAAACAGCCCCCTCTAGTGAATTAATTTGAATTAATTCATATATTCATATATTCACATATTCGGTTGTGCTTACTGACCTCTAATCAATTTTGTGTGGTAGACGGTGCTTCACCATAATATTACAGCATGTGTGTATAAGGACCTCAAAATCAAGACATGCCGTTTTTTAAAATTTAGCGGTATCAATCTGTTTTTTTATGTGTTACAACTGAACAAGGTCTGGAGTTATTGTGAATAAGCCCATTAACGCTTGAACAATTTTTAGTGTTATTGTGAACGCGTTTAATAAAGTTTTACTGACCGACTTATCTGACTGTTTTGTTTTGCTCCAATGCACCGTATAGTCCGGTGCGCCTTATATATGAAAAAAGATAAAAAAATAGACTATTAATTGACACTGCGCCTTATAATCCAGTGCGCCCTATAGTGCGTAAATACGGTAATAATACATTTACTTTGTATAGCGCTTAAGAAGGTACTCAAAGATGTGATGTGATCTCTGGTACGGGAGATCTCTGTGATCTTAGTTTTGGATGTAGTGTAGTTTTATTAAAGCAACTAAGAAGGAGAAGGTGGGTCTGAAGAAAGGCAATGTTTTGAGGTGAATGAAGGCTGTTTTGGTTATGTAACTTACATGATAGTGAACCCTAAATCGCTCCTGATGCTGTCTTCATCAGTGTGTGAACGGTTCCCAAAGGTGGCAGGTGGTGCTGCTTAGGGTAGCCTCAAACACCAGAATGAATGTGTGAGTGAATGGGGAAACAAGTGCCTTTTGTAGCGCTTTGAGTGGTCACAAGAGACTAGAAAAGCGCTATATAACTATTTACAATAACACTGATTTAATAAATTATGTTATTGGGACTTTTAGGACCTAGAGTAACTGTGTCTCTCTCATTCTGCAATGTAGCCGATGTGGCTCGCTCTATGGGGGCCAAAGTTGTGATCGCAATTGATGTTGGAAGTCGGGATGAAACCAACCTAACCAACTATGGAGACTCCCTGAATGGCTGGTGGCTGCTGTGGAAACGCTTCAACCCTCTGGCTGAGAAAGTCAAGGTACTCCTTCATGTCACATGTTCTTTGTTGTTGTTCTTGTGGCCATTTCGCAAAAATAGTTCAGAAAGCTATTGCCTGCTGAACATATATATAAACATATGTCAATCATAAAATCTTGGGATGCTAAATATCAGCACAGCCTTCACAGCCCTGTCAGACTCAACTCCTTGTATCTTCCAGGTCCTGAACATGGCAGAGATCCAAACCCGGCTTGCTTACGTGTGCTGTGTGCGGCAGCTTGAACTGGTCAAAGACAGTGAATACTGCGAGTACATTCGGCCGCCCATCGACCACTATGGCACACTAGAGTTTGGCAAGTTCGACGAGATCGCTGTAAGTTTCCCCCCTTTTCTTCCTGCTATATTCATGTCTTTTCCATCTGATATCTCAAAACCTCACTCTGCATCTACTGTGGCTGCAGGAGGTGGGCTACCAGCACGGAAAGACGTTGTTTGACGTGTGGCAGCGCAGTGGTGTGGTGGACAGCATGCTTAAGGACAGACATCAGGAAGAATTCCACAAGACCAAAACCTCCCATGTGAGTGCAACTTACTGACATTACAAAGCTGCCACAGCTAGATTTAAAAAAACATGGTCAAGTGGTTTGTTTTGTATTCAGATTGGTGAGATTGCTAGTGACAGGGCACAGTCACAACTTTTGTTTTAAATAACAAATATTTGTCTTGCACAACTTTATATATATTCGCCTTTTCTTACTCTTTTTCTATGAACTGCTATAGTTTAATTATCCAGTCAGTCTATTATCCTCAGATCCACTCTCAGCTCTTCAGTTTTCTCGTAAGTAAACTGATAGCTTACTGTCCAGTACCAAACAGCAGACAGACAATGGAAATCGACATTGTGAGGCACTGAGCAGCTACAAAGTAATTAGTTAGGAGTTTAGTAACGCAGAATTAAAATATAAATGAATGCTAAAGTTATATTCACCAGGTGAAAAGAAACTCTAAAATAAATGCTAATGTTGCTTCACATCTGCTGTGTGTGTAAATAGACAACTGTGGGTGATATGTTTCACAGTTACACTTTTAATTGGGTAACTGCAGTGTGAGGATGTTTTTGAGGCTTCCTTTAAAATGTGACAAAGAGCATCGGACCCCCAACAGTGGTTCCTGTGTCAGGGTAGATTTGAAATGATGATTTGAAAACTGAGTTGTTCACATGCTTACAGTCTTTGCATATTTTATTGGTGCATTGCTGCCTTTAGTGATTCTGCAAAAATATGTATCACTTCACATGTACTGGCATGCAAGAAAAACACAACACCAGGATTTACTCTCTACAGCAAAGTTATTGGTCACAAACACTACATTGAGTATTTAATTAAATTGCTTTTGCACACATAGTTATCTGGGAAAGACCACTCATCAGATAACACACAGAATTGCTAGCGCTTGATAACAAAATGATGCTGAAATTCCAAGTGGTAGTACAGTGAGCCTTGGATTTATAAAATATGTGAAGGCTTTGTCAGCATGAAGACACTGCACATGATTTATAATGATACACAAATAGTACTCTTAGTTTAATTCTAGATACCTTTTTTTTATGCTAATTGCTAAATTTGAACTGAGAAATGATGCAGTCTTTATCTTTCAGGTGGTCACCTGTCCAAATGCCTCCTTCACAGACCTGGCAGAGATTGTGTCAAGGATTGAACCTGTCAAGAATGCGTTCATTGATGGTAAATTATAAGTAAAATATCACAAACTGACATCAACATCAAACATCTTTATAGAGAGAAAAAGTCCCAATATCAAAGCCGGCTTTTGATTTGCCACATGTAGATGTGAGTGTAGTTTTGGTGTATTGATCTGATAATAAAGCCACTGATCAAATGTTCTGATGTGAAAACCTTGAATGCAACTTGCAATGCAACTAAATTTTGAAAGCCAATGTAATCAATAATGTTTATGATTTTAAAGGGGACATTTTTCAGATATTCATTCAGAAATTATTAAAAAGGATGCTCATGTTGTCTCCTATGGTTGGCCTACAGAGGAACTGTCTGATGAATACCAGACAGACTATGACGAGGAGGCAGTGGAAAGCGCTCTATCTGACTTTGAGGCGTTCACAGCGGGTAGTGAACACACTGAAGGAGAGGAAACGGCAGACACTGCTGAAACAGTGAGTATAACACGAACATCATTTACCTATTTTTAACCAGTTATAATCAATGAGTACCCTTTTTCTTAACACCATAGATGCCGTTACCCTGAACTGAATAAAAGACACTTATGGCATTTACTTTTTCTCTGTTCCACAGGATGAGGAAATTCAGACACGAGTTCGTAAGCGGTGGAAAAATGTCCCTCAAAGTTCCAGACCATGAAATCTATCAAGGCTGTGAGGACAAGTCAGGGCTGCTGACCAAGCCCTACAACAGATACAACACAGTATTTCTGCTTACTTTTTAGAGTTTGCATTGTAACATGTAGCAGCAGGGCAGAACGCTCAGCGTCTTTCTCAGAGACGCCTAGCAGGACACAAAACAGTTGACGGATAGAGTGATTTAAGCAGAGGGAGGTAGTTTTAATTGCCCCAGTCTCTCTCACTGATTGCTGCACTCTTCATTTTAATGGTTTGAACATTTCAATAACCACCAGGGTTCCTGATTGTTAGGAAATTCTGGAAACATTATGTATCTAGGGAAACAGGGACATATCTTACTTCTGTCTGTTGTCTCTTGAAAGTCATTGAACAATGAAGAACCTCGACAGATTTCTTTTGTTTGACAAATCTGTTGAATGGCAATTTCTTACTCTGTAATAGTTATGAAATTGGGAGCCTTGAACAATAAGTATCTTCATAAAAGCACCTCATACACAACTTTAACCTTGATATTCAACATTTTATGACATGTGCCACTTTTTGGAGCATACCTGGTTCCTATTATAATAAGCTCAGATCCATAAAGCACTATAATGCATTTCACAATGTTTACATAAAAGTTTAAAAAGGGAATTTATATTTTGTGTGCCAAGAAGAAACCTTCTGGCCAGTGATGAAGGGATGTTTCCTACAAAGCAGGAGTTTCTACACACCATGGGTGTGATACGTATAATGTGAACAGTTGTTATAACCAGCTTTTCATACATGCAGATGTATATCGTGAACATTTTTCTTAGATAGAGCCTGATGGTTTTGAAAGCATGAAATAATCTCTATTTTAATGGCAGTGCAAAGACTAATGCAAGCAGTAGTATTATTATTTTAAATAGCTGACCTGCATCTGTCCCACAGCTCAGCAGGAGAGGCACAATGACATGGAGGTGCTGAGACTAGATTTGAAGGGATGGCCTTTCTGTACTTAAACTATTCTTTATGTAAGGCATTTAAAGCCATGTCCTAATTTTATGCAGTCGTTCATACTCTAACTATAACCAGGTTTGGAAAAAACTTAAAAATGCTTGATCTTTGAGAGGACTTTGAATATACACTATTGACCTATGATGCAATGCATAGAGAAAAAAAATAAAGTGATTGTAAATGGAAGTGAATTCGCTACACCTCAGAAAATCTAAGCAAGTTTTAAAAGTGCATGCTCTTTGAGAAACATTTGCTGTGGCGTTGCAAAGTCACAGGTCATTGTGCATTGTCGCCCTCAGCAATTCAACACAGTTTATGCTCATTTTGCTGTGTTCTAACTGCAACAACAAAAAACAGTTTACATAGACATTTATTAGGTGGTGCACACTGTCTGCTACTAGTATGTAGTATTAAAACAGGACAGATGCCTTTGCCTTGTTTAAAGCAGGAAAAGCACAGCTGTAACCAAATAAATTGACTGTGTCTATCAGTGTCATTCATTATACCTGTGCTTTTACTGACATGACCAATGTGTGTTCATCTTTACACACTAACTGCCTTCAGCAGACAACAGTTCTTTTATTGATCATTGTTTATTGTATTACATTATTACATTTGTTATGAGTGATGTCACACGTGATGATAATTCCCATACATTTCATATTTGATTTGAACCAGCCTTGTCACACATAATACTCTGTGCCTGTGGATAACCTTTACTGACCTCACAGACATAAACCCCCACTTTGTACTGGTCTTTCCCCCTACACCATTAAAGCAGAGTATTGTATTTTTTAAAACTTTTTTCAATGGTAATTGAACTTGGATAAAAGGAAATTAGTGATAGTACACTATTTTTTTTTTTTGCACTACATCAGGACAGACTACTGGACTCACCTAATTTAGACTGTAGCAGATAACTGAGGAACACACTGTGATTTACTGTCTGTTAGTAATACTTGCACTGCCTTGTGCCTGGACTTTATGCTATAATGAGATTCATAGAAGGTGATCACTACTGTAGGTGTGAACTCGACTGACCCAGAACTACCTAACGCTGCTGGAAACTATGGCCTGCCGTTAATGCAACATGACACTTTTTATACCCGCCATGTGTCCTTTTCTATATCAACGAGGCTCCTGTGGTTTTAACTTAGTAATAATTAGTTTTATGTTTTTATGACTAGAAAGCAAAAAAAGTGTTATGAGTGAAATGGCTTTCCAAATCAAAATAAGACAATGTTCATGTTTATGATTTTGTGTGAACAGGGAGTACTATGTTAAAGCATTTTCTGTAGATGAAGGTATGAGAGGATGTTGCATTTTATTTTATTTGTTACTTATTTTTTAATTAGTGACAATAATGTAGAATAGTTTGGAATATTTAATTCTTAATTTGTTTGTTTGTTTTTGTAAAAAACCTAACATGCACTACTTGATGGAAATAAAAAGCCCAAATTATTTAAAAAAAAAAAAAAGGTTGATGATGAATTATTCTATGTAATATGAGATGATGGTGAAACTTTATGCTGCCACTATAAAAATAAAATCCCCTCTGAATGTCAGTTAAATTGTCAAAAGTTGAATTACTGCATCTGAGATGAACCTTCGACTGGTTTTAAGATGTGTGATGGGACCAGGTGATCTTTTAACTTTTGTAGTTTGTACAGATGCATATTAATAATGCACTTTGTATTGACAGTCTGACTTTCATGTTTGACAGAGTGTTGGAAGTTGTGGTTTTCAATTGAAATGTCTACACACATTGAAGATAAATTGTTATCACTTTGATGATCTTCATGTAGCGCCAATACGTTACTAAACATGATATGATTATCATACCATGTGCTTCACATCTGCATGCTATAATGATTATGACTGTAAGCCATGGAGGTCATGTTATTGACGATGTTTGTCTGACTCTTGTTTGTGTACAAAAAAGTAAGTACGGGACAGATTTGGATTAAAGTGTAAGACAACATGTGTATTGGGACAAAGAACAGGTGATTAGATTTTGGTGGTGTTTGAAGATTGGTAAAAAAAACATTAGGAATTTTTAATCCTAATTTATGTTAAAGTCAGTGAGCATATAGCCTTGACCAACTGAAGCTGGGTAAAATATTTTTGTTTTAGTTTTCTAAGAACATGTTGCTGTAATTTTCTGCAATTTTAATTGATGTTCTGGGTTTTCAATGTCAAGTTGATATGTTGAGTATTGTCTTACTTTTGAGTTGTCAGAAGAGATGGCAAACTAATAAATTAAATAGAGCAGAACAAAACAAAGAAACACACTGAAGGTGAAGCCAGCACTGCACTCTACACAACAGAGATGCTAATTTCACCGATGCACTCCCAACATACATGCTCTCAATGTAATCCTTCAAGTGTGACATATGGTATTTCATAACTGACGCTATTGCCTTGGAGGAGGTCTGCGCTCTCTGAGTGCTTTTTTGTGTAAAAAAAGAGCATTGTGAGCATGCTGGAATGGTGAGAGTAGTGTTCCTGTAGTGTAGCAGTGTTGTTTACCACAATGGCAAGAGGTCAACAACCTGCCTTATCTTTATTTTGATAATGTCAAATCAAGAGGACAACTAGGCAAATGACCCAAAAGTGGTTACTGGATATTTAAAATTGAAAGTGCAAAAAACAACAAAGCAGTGAAGACTGTAACTGAGCTGGTCCTGGTAAATTCTATCGAGGCTTAAGGTCGTCATGTAATCTGAGCCTGGCTCAGACATGTTTCTCTGCTCCAGTGAGAGTTTATTGACCTTAACAAGGTTTTTAAGAGGAAACTGTCGTGATGTCTGTCACTCCCAAACCAGAGTAACCTACACACCTCACCGTGGGCGCACAAACACACTTATATCCAGTGTTAATATGTTGATGGATGTCAGTGAAGCCACCTCAGTTATATCAGATCCCCTCTGTGTTCATTAGAGTGAGTGCCTCAAACATTGTAAGGCTATACAGTAAATAACAGGACAAGAGGCCCACACAGGAACTGTGACTACATGGCGCTGTATTCACTGACTAACTTCCTTATAAGGAAAAGACTGAAATGTGGAGTCGCCTGTTGTTATCCTTTTAACAATAAAATTATGAAGTAATTCACATACCAAACGTTTTGGGGATTGTGTAAAAAAGGCATGAAAGATTTTATGGAATTTAATTCCAAAAAGGTGTAGTTAGGCTGTAGAAATTGATCTACTGCATTTTTGTTTTGGGCCCTCTGCAGTCTCCTCAGCAGTTATTTATCAGGTTTAAACTGTGATTGGTCAGTCCACAGTATGATTAGCATGAGCAGCTGATCCAGTTCAACAGTGCCAAGAGAGTCAGAAACTGAACTGTGAATTTTCAGCACCAAAGCTTAACTTTCGCTTAACAAGCTTAACACATTGCCTGTTATTTCTTGCTATTTACAGGAATGATCTCAAAACTGAAACAGGAACCTGTTTCTGTTAAAAACAGATTTTATGCTCCACCTCCATTTCTTTTTTTATTCCAATGACTGCTGATTTATTCCAATTTTATTCAGTTGTTGCTCAGAGGGTCTTTCAGTTGTCGGTCTGAGCCATTTCCAAATACCATGTATTTATATATGAGACTTTGTGTCACAAACTCCGGACTTCTTAACAGCAATGTTTATCGAAATATTCAGAGATGATGATAATATTAACAAAACATTCTCAATTTTGCTGAGTTAGGTCTGGCTTTGTGAGAGTCAGTCTGCCCTCTGAAAAAGTTCCCAGCTCCTCTGTGAGTGTGTATTACTGTACTGCTGGATATGTTCTACTTCCCCTTTTAAAAAAGTTGAACTCTTTCTTTTAAAATAGCTCACTGGCAGGTGCAAAAATATAAAACATGCAAGACAGCATGCAGACAAATCTATGTTTGGAGTGAATGACTCATAGATCTGCCTTCTCGATAACCTGACAGTAAGGTCAGGAGAATAGTGGAACCAGGCCATAGACACCAGCAGAAACCCAGGGGAGATATTTGAGGATTAGAGCAATTTAATTTCAGTTTTCTTTTTGTTCTAATCAAGTGAAACACAGCTTAATCTGAATGAGGTTACAGGAAAACAAGGGTGTTATATAGCATTTTACTACTGTGACCCTGATAAGTGAAATTATTTGATTTAACTGTGCCAAATATTGTTTATAGTTGCAGCTCAGCCCTGTGCTCCACCAGCCGGGTGTGGTTCACACTTGAAACTGAAACAGTTAGAGGGTGGGGCCCAAACATCAATCTGGTGATGGACTCAAGTCATTTACA
>JAOWBC010001486.1:1241693-1254178 GCA_028566105.1 Hypoplectrus providencianus
ATGCTGTACAAATGGGCTTCATGTTTCATTGCCAACAAGTAGATCATTACACAGTACTGACATGCCCATATAAAGGGTTATTAGTCACGATAATCGTTCTGTCTGTTAAGTTACACAGATGGGAGAATGTAATTGTTTTAGTACAATAAAACTGCCAGTGTATATGTCCATTAAATACTCTGTTGATGCTTTGTACTGAAATATTGATCTGATATTGAATCCCTGTCTCAACAGAATGCCAAAATCAAAGGAAGTGCTGTCTTCCACATCTGGAAGTGACTCTGACAGTGAAGCAGAGACCAAGGTTGGTAGTTTATAACTTACAAAGGCCTTATGATGTTACAGACTGAAGTTTGAAGTCGATTCAATAAAATCTGTAGGACAAGTTTGTTAAAGTACACAACATGGTAATATTACCTGTGTGGTGTGGTTAAATCATATGGGGTGGCTTTATGAAATTTTGTTATGTAGAAGCGTTCAGGGCCTTCATTAATAAAGTACGAGAAGTTTGGACCAGATGGGCAAAAGTATGATGAAGTTATAACAATATCGTGTTTTCTGGTGAAACGCCATATTTTGTTGCCATGCCACACTCACATAGTGTAGCAATTTGCTATGCATTTGATTACTTTAGATCCCAGTGATGGCAATGACCAAGTTTGAAGTCAATTTGAATATATTTGTAGGAGGAGTTTGTTAATGCACCAGGGGTTGAAATGGTGGAAATGGGCCTAAAACGCAATATGTGATCCAAGATGGCCCTTGACACTTTTTGCTGCGTCTTTCCATGTGTGATGTATGTCATTTCGTGTTTCTAGGACATTTCTGGCCGAAGGGCTCAATTTTGTTGACCTTGTTAGGGGCACTACTGGGCCATTTTGTCACGCCTTTTCACGAGACAGTTAAAATCCGTAAATCTCACCAGAGATTGACGTACATTCAAAATTTGGTGAGTTTTTCAATATGATAAAGCCTCCAAATAAGAGATTCATTTTTGAAAAAAACATAAACTTAAGGATTTCAAAAGGTCCTCGCACCGACTTTGGTGCTCAGGCCCTAATGAATTATTTTCTCTTCTCTCTGTCAGCCATTCATATTCATGCAATTCAGTCCAGATCAGCTAATACTAACTAACGCCATTATAACTTTATAGCGCTATTTAAGTAAGCCCCGGGCTCTATATCCCATATTTGCAACCTATGGTGAGCACAAGATGAGGGATAGAATTTGTAAATAGCTGTTTCTTTTTTAGGCAAAGAGAAAGAAGCCAAGTGCACCGGAGAAACCAGCCAAGAAACCAAAGAGCGGAGAGAGCTCCAAGCCAAGTGGCTCATCCAAGGGCAGCAGTAACAGTGATGACAACATGTTCCAGGTTAGTATCACAGATGCCCTGCTGCTCAAGCTGTTTAGATGGAAAAAACTTGTAATACTTAGGAGCAGTTACAACCACATGCTTTGTGTACTTAATTTTTATTTAGCTGACGGACAGGTGATAGGTTTAAGAATGTAAAAATAATCCATCAAGTTTAATTAATTAAATGGATGACGAGATCAAATTCAGTTTAAATTTGCTTGCTCTTTACGAATGGACAAGCTTCTCAGCAAAATGTTTGTTCAGGCGATTGTACTTTACTGTTGTTAATAATATTCTTGGTTAATACCTTCGTTTGTTTTTTACATATTTTTTTGCATTTGGAGGTATTATTGAATTATTGTTGGACAGTATTTAAGGACCTCAAAATGTATTAAAGTCCAGTTGACACTCTGTTTGCTTCTTACAGATTGGAAAGATGAGATATGTCAGTGTCAGGGACTTTAAAGGTAAAGTCCTGATTGACATCAGAGAGTACTGGATGAATCAAGATGGGGAGATGAAGCCAGGGAAAAAAGGTAATGACATGATCATTTTTGATGGTCTACATACAGAATGTATTTAGGACCTGAAAAAATGGACCTTTGATGTTTTGGGTTAGGGTTGTTTTGCTGGTGTGTTTTAGAGTTTGGTTTCAACCAGTTTTCCTTCTCTTGTAGGTATCTCCCTCAATCCTGAACAGTGGAACCAACTGAAGGACCAGATTTCAGAAATTGACGACGCCATAAAGAGAATATAAACATTCCTTTCAATGTTATCTGTTGCACTTATTGCGTTTCACTAGTTGGCTAACCAGTTTTGTAAAAAGCCTGGGATTGTTTTCTAATGGACTTGTTTAGTTTGTAGTTGTATAGACCTAGTGTTGTCAGCATATTCTAGTTTTGTGTGTGAAGCCTGTTTTGAAGCTGTTGAAGTCAAGGTATGGGTGGATGAGTAGGTGGTGGATCCTTACAGTGGGTGTGTAGAGTGTATAAATACACTGATGTTTTGTATTGAATAATAAAAACAAGGCACTAGCTTAATACTGTTCAATGTGTAAGTTTATGTTCAGTTTGACTGTCACATAAAGAAATGTTTCATCTGACCTTTGTAATACGTAACAGCCAGTATAAGTGCTCTTCATATCTGAAAGAAAGTCATCAGAATTAGTATGAACTGTGACTTAGGTTTTGAAAATAAATTATACTGTTAAACAAATGCTCAAATTATTGAAAGCATTATATCAGCCTTGTATTTACCATAGCCCAGCTGTGTTAGAAAATGTGATGTGAACCTATTGTTTGTAGTGCACCATAAAGCTGTTCATTTTCACACCATAAATTACACCATAGAGGTGCCACAATCATGACTTGATGTCAGTGAATACATGTTCAAAATTAAAAAATACACTCAGTTCAGGGATACATATTTCTAAATTATTTCTGTTGTATCTTTCATTTCTAATTTTCAGTGTTACATTTGCGTATTGCACGTTCATGTACAACCTCCATATGCTTGTTCAAGAAAAGATATGCCTATTGTGATAATACTGGCTTAATTGAGTTGAATGAACAGAAGCAGGTGAATTATGGTATTTTTGTTTATCACAGATGTATTAATGGATATTTTTTATTTAATTCATACCTTGAAAGGTTTCAAGGACATACCAATACCAATAATCTAATCATAAGTGAAGACATAAGAAACTGGTTAATTTTATGGATTAAGCCAAATCAAAGTTATAATATTAAACAGCACAGGATGCAAAGATATTAGATTTCAACTGCAGGCAAATATTTAATTCACCCTTTTTCACATACAATGGAAATGAACAGGAAGTAAATATTCACCATGTGTAATTTGCATATGTGTGACCACAGCCTAATTTAACTCCATCAAACTCTTCTTAGTTCAGTTTTGCTATAGTGCTCTACTTGTGATCATACCCTCAAGTCCCATTTAAAGGATGAGTGACATCATCTTATATGTATCTACAATATGTAACCATACACTAGTCATGTATGTGACATTTTTGTGTTCCTGCTGAGAGATTATATCAAGTTATGTTTGAAATTAGAGTTCATGCCACATCAGGGAAAGACCTTCAATAGAGGAGATTCACGAATTTTGAATGGTGATAAACTATTTCACACCAACATGTTAGTATGTAACATAGAGGTGATGACTATATTTATTCTACATGTACTGTATGTGCATGTGTAAATACTGACCTGCCTCCAAACTAAGTAAACCTGGCACATTGATTCACATGTCAGAACATTTATCCATGTCAGAGCTCTTAGAATGACAGTGTTCAGTTGTCCTTTCATCTGTCCATCCATCCATCATTTCGGTCCAGATTGAAATATTGGGTGCAATATCTCAACAAGTATTGGATCAATGGCAATTAAATGTTTTTGTGTGCTGGATGAAGGGCAGTGTAGGTATGGGGTTGATTAGTAAGATGGTGAAGCTGCAGACTCATGTCATTATTTTTATTCTGGATAGAGACACGAAAAAGCTTCCACACCATACAGAGCTACAGCAGAGACAGAAAATACCCACTGAGCTAAGAGCTACGAAAATGATAACAGGAGACTTCCTCAGGTGCCAACTGATCCTATAATGGCAGTGCAACTGAGAAGAACCTCAGTTTTTGCACATCTGTTACCATACCTAAAGGGTTTAATTATTATTTTATTTATTATTTCATTATTATTTCATTATTATTATTATTATTATTATTATTATTATTATTATTATTATTATTATGTTTTGGTGGTTAATTAATTTGAGTTGAAACTCAACCCTTTTTTGCAACTGTTTCTAATCACACATTTAATAGGAGGACCACTACAGCTAGTGCTGTGTAGTACTTAAAGCAGGGAGAGGAGGGAGAACAAATACTGGCATTACAAGCTCATTATAGGCCTTTTTCCAGTAGCCTAAAATAATTGTTTTTAAAAAAAAAAACCCAATGTAAATGCAAAACAATGAAACTGTACATCAGTTTTTCTCAAATTTCTTGTATATTAGCCCAGAACATGCTTGGAAGTTCTGATGGAATCTAATCAGCTTTTCTCACAGACAAACTGCTGTGGAATTGCCAGAAAATCTAAAGAGACCATTTCCCTGAACCATTACGCTGTCCTGACTCTAGGTAAAGTTCACATCATCTTGAGGCCTGCTCAGAAGAAAAGGGTGATGGTAACTGTTTGCACAAAATTTACTGTTACTGGTAACTTGTCAAGTAAGGACAGAGGGGTGGAGTATTTGTTGACATTTCCCAGGCACTTGTGGTCATGTTTTCTACAAGGAGTGACACCTAACAAAGCCAGTCGGAAAAACATGGTTGTCAAACATCTCATCTCCTTGTTGACTCACGCATGCCTGCGCAGTTCACTATTTGCTCTTTTGGCACAAAGGTTTAAAGAGTAGTCAAGAGTTAAAGGAGTACTGGAAGCCAAAGCTCTACAACCAAAGGCTGTGGTGCTTTTCCTCCTGGTTTAAATGTGCTGATTGCCCTGGAAGGAAAAAAAAAAACATTGTTAATTCCTTGATGTCACTTGAGTTTGCAGTTTATTTAAGGCAGCACAGATATTGTGCTATGGAAATAAAGTGTAACCAGAGATTTAAATAATGTCTTACTGCTCTCACTTCAATTTAAGATAATTTTTGTAAGGACATTTACAAGATAATTGGACAAAACCCCTTGTTTCTAATGGGACCTGGACTATTCCATTTCACCCCAGCAGTGACATCGATGGACAAGTATATGTATGCATGGAACTATAAGATGGCATTTATCATGTTTTGTAACGTGATTAGATGACCGTGCTTATCATATAACAATATAATTTTGTTGTTAATATCAAGGTTATTATTTATCAAGGGATTGTTGCATCAACACTATTCCTATGTATCATGCACTGATGATTAGCCATTAGAGGGCATCATAAACCAGCTAGTGAGGATGTGAGGAGGCCAGACTCTTACTGTTGTAACATTCCTTTATTACATAATATTTGTGTTAGAAAAGACTGTGGACAGTCATTTCCTCATCATTGTAACACAGGAATATGTAGCTGCAGCACACCAGTGAATGCTTGAAATCACTGTGTCTAATAGCTATAAGTTAAAAGATAGTATTTTGATAAATACAGACCAGAGCAGCAATCATGCATTCCTGTTTTAACCTTTCATCATTTTGAAGTCACATCCTCTTTACAGTCATGTGTCATGCTCAACTCATAACTTTTAGCTTTATACTCAAACTTTGCCATTTTCCTCTCTGACCTTTATCCCCCCACATAGTATTTCCACCTGTTTGTTGTCAGTGTTGTCAAGTCTGTCATCTAGCCATGACTAGTCAGACCTTGCCTGCTCTGTGAAACTGCAGTTTGCAGACATAGCTCTGCACATGTCCGTGGCAATGGTTATCAGCAGCATTTGTTCATTATATCTAATCCTGTTTCCCTAGAATTTAATACCTGGCTTGATAGGCTGCCCCCTTCTTCTTGCTGTAATACAGTACATCTGTTTCTTAAGGGCCTTCATCTTCTTTCTAAAAAAGTCCTTATATCTTCTTAAAAATGGTTTCAGCTCACGAGTTGCACTGACTGCTTTCTAATGAGCTGTTATCTCCAAACTCACTTTTGACAGGATGTTTGCTGCTTGTTTTTGCATTACTCTGGGCTACAAATGATAAGACTAAAGTTGATATAATTTTACATGCAGTGTATTTCCACTCATCGTCTTTGTTTGCACTTGTTTATGTAGTTCTAAATTACCTGTGAATTTTATGTTTTTCTCTAAAGATGCCGCCTCTATCTGCAGGAGACCTTTCTTCCAAGTCCAGTTTGTCTCCATTTTATTGCATAAATAAAGGAAATGGCTCCGGCTGTTCCAGAAATATGTTTATTTATAAACAGCTCTTTATTTGTTTATGATTGTGTATTTTCTGTCACTAATGCTTCACTTATGTAAGAGAACTATTACCTGATTTGTCTACTTTCCATCCATAGGTTTCATCAGCATGTGCTCTAGTTTGACTGGGCCATATAAATGGTATGGAACAGTGTGTCAGTTATAAATTCATTTTTTTTGTATATTACTTCAGTCATTTAAGAAATATTTTATTTATTCCCAAGGGGAAATTTAGCTTTGTTAGTTCTGGTTCAAGTTAAGAGCCACATCAGGAAACCACAGTGGCCGGGAAGTGTCAAGCTATTAGCAAATTCAAAATGCTTTGCAAAAGAAAAAGGCATGAATGGCAATAGCCGCAACACAAACGCAAAAGAGCCCCAAAATGAATGCAAAAGATCAACAACGGAAGTAAACGTACAGCGGAAGCAGAGGAGAAGCACACCCCTCACCCCAGAAGTTGGACTATAGTTTTACACTACAAAATAAACTGAAACCATAACGTGCTAATTAATATTACTATTTAATATTATATTTTGATAGAATGTTAGCCATTAGCCGGCCAATTTGGGACACAGTGACGTTATCTACTTTTGCTGAAAGCTAATGGTACAGCTCACATGTGTACGACTGGCTAAAGTTAGCGGCTAACGGTTAGCCTGACAAAGCTTCTCCTGCTTCTCCTCTGCTTCCGTTGTAAGTTTACTTCTTGTTGTCGATCTTTTGCGTTTGTGTTGCGGCTCTTGGCATTCATGCTTCTTTCTTTTGCAAAGCATTTTGAGTTTGCAAATAGCCTGACACTTCCAGGCCACGTAGAATCAGTGCCATCAACACTTTTGCTGAAGTATAAAGTGGTCATCACTGCCTTGTTTTTTAATATACAAAAGGTCAAGCACTAAAACATATATTATTTAACCTCTTATTATATTAGAATATCGGATAGAAGCTTATTGAGCTCAAACCTGACAACACAACCATGTGGACAGGTCTTTTGTGAGATGGTGTATTGCGCTCTGGGATTAATTATTCATCAGAATATGCTTGGAATCTGACTATGTGGAGTTACATGTTGTTTCTCCTGGTTCTCTGGCTGCCTCCAACAGTCAGACAAGCAGCTTAGGACAGCTAGGCCTGACACATTGCCATAGAAGCCCATGATCATATAATCTTCCCTGACACGTTAAAGGCATTTCAATCAGACGTTGTACAATATATTCTCAAATAATGGCATTAATCAGCACTAAACATTATTACTGATATTTGTTATTTTTTATTTAAAAAAATATGCCTGTCTGATAAAGTGACGGCAGATTTAAGTATCAGCAAAAATAATTATAAAAAAAAGTTACAGTACTGTATGAAGTTTAGTAGAATATTAGCTTGTAATGTATGCTGCTCAATTTAGACAGATGATGAATCCTAATATCCTCCCAATGTCAGCTCAATACTTGTATGAATAACACACTGACCTGCCACTTTATTAGATGAAATGTGCAGCTAAAAAAGTTTCACTGTGGGCTTCTGCTGTTACTGTGTAAATCCAAGAGATGGTTGTGTGTAAAAGTCACCGTAGATTTGTAGTTTGTCAAATAAACTGACCAGCCTGTCTGGCACCAACATCTATGCAATGTTCACTTAAATCAGCATTCCTATGCACTCTGACGCTCTTTTGAACTTCAGCAGGTTGTCTTGAAGTTGCAGCCATGTGATAAGCTGATAAAATATTTGAGCTAACGAGCAGTAGAACAGGTGTACCTAATAAAGTGGCATTAGGATCGTATCACTCCTTAGATGTTACTTGTCTTTCAATCTGCAAGGACCTCTTACTTTAGAAGGACTGCCAAATATTCCTGAGTTGTGGAGCATTTCCGACCATCTGTGAGCCATTTTTGTTTTTAAAGACTGGTAGTTTGAAGTGTAGCACACTAGGTTTCCCCGTAGCTTATGTGTGACTGTACTATCAAAACCCATGCACATAAGGAAGGTGGTGACACAGGACATGCACAGGCTAAATTTGACAGTCTTTGCTGAAGAAATGAAACAAGAAAGAGAGTCCAAAAATCCCAAAATCACAGGCAGGGATCAGAACCAAGCAGACAGAAAAGGCAGAGGTACAAGGGTTGATAGGCTATTTTTCATCAGATGATGCAGGTGAGTGACCATCACCGTGTCGGCTGTGCAGGAAGTGACGCGCACAGGTATCAGTGTGCTCGTTTGTTGCTCAACCATACACAAACATCTTGGCTGTGGCTTTGAAAAAGGCTGCTCGGACTTCAAACAAATGTTAGTGCATGGGAACCAAACCAAAGTTATATATTAGCATCTGTGACCAAACACAATATAACACAGGCTGCTTCTGAAATCACTTCCTCATTCCCTACTCCCTAGCAGCAGGAAGTGGACTATATAGTGCACTCAAAACAAGATGATTTCAGCTAGTGCTTGCTGCTAAGCCAGTCGAACAAAATGACGGTGCATCCATTGAGCAGTGGATATATACGTACGAACAATCACTAAAAAAATACAAAACACTCTTGCAAGGAAATTAAACATTTCTTTGTGTATTAGATTGAAGTGCTGCTATGGGTAAAGGTAGGAAAACAGGCTTTTTCGTGGCCTCAGTTCTGGGATTAGCATCAAGCAGAAAACAGATGGAGTGTCAACATGATTGCCGATACAGCCAGACTGAGAGGTGTAGGAAAAAAATTTCTACAATATACACATTTCCTTCTGTAAAACTTTTTGGTTCCCAAATGCATCGCTGCACAGGCAATGTGGCTTCGACAGGTGAAGAAACTGGAAATAATGCCATTTGGGATTAGTTTGAGTTAATATTCAATATGTTATGAAAAGCATTTCAAGTATGATATAAAAGACAAAAAAAATGGTTTCTGTCAGACAAGAGTTTGCAGTATGACCACACATTCTCACTACCGCTCAAGATTGTGGCGTGTGTGTGTTACAAACAGCGAACACAAACACCTTTCTGTGGGCATTACACAACATTGATACTAAACCCCATAAAAACCAAAATCTAGGAAATGAAATCCTTTAAATAAACACAACAATAAAGTTAAAAGAAAGACAGATCTAAATTAGGCATTCAATACTGACAGTATGAAGGCCTCAGAGCAGGATTGTGACAGAAGGAGGTTTTGAACAGCTGTCCATTGCAGTGACCACTATGATAACAAGTAAAGGTATTTGCCATGCTGCATTAACACATAAAATTAACAGAGAATACATATTGTGAGTGATACATATGAGTAGTTAATTAGTACATTTATTATCTTGTATACATAATAAATACATGTATGAACTTTCAGTACCTACAGATTGTAAGAATAATACAAAGTAGTCCTTGTTCTCCTGCTTTGCCCATTGCGGGACAGAAGCAGCAGAATCATCTGATGGGTTAACTTGTAAATTTCAATCACAGCCAAGTGCGTAAATTTAATTTGACCCCAAAATATGTAAGAGTATATCCAGTTTTTCAAAGGACAGCGATTTCCCAAGACTGGACTTGCGCAGAACACTGATCTGTGTGGCATGACGTCAGTACCAGATTTTTTTCATAACTAAAGAAGACTGTTAAAATATCAGACACCCTTCTCTTGTGATTTCAACACTTTAGCCAAAGAGAGCATCAGTATTGGATTAATCTTCAAAGCGTTGGATTACAGTCAGTGCTACATTCTTCTGACCTTTATCTGCAAATTCTTTTTTTTTTTTTTACAATATCAGCATGGCAACTATGGGATGGTTAAAATAACAATAAACCCATCCTTCACCGAGACCTACACAGTACTATGAATAAGGAAGTAGGAGTCTCAGAACAGAATTCTAAAAATCTGCTGGCCATCTCGTAGCATGCTCATATGATTTATCCGTCGCCCACCTGTGGGCTCAGCATGCTTTGGCCCAGTGGTGATGCAACCAGTAGTGAATGACAAGCCATGAAAGGCAGTTTGACAAAGGAATGTAATCTTATTAAGGAGAATGGTATGTGCATCCAAAGTGGTTTAAAAGCCTCTGGGTTTAGGTGAGTATATGTGTATCACAATAGACTGAGGCAGTCGGGCTCTCATCTGTGTTTCATAAATCTACTGAATAGAATCCCCCCTGTGGTTTTAAAGGAATACGTTTAATGAATAACTGCCTATGCTTTGGGTTCTACACATTTAAGATATATGTAAATTTCTTAATAGCATGTTGTATTTGTGGTTTCTTTGGAATTGACTTTGTAAATCTTCTCCCATCTTTTACAAATAGACGAATAAACTATTTAACCAACAGAAGCAACACCTAAGATAGTCACATGTAGATGAAAATATTGTACCAAGTGAAAGCATTACATAATTTGAATCATAAAGCCATTACAGTTTTGAAATATGAAAAGCATTGAATGTCAGATTGAAGACATCATAATGTATTGATGCCGGACATACTTTAAACATGTTGACATGCAGACATGTTGTAGCATCAGGTTGGAATGCATGTCTAAAGGGGGCAGTTGAACAGTGTTAATGAGAAACCATGTTGATTTATAGCAGCTGTTACTGCTTTTTGTTATAGTAGCTCCAATCACCCTTACAAGAAGTGAGGTGGGCAAACAAAGCCTGGTCAAACTTTTTTCTTTGCAAGCACAGCTAATTGACATTCCTGTTGTCAAAGTAACAAGTCAAGAGGAAACTGCTAAGCTAGTAAGCATAATACACAGTTTCCTTGGTAACTGTTGGTGTGGAGGCAGCTGTAGGCAATTTTCAACAATGGCCATGTGACAACACTCTTCAAACTGGTTATGAGTAGGCTATTTTTAGACTAAGACTGGATAGTGCCAGGAGTGTAATGTGTAGATAACTGTGATACAATGTCAGTTTTTTTAAAAAACTTTATTTTTGCCAGCAACTGTTTATACACCTGCTGCTGACAGACATAATTTCTAATAATCATAATCAAAGTCAAGTGTAAACCCTCAAAATCCTTATCTGTGTGTGAGTGTGTGTGTGAGAGAGAGAAACTAAAGTCTGTTGATAAGACAGTGAATCTCATAATCTGTACACTTGTATGCAAGACCTTTTAAGTTAAGTATATTATTTATTAACATAACACCTTAGTAAGAGGTGGGTATGTCCGGCCGCCTTTGGCAGCCTAAACATTCTTGTAGTCTAGAAGTCTCTTTGTGAGTAAGGAGCCTATTCTGGACCCAGGGGCACTCACATTGGATTCTTGGGGGCCTCCTGTACTTGCGTTTTTCTGACATTACACTAACATGAGAAATATTCAATGCCTTAGCTTCGGGGTTAGAGAAACTGGTGAGGGAATGTTGCCAGGGCCAACCCGCCATTGATAAGCATCACATTGAAATGAAGCAATAAGTGAGAAGAAGACTCATCTTCCATTGGACTTGCATACAAACATTGTTCTTTCTACAAGTGATGGTTCCACCAACATTTGGCATGCAGGATTAACAATTTTCAGCCGTGGGTGTTGCTGTATTGTATGTAATAATATTCTAGTTCCTTTCTTAGTTGTGCTAACTTTTATATCCTGTTTGTCTTTGGGGCAAGGTGACAATTCAGGACACCATTGAATTATGGGCAGGAGTAGAGTGGTTTTAATGTGCACCACTTTTTTGAGGTCTACACCAGGAAACCATCCCATGCTGAAATGTGGCATCCGTTTTAACTTTAGTGATTTGGCAGCTGGGGCTCAATATCTTCATTCCTCACCCAAGAACATCTGAAACTACTGGAAGTACTGAAACTTTATTGGTCTAACACTATCCCTACCTGCTGGGAACAGGTTGTTGTTTATTGTAAAGTTTCAATTCTATAAATGTCAGAGAGGACCATCAATTACTTCATTATGTTTTCTTCATCTTTTAGACAAGGTCCCAACATTTGTGTAACGTGGTTGTATAAATTAGATTTTATATATTACATTAATATTGGCAGACATATTTACACATACATCGACTTACATACCTTTTGGGGGTTTAAATGTCTTATGCCATTCATGTTTATAATTCAAGTGTGTTTAAATGTTGCCTTTAAATGTCAAAGATGGACCAATGCAGAGTTGACATTGTGCTGCGTTGTATGTAATGACATTTACATTGAGGGGCATCTGGTCCAAATCTGGTGACATTCTGAACCTAATTTCAATATATGTGTGTGTGTGTGTGTGTGTGTGATAAAGCACACACACA
>JAOWBC010001486.1:1267839-1281103 GCA_028566105.1 Hypoplectrus providencianus
TGTGTAGGCATTAGTACTTTTACTGAATTATTCAGTGTATTGTAAAATATATTAAACTCACCTGTCAACATGGCCTAGTGGATGATGGACTCTCCAAGCCTTTGATATTCTGGTTCACCTTTGTTGCTCTCCTCATAAAAGCTTTCAGTATCACTCTGGGGACTTTGTATTTATTTGTTTGCTTGTCACCTGACCTACAGATGATCGTCACATCACTTACCCATTTTCTGATAAAAATTAATAATACAATTCTTCAGTGGCTAAATGCAATGATTTTTAAGTCAACTCTCACTGTCATTTCTGTAGATTTAAACAACTCCCCAGAAATAAATGAAATATATATTCTATTCAAAAGACAAAAACAAAAGCAAAAATTGACATGGGCTCCTATAGACATCCAATACTCTATATTCTATTATTACTGGCAAAATTAGAGAAAGATATCACAAAATCATTGTTGTGTAAATTGTGAGATTTAAGATATGAAGGAAAAATCATGATATGAAGAAACCAAATGATTAAGTTTAATAAAATCACTATAAATTCAATATTGAGAGACAGATTTTAAAATATTGATGTTAAATAACATAAAATAATTTAAATACATAAAGGTCACCGTTAAGTCACTATACCTTACCAGATACAAAAAGTTATCATAGTAATATAATACAGAGCTTTAAATAAAGCAAGTGAATGTGGTGCTCCAGAATAAATTATTTTTGAAAATGAATACAATAAAACCGTTTACTCTCAAAATATTTCTCTAACACACAAAGTGAACCAGCAGGCTGGGTAGACTATTTATCATGTTCACTGTCTTTATTTTATGTCTATAAAACCCTATCCTTTATATCCTGCATGAACAATGCAACCCAAATGAAAAAGAGAGAGAGAGAGAGTTTGCTAAATAACTAAAGGTCACTAATGCAGGGGAAAACACTCACTACTGTTTATGGAAAGCATCTCATACTGCCTTTATGGTCAAAGAAATGTTATTATCTATCATAACTATCACAGTTAATTACTTTAACTCCACTTTCTGATAAGGAATACTTTATAAAGGTCTATTTTGGAACACATATGTTTGGTAAATGTCAGTAATAAGCCATTATTAAAACTTTTTTTTAATCTTATCTTCTGGAAGTCAACTATCAAATCTTTTTTTCCACTTCTATTTCCTCTGGCCATCGGTTGTAAGATTCAGATTATTTAACCTATAAGTATAAACTACACCTTATCAGAAAGTAGTACCACAATTTCTAAAGCTGGAAACAATTTGTTTATCAGACAAATTTAAAAAGAAAATTGTAATTGAGCCATTCTAATGGTGTAGAAGTGTTGTACTAAGGATGATACATGACTGAGTGTTTCTAAATTTAAGAGCAACATGTTCAGTTAGAAACTGGGAATTCAATCTTTATGAGGGCTGCTAGATCTCAGCAACATTATGGTTAACTGAAAACTTATCAGTATCAGTAGCTTAATATCAGTAGCTTATAGCATATAGATATAGTTCTCGCCTATATCCCTTTTAGTTGGTTAGCTTGAGCTATATCATTCTCAAAGTTTTACTCGGCCAATATTGTTCAGCAATCTTACACAAGGCCTCCAATTGTCCCATCAAGCTGAGATGCAAAGGCAGACCTCACCCACCCCAATAGTACGGTGGCCGGGAAGTGTCAGGTGATTTGCAAAAAAAAAGCATGAATGCCAATTGCCGCAGAACAAACGCAAAAGAGCCACAACACAAAAGCAAAAGACAACAGAAGTAAATTTACAATGGAAGCAGAGGAAAAGCACACCCAGCTACTCTGCTGTCTGTCTTAGACTTTTAAGAAGCAGTCATTCAGAAAAGATAGCTTTATGGTGTCAGGCTAACCGTTAGCCACTAACGTTAGCCAGTAGTACACATGAGCTATACCAGCAAAGCTTGCTTTCAGCAAAAGTAGATAACGTCACTGTGTCCTAAATCGACCGGCTAATGGCTAACATTCTATCAAAATATTATATTAACTAGTAATATTAATGAACATGGTTTCAGTTAATTAAGTAGTGTAAAACTATAGTCCAACTTCTTATCCGTCGGACAGGCTAACGTTAGCGTCTAAAGCAGGGGTGCCCGGGGGCCAAATGCGGCCTGCCATCATTTTTAATTGGCCCGTGTCAAAATGTAAAATCTGATGTTTTGTGGGCCACACATAATATTAGTGCTGAACTGTTTCTGTTTGCAGTTTGGCCACTTAAAGTTTCTGTGTTTCTTGAATGGCCTTTGCTGTTGGATCATATCATTAATTATATTTATATGTTTATAATATGTCAGTTATTTGACAATCTTTTTCTCCAGCAGGATTACAGACAAAATAATTGCCTTATTGTTTTTTGGTTGTAGGGTTGTAACATGGTCAATAAGAATCTAATAATGTCTCTGAAATGGATCTGAGTCTGTAATGTTGTATGATCTAGGTTATTGTGGTTATACTATTATATTCTTTAAATTTGTTCAAATTTAACCAAATAAGCTGAATAACCATTAAAGTTCAGTGTTTTGGCCAACATGAAAAACCTTTTCTTTTATTTATTTAAAAAAAAAAAAAAAAAAAAAAAAAAATTGGAATTCTACCTATGGCAAACTTTTTTCTTTAAACATGTTTAATTATCAAACATAATTTACCTGCATTTGGTTGATTAAACTTATAACAGTGTATTAGAAGCTCAGTCCAGTGAGCGGCCCAGTCCATCATATAATTTTCTATATGTGGCCCTTTACTGAATGGACTTCAGAGAAGCCTAAGACATGAAGCAACTGGCTAAAGTTAGCGGCTAATGTTAACAGCTAACGGTAAGCCTGACACCATAAAGCTATCTTTTCTGAATGGCTGCTTCTTAAAAGCCTAAGACAGACAGCAGAGTAGTTCCATTGTAAGCTTACGTACGTTGTGGATCTTTTGCGTTTGTGTTGTCGCTCTTTTGCGTTTGTTCTGCGGCTATTAGCATATGTGCTTTTTTTTTCTTTTACAAAGCGTTTTGAGTTTGCAAATCTCCTGACACTTCCCAGCCACCGTACAGTAGTGCATTCAAACTTAGTGACCAATACACCATCTTTTCTATTTCATTCACAGTCATTCACAAAAATCTTATGGCCAAAGCTTTCTATACCCCAGTACAATCATATACCTTTTGTGTGGAGGACAATCCAAGTAAGTGGTGCTTTGTGACTGTTACTACTGTCCTGAGTTACAATAAGTCAAAACATAATAGGATACAAACACAAAATGTCTCACTTTAACAGCATGGCTTCACTGACAACCATTGCAAAGTCTTTGGTCACATTCAGATGTGTGATTCTCTGTTAATCGACTGCTGCCGCTGACGATTATGCTGCAGAGAAGTTTGATCTGATGGAGTCCTCTCGTAATTGACGGTGCTTTCCCGTGTCACACTCTTCACTATTTGTGCGGCGCTCAATGGTAATCCTGTAGTTTTTTCTGCAGAGGAATGAATTACGTTGAAGGCAAAACATTTATTCTGTTGTTTTCAATTGTGTCATATAATATTACTTAACAAAGTAGGTAAGAAGAGTCTTTTTATAAGTGGGGTTAATGAAAAACAAATTACATTTTGCATGGTGACTCTCCTTTTCAGTTTTTACCCTATATGAACAATGTAACTATGTAATATACAACTATATTAAATAAACATTTCATTCACTTTGTTGCCAATTCCAAAAAGGGGCTTGAATAATATGGTTTAAACCTATAGTAAAACCATGTAATTAAAACTATTTATATAACTATGTATTTTTTAAGTAATAATGAATTTATTAGTTAAATGCATAAACTCAAGGTGGCCCTAAAACACAAAAAAAAGAGGAAACACAGTGATGGTTACAGTGTTATAACCCTGGTTCTTTTTGATCATGCAAAGCCCCCTGGGCAATGCTTTCAGCACAACCATGTATTTTCCCACTAAAATATGCATAGACATGGCCAGCAAATCAGGATATGCCTTATCAAATATGCACTGAACCCTCAGTTTGTAAAGCAGCATACATGCTATCTGACACTCCCATCTTCAGCTAGCAATACGGGATCCTAAGATAAAGGACACTGTCCGTGCAAATAGACACGCGACTGGGGTTGTATCACATACAACATAATGATAAGATCCTTAATGTCTTCTTTATAACCTGTGCTTCAAAAGTTGACAGGATTTAAGCCTCAGCCAACCCCAGCAGTGTGTAACTGAACAAGATGGAGCCATGGCCTAATCACCAATGGCAGATCCCTTTGCAGGGAGGAGGCATGCATCACCAGGTGTTATTTCCTGACCTTGGTAAACAGCTTCATAAGAGGGTAAGCAAAGACCAGTTTCTCACAAAACCCTCTTATGGCAGGAAGAGATGTCTGCTTCATACACCTGAATGGTAGCACATGGCAGCCATCTATCTAACGAACACTGCATATATGAAAAAATAGAACAGACTGCATACGATAGAGGATTTGCCTTTTTTTTCCCCATCAGCAGTGGAATGCAGTGTAACAGGTAGTGGTGAACCCCACTCTTGCTGCCAGGTTAATCTTTCCTATCTGTGCATAAAGTCCAAAGTCTGAGCCACATCTGGAGAGACTGAGTCGTACTAGACAATGAGAAACATTGGAGGTCAACTATCAAGTAGTTTCTACCTACCATGGAACCAAGCAGAAACCTGGGGCTACTATAATGATTAATGGTGTGTGTACAAGTACGTCGAGGAGAACCTAGTGGGCAGTTGATGTTGCAATGGTGGTTGGACACATCAACTTTAATCTTCCTGAGCTGGGTCTATATCGGCTCTTCAGCTTAGGGTTGAGTTACCAGTCGACTGGTAGCGGTCTTCTTCTCTCGACATGTGGTGATAACCCCTCTTCTATGGTCCTGGAATATAGAATACCTCCACTAAGAACAAGCTTCTATCTAGACCATCTAACAAGGCAAAGGAGTTTAACTCCATCCTGCCTGTAGATGTAGACCCACTGCGGTGCAGTTATTAGTCCTTACAATCACATAAGTACCAAGAGCACTGTCTGTAAGAGGTTGACGTGTACCCCTGTCAGGGACCCAGTGCCCAGCGGCATTCCCTTTTACAGGGGTCCTACAAAGAGTGGGAAATGGTAGGCAATGGATATTAAGAACACCCCCCACTGTGACCCTGCATTCCCTTAGGAAATCAGAGCCGTTACTTTCAGTAGCTGCCTGCAGTACACCTTGACTCACTAGAATGTCTGGAAGAGGACACAAGACAAATACTAGCCAGGAAAGGTGGAGTGTAAAAACCATGAACAAACAAAGCCAGCCACATTGGTCATCACCAGTACTGCCTCAAGCTTGGTCTGATTCAAGCAGATGTTCCTCACTTGCTGCCACAAAACATTCACAAAACTCCACATCTAAACAGAAGAAGATCCATTCTGCTCTAGCAAATTGGAAAATGATGTTTTTTTAGTTTGAGTCTCAGCAACACATGCCCAACTGTTTCCTCCTTTGATTCCTCCTTGTGTTTTGAGAACAGCCATTGTGTTTTCTCTTTTGCCATTTTTTTGGGCCACTGTATAAAAAAGTCTTAAGGCATTTTAATGGTTTGGCAGGCAGACAATTTGAGGTAGAGTCAGCTTGACAGTACTTGAACGTTACACTATCAGTAAACTGTGCATGAGCTGATAAATACCATATAGTTACCTGAAAAAGTAGAATGCTATCAGCATTGCAGTTCCCAGAACAGCTCCTACTATCACTCCAGTCAAAGCTGATACTCCGAGTCCACCTGTTTAGGGGATCAGTTTTATAAAAAAAAATATTATCCATCATACATCCTATATATAACATGCAATTCAAAGTCATATTTCACATAAGAGTAAAAAGTTGTGTTTATTTACATGATTTTTCTGGTATCTCTGGTTGTGCTTTATGTCTTCCCCTCAGTTTAAAATGTTCAGTGTTGAAGGCTGGCAACAGCTGAAAAGTTCCATTTTCTCCAAAGTAGTTTGCCACCACCTGTAAGTAGTACACAATAAAATTAGCCCATGAACTCTTAAATCAAATTTACCATCTTCTGCAGGTTAGGGACATTTTTCTTCTTCTTACCTCATAGGTTCCTGCCTCAACATTTGTCATGGCCATCAAAGAGAAATCTCCATTTCTGTCACCATTGACATCCATAGATACCTGTCCAGCAATTCCTGTCCACCACCATGAAAAAAATGAGAATAACACTTAGCTATACCTTCAAAAAATATAGGAAAAAACATTCCTGTCACTATAAAACATGATTTCATTTACCATACTTAATAAGTAGTCTAAAGTAATGGCAAGGGGCCTGGTTGCCCCCAAAAGAACTGTCAGACAAGAAAAAAAACAAGACTGAATAAACTCCAGGTGTTTTTTTGCCACTGTGGATGTATGTGTGTTTATGTCCCAGCCAAACTATATTTTGTAGCATCATACAAAGGCCACAAGATGGCAATAGCTACATTTGAAGTATGATATGTGAACTGTGCAAATCACGGAATTAGTAGATTAGATTATCCAGCCAATCTACATTCCCATATCTTCCAGTGGTGACACTTCTCACATCCGCCATTCCTCTCCTGCATGACCCACACCGTGGCACTCCTACGACAGTGGCTCTGGTGGTCTTATACTATAGAGTTCATTGCTGCCTGCCAGACCTCCCTAAACAAGAACCCCTCGCCAGGCTCCAGCCAGTCTGCCTGTTCCCCATTGCCCCTGGTCTTACATCTCCCTGGACTTTGTCACTGCTTTGCCTCCATCTGATGGTAACACCACTATTCACTATTGCCTTCTAAGGAGAGACCAAAGAGACTGTAGAACTCCCTGTAGCAACATGTTGTCAGACTGCATGGGCTTTCCGCACACATCTTCTCTGTGAAGTAAAATTTACTTTAACATGTTTGAGTTTTAAGGACTCCAAGAAGCTACTGACCCTATGGCATAGGCTAAAATATATACATCAATTGAATGCAGTCTCTATAAGAACAATCTGTTATTTGTAAGTTGCCAAATGTATTTGGTTATCTGACAACCACACATTTACTCTTTTATGAGAACAAACTGTCATTTTGCAAATACAATCAAAAAATCCAAATCTCTCCAGAAAAACAAAATATGTAAGTTTTTAGAAAATGTCATGCTGTTGTTGTCATGCATCTTAAATGATTATCTGCTCAAAGAAAACCCTGGCATTTCCCAAAATGCCCTGCAGTTGGTGGAGAGCAACAGCAGTGCATGCAGTGCATGTATGATCATCATTTTGAAATAATGATCAAACATGATACAGTGAACAGTGCACATTCTCTGTGAATCATTTACACTGACATATGGGGTTGCCTAAAGGTTTTCAAAGCAAAAGATTTTGCTTTTTGACTTGTATTTGTCTACTTGCAGATTTTTATTGTAATGCATTAAGACTTCACAGCCACTGAAATGAAAGTTATTAATGATGTTGGGTACAATCAGACAAGAGCAAGCTCTGTTCTCCACATATTAAAATGAACTATCTCATTAGTTAGTTTCTTCCATGTGACCGACTTTCTGGATTGTTTTTACAGACTCGACCATTGACTATGAAGAATGATATATCTGAACCTGCAATCCTCTTGCTATAAGCTAAGAATGCTAACTAGTTTGTTTTTGCTTTTAATCACACCACAGTAATATGATTGGTGTGAGAATTGGCTTTTACCTTCAAAAGTTCTGTTCCACATGCGTGATGTGATCTCTGTTCCGTTCTTCTTGCTGTATCCGTTTTTCATGGCTTCATGTAAGGCAATGGCGTACAGCAACATGGCATCGTGGAATCCCTCAACAAACATGTTGACCTGAAAAGCAGCGTATTGTCCGACTGAAGTTATGAGGCAAAATGCACAACACAATGCACAAGGCCTTCATTTTACCATTTTAACAATATAATCACCAAATGAATTAGCAGGTAGTGGCCTAGTAGGCTTTTCCAATTGGCTTATCTGTGTAAAGAATTTAAATAATTTGCACTTTCCCTCTGGATAAATAAAGCTCTATATCTTATGCTATCACATGTCAGCATCTGCAAAGTCATTATACAGTACATCATTCAGTCATTCATTGAAGAGAGTCCACGTATTAAACAGACATACTTACACTTTCGCAGTCTTTGCAATCATGAAACCCAGATTTTTCGATTGACTTTTTCATTTCCATGGAGAATTTTTCAAACTCAGGCTTGACCGTCCGGAGCAGTGTCACAGTGTTCAGAGAAGCATAGGCTTGCCTTGCATCATTGTCGTATTTATCTCCTCTCTTCCATGAGCCATTTCCTGGAATTTAAATTATAAGGAACAGAACAGTAATGTTTGAAAAAATATGATTGAAATACTGTTCCCAAAAGCTGAACTGTGCAACGGTTGTAAAGCCTGGTTGCTGAGCTCAGAAGCTAGGGACTTTAAGACGAAAATCACATCATTTAAAATATAAGAAAAGAAAAAAGTAATAAATACAAGATGGTTATGGTAAAAGTGAAATAGAAGCCACAACCTTTCACATAAACAAAAGCAGCAGTATTACCAAAAAACTCTGAACCCTGCTCTGTTTACCTCAGACTTACATTGCTACAAGTAAAATGTCCTTTATATAAGGACACCCCCTGTAAAAGTGCTGTTCTAGATGTGAATGTGGACATGAAGTCTGACTCTAGGCTGGACTGAAACTGGGAACTTGTTAGCAAATAGTTATCTGACAAAGAGCAACACTTTCATTAATTTCAAATCCTGTTTATGCCCACCTGCGATTTTTTTTGTAATTCCCAAATCCACAACTATTTTAGCCTTAGTTCAGTCTCCACCAAATCTTGAGAGACATTCCCAGTTGTTTAAACTCATAGAGGAGAGGAAACACCATGACAAGGGCTTTTTCACTATGTGTTCCAGAAATAACCAAATTCTGGGCTATGTGATTTATATTGCACTTCAACTACCTGTTAGACAATAACATTGAGAATATCATCAGGGGATAATCTCAAATCTCGCCTTGATTCCGAACAGGGCTCCTGGGATGTAGCTGAGATCATCCCACTTTGCCAGGATTGTGCAACTTTGAAATCTTTCTTAACCCCGGGCATATACATAGCCCCATAGTCATCATTCAAATCTCATTTCATTCATCACCTTAATATTCTTGATTCTACCCATCTACATATTACTATAGAGTAGAGGCTTTTCTATAGAGGTAGAAAAGCTTCTTCAAAAATAAATGCTGCAGAAAAAGTCAATTCATTACTTGGATTTTTATCAGTACTTCCGTTTTTAAAACACACAAATTAAAAAGTGTTACAATGTTGACTTTACCGTAAGAAGATGCATTGAAGAGTTCCACATTGAAGAACATGTAATTGCCATTGGTAAACCCGCGTCTGTGTGCAGCCAGCATGATTTCTCTTATTTTGTCTGCTCCCATGCACATGATCACCACTGCGGGAAAATGACACAGTGACAAACACAGTTATAATACAAAACCAATGTTCATTAGACCATTACCAACATCTGGGCTTCCATCACTCCTCTTTTTTTATTATAATTCCACATCAAACTGGTTTAATGAAGACTGACCTGAACATATGGTCATCAACATCACAGACAACTTGAAGGGACTGAATCTGCGTACTATGAATTTTCATGTTTGATTCTGTTCTCACTCTTCATTTATCAGTATTGGAAATTCCTCGTAAATTATAAAACTTGTGCTTACAGTGCAAAATTCAACTTTTGTATTTAAATGTATTTACATTCTGTAGGCCTATCTTTTAATTAAAACAAAAAACAAAAAAAAACAATCAAACAAACTGGGAAGAGGATTAGACCCCATAGAAGCTCATCAAATTAAACTGATGTAATGTGGATTTTTTTAGTTCGCACAAATGCTTGAGTGAGCTGTTACTGGTGAGGGCGCAGGACAAGGAATAGATTTGGCATTATTGTTATTTATTCAGCAAATAAACTGAAATGACCAAATAGCCCTTTTTCCATAGGTATAATAACAAAAACTTAAAATTCTGTATGGCTTCTTTGGCCTTGATAGCAGCTGCCATATTTTTATGGACTTTTCCTAAGTCTCTTGTTATTGAGTTACAATTAGTTTCTAGCTGTTCCCAGACTTCCTGTAGATTAAACTCTTCTACGATCAATCTTTCTACTTAATCCCAAATAGTCCAGTATGATTCAAATCCAAAGTTTCCTTTTTCCTGGACAAATACAAATAAGTCTCTGCACGGCTCCGAAGCGTAATGGGGGTCATTGTCTTGTCGGTACATGAACCCATGACCAGTCACATTCAGTCCAGCAGTGTTACATGGTGCACTAAGATGTTGGGGTTCATGTCCTTGTCCATGTCACCATTGATTTTTCCCACGCTGTTTCCACAAATGGAACCTCATAACATAAAGGAATCTCCACCGTCTTTCACTGTGGGTTCAATGCATCTGCCATCAAAATTCTCCAGCTTTTCTGCGGACATTAACACAACAACGCTGACAGGAGAGTTCAAACTTGGACTTGTCCATCCAGAGTGCCCTCTTCCAGTCCTCAGCTAGTCCAGTGTTTGTGATGGCAGGCAAATCTGAGGCGTTTCTTTCTTTTTAGGCCTTGTTCCATCAGTCGACTGCTTACGGTAATTCCGGAGATTTTCTCAGACGCCGATTCAGAAACGTTCATCTCTGCCTGAAGATCAGCAGTGGTCTTCCTCCCGTCTCCAGTTCTTAAAATCTTGAGCTGTGTGAAACCTGCTTCATTTGACTTTTCTGCCTCTTTCTTGGTGCATTTTTGTACATCAGTTGAATCCAATTTCAATTGATGTACAAAAAATCTTAATCTGCAGTGTGTTTTGTTCTCAGGGTCATCACACTATTCATACACAGTCCCATTTCAATTTGATGCACTCTGTCTGAAAGATAGGCGAATCAGAATGAGTGTGTGAATAAGCTGAAGTGTCTCCGTTAGCATATAAAAATGGCACTATTAGCTTCTGTAGTTAGTGTTCTCCCTTTATTAAGCCATGTGCTTCCGGACAATCAGGCAGAATGAGCAGAGCAGGGAAACACTGCCAACTGTGTTACCACTGACGAAAATCCAGCAGTGCAGGAGCTATTATCATTAAGAGCATTTGTCTGAATCTAAACATGTAATCACTGAACATAATGTAGTGAGCCAGGGGTCTGCCAGAAATATCAAATGTAAAAAAATATTTCAGTGGCTTGATATAAACCTTTCCTTTGGTGTCCCAGTGATTAAAAATAAATAAACCAACAAACAAGTAGCTACGCAAACAAGGGTTGCAATTGAAAACACAGTAACCCCAGCGTCCCTGTTAATAAGGAAGATTCAGAGTCTTGCTGGAACATTCCTCACAACTCTGTCACTTAAACACACCTCCTGAAATATCCCTTGAGTCAGTGGGACAAACTTCACCTCAGTCCTGCCAGCACTATAGCACCCTTTAATTACACTGGGCTCTACACACACTACTGGCCCTGTGTATGCTCTGCAAGCCATTCCATGGGGCAGCGCTTGCAGCCAGCAATATTTCAAAACTTCTGGATTTTCCTTTTTGCTAGGGCACTGATGCTAGTTACAAATTAACTCAGGAATGGGGCAGCACATGGAGCACTTACTGAGTGCCCACAGTGTATTTCAAGTGCCCCGTGTTGGCTGTTAACTCCTAGAGCTAGATCATATGCAAATAGGGGCTGTTGTGCAAATGTGTATTGCTATTACTCCAAAAACAAGGATTTGGGTTGTTGGATTCATCTGTCAGAGAGGTGAACAGGATAAAGAAAAGAGCGTGTAGCGAACTCATTGCAAAATGAGTCTGTCACAGTATAATGGAACAAAACTTGACACGCATAAATACTGTTGAACACCAAACTGACTGACTGTTGATGTAATTTAACACACGGCCCCTTAACCATTTCAGGCTGAACCTTAGGACATTTGTGGTTGTACAGTAGAAACAAGTCATTGCCTTACAACTATGCTGAAGTCCAAAGGGGAGTTCTTTCCAAACACAAAGACTTCATACAGACTCAGGATGGGAGTGCATGTCTCGGGAGGATTAGCATCAGAAATGGACCAATCACATGAGAGATGCCTCGTTTACCCTCCTTAGTGTTTGTTACATGTTGTAATATTGTGCAGCTAATGGTACAGAAATCTGGAGCAAATTGAGGAGGGGGTTTTTCAAAACAAAGGCTGTGGCACTGGTAAAAGATAAGTTGAAGGAACAGACAGCTAATGCGCATGGCTTTTTCTTTAAATTTCTTATTTTAGTTCACACCTGCACATTATTTCATAGCTTCATCATCAGCCAATAACAATGAGAACAAAACAATTACTCAATAAATCTTACAGTCCCTGCTGTTATATCAGTGTTGCCTCATTGGGGAGGTTTTCCAGTATTAGACATCCTAAACGTAAAACCTCTGAAGCAAAAAATGATCTTTGCTTATCTATATGTCTGCTCAATGGCTTCTCATAGTTTGTTTTATATTGGTATTAACTGCTGACTTCCTCTTAACTGACTCTTAGGGGGTCAGTTAAGTCATCAACATGCGCTTCACTTACACAGAAAATGCATTTCTGGCAATAGGCTGAGCTAAAGCAAGTCTCAATGAAGAGAGCCAGATACATTGTTGTTGGCATGGCCCCTAGTCAAAGTCTTCTTCGGTAATTCAATTATTTGCCACGATGAAAACTGGTCCCAAAGTCTGGTGTTCTTCCTGGGGACTTATCTTCTCGCCTTACCTCCTCTGTTGCAAGCCACATTTTGGCCTATGCAGCGCATGTGTATCGTGGAACCTCATGCTTTTCATTTTGGTGCCCCGTGAGATTGACCGCAGGATCAAATTAGTGTTTTTTCATGTTCCTCACACAAGACGCGCCAGTGTAAACAACACTGCCATTCATTCTCTTCATCAACCGCAGCCAAAATCACCACTACTGCTGCTCTGTATGTGTTGTGGTAGTCCCAGGTACGTTGAAAAAACAAACGCTGTCACATTTGAATGAATAATATCATCTTGAGGGACACACAGCTCAGCAAATTTCACTGCCTTCTCCAGGAACTGTGTCTAGATCACTGCCAGTATGGCACAACTACATATAAACAGAAAACAAACAGGTTTTTCTGTGAATTACAAGAATGAATAATAAGAAATAATTTAAAAAATAAAATAAAAATAATGCTA
>JAOWBC010001486.1:1297411-1309676 GCA_028566105.1 Hypoplectrus providencianus
ACACATTAGATTTTTTTTTAATTAGTCAATTTGACCCACAACATAACAGGATGGTTAACTAGACTGTAGATGATTATTTTAGCTTAGATGTACCTCTGAGAGACTTGTATATAAAAAAAAGTAAACCTTTAAAGATGCGTTTGACCGTGAGAGGCCTGTCTCCATGGCTTGAGGACTTCCCCCCTTCCAGACTGAAGCCCAGGCCAGCAGAGGACTTGTGAAGCTCCACCGTAAATACACCGTCTGAACCAATAGCCGCCAGAGAGAGATATTCAGCATTCACAATTACATACAATGAAAGTTTAAAAATAGATCAGACTGCTAATGCTGTTTTACTGCTATTGTTGTATGGAAACAGTTGTTCAAGCTCTGTTTCTGTGTTGGATAAACTAAGTACAGAAGATGATGTCAGCAAGCAGATGAGCCTATATTGTAAGGGGAGATGTAAGCTGAAGCCTTACCTGCTCCAGCTTCCAAAGACGTCTTGGCAGCAGAACATGTCACCCTCTTTGGCTGGCCTGCTGAGTCATGCATGTCAGAGACACTTTGTCCACTGCCTTTGTCTCTCCAAATGACTACTAAGGCCTGATTGGACAACCTAGCTTGATGAAGGCAAGACACAGCCTCTCCATGGGTTTTTCCCCCCAGACTCGTGCCATTTATGGATAAAATGCTGTCACCTCTCTGGATTGTGCCTTCAAGGCTAGCTGTTCCTTTGGTAAAGACCCGATGAACCTGAACAAAAACAGATGAGTTACAGTGTCAACATCTGCTGACCAGAGATCTTTGAAAGAACTATTCAAACATGTCTCACCACAATCAGACATACATTCTTTTCTCACCTCAACATTATTTACCATGAGGGAAATGTAGTAATCAAAATGCACACCAGTTTTGTTCATACTATAAGGAACAGTTTACTCATATGTTATTTATAATGATAAAAGTGGTAATTTTTAACATAACAGTCTGAAAACCTACAGATTAACACCACATTAAGACGGGTAATGCACATACATATGCACAGTTATTATAAAAAAGCAGTTACTGGCAATGAAAGTCTTTTACATTGCACAAAATCAGTTTCATAAATGTTAAAACACTGAACTCAACAGTACAGAGAACACATACTGAACAATAAAAGAAAGGCCAAAATGAAATGCTTGATGAAGCCAGCAATGTTACACAATGTCTGATGAAAGTTTCAGGCTGTGTATATGTTACATAGATTGGTTGACATAGAATGGTTACATAGAAAGACAAAGCTTTGTCTAAACCCCTAGTCAGAATGAAATAAGTCAGTAGTGTAAAGCTTGCAGCTGTGCATGCTGCAACTGGATGATACTGCTACAGCATAATATATTGATATACAATATATTCAAGATTTATATACATTTGGGATTTTTTCTAAACAATTTTTTCAACTGTTTGATTCACAATGTTCAAATATATTATTCTTACCGTTATTGCCTTCTGCTCCAGGTCAATTCCACCAGCAATACTGAAGCCCAGACCAGAGCCTTCTTCTTTACTCAGGACCACCAGGTGAGTGTTATCATTAACCTGCAAGGTTCAGACACAGAGTCATACAAAACAATCATACTCAACATAGTTCTTACAAGGGTCTACACCAGCAGTACAGTGTTACCTCTGAGAGGGTCTCTGCCTCCTGAAGCAGGGCTGACACGTATGATTTCACCGTCAGGGAGGACAGCAGAGTCTGCAGCTTAGACTGGCTCGCAGGAGAAGAAGCCAGCTCCTTTAAACTGTAGACGAAAGTGGTAAGTGCTGATCTGCTGATTTCCATTTTCAAACATTACCCTTTGACATCCTGTCTTTGCATACACATCGGACTGATGCCTTAATTGTCAAAACTACCCATGGTACTGCCATCGGATCAGTCACCAGAATCAGACAGTGACTAGAAAAGTGAAAGCTGATTGCTGGTTGGGATTGTAAAACCCTTACCCTAACCCTAATTTAATGAAACAAATGTCACCAAATTGTAGTGTGAAATACTAAACACTGATTGGTGCATGGATGGTGCAACCTCTTTCCAACTTAACTCCTTTGGGGCTTTGTGGGATCAAATGTCCATAGTAAAATGTTGATTTGACGAAGAAAATACATCCAAACGTAACTTAGTTTTAATCACTGGAAGTTAGTTATGCTAATATTTACTAGCATATTCTGAATTATATTGCATTTATTAGTATATTGTGTTTTTTTTCCATCAGGAGTTCTGCTATCACATCAGCTATGGCATCAGTGTGCATTAAATACACCAGATTCAAATGAAGCAACTTTAAATTGAACTCCCCACCTGATTGACCACCCAGGCTGTTGCACATGTGCCTCCAGGGTTTCGTGAGAAGACTCTTCAGTAAATCCAAGATCATCTTGGCCCACCTTGGACACATCCATGTTAGTCAGGTTTGTGGGAGCTAGACAGCTCTCAGTCACTATGGCGTTTGTAGGCACAGTGGGACAGCTGCCAGGCTCAGTTGTTTCCACGGCCGTACCGTGGTCTCTTGTAAAATCATCTGTGCATAGTTTTTCCAATTCAGGCATACTGAGAGCCCTGAGCTGCCGCAATCTGCTGCGGGGAACTTTGCCATGTTTCCTCCGCAGCACCTGAGGGGTCTGTGGTGCGGTCTCATCTGGACGTTTTTGAACTTGAGCCTCAGGATTGTGATTTGGGGGAACTGTGTTGGAGCTTGAATGTGGAAGCTCAAGGTTTATCAGGGTAATGCCAGATGGAGATTTACCAAGAAGAGGTGAGCAGGGTGTGGTCGGGATTATATTCTCCACATAAGAACTAAAACTCCTTTGCCTTGCCTGGCACTCAATGGAATTAACCAAGCCCATATAACCAGCAATCCTTTGGTTGAGTGAGGTGCTATAAGCAAGAGAATAGGACTGAATGTCACTGCTTTTAGCCACCGGCTTGTCAAAGTTAGCCAAGTTTTCAAAGGACTTTATCTTATGCCTGACAGAGAAGGGATTGTAGTCTGCAGACAAGGCAGTGTCTGTGGAGAAGCTTCGCCTTTCTAATGTCTTTACATACAGTCTGGATGTGCTGGACTTTAGGGTCTGACTTGTCTCTGCAGTAGAAGAGGGTTTTGAGTCAATACCTGTGGTTGAATTAGCTGTGTTTGTTTTCTCTACTGTCACATTGGCAGGAGAAAGCATGAGGGACAATCTTGCATCGGTGTCTCTTTGAGTGGATTTAAAGTCTTTTGAATTCCCCTTTTCATTGTGTGCCAAAATCGGCGATGGTGAACAGGATAAGGTAGACAGTCGGACTTCTATAAATGTTCTCTGAGTGGCGGGGGGATGTGACTGGCTCTGTGGTTTGGCTGCTGTTTTGGAGCCTAGATGGACCGCCTGTAATGTGCTACCTGGAGACACATGCTCAGTTACTTGCTTTCTGTTATCTACTTTGGGCAAATCAAGGCAACTGTTTAAATCAGGATGGTAAGTGGTCTTCAGAGGACTAGACATGGTTTCAATCTGTATTAATTTTGTTGAGAGGATTGGGGAAGCATTAGTGTTTAGATTAACCGGACTTTCACTCCTTGTAGCTATTTGGAGAATCTCCTTTTGTGGTTTATTCTTACTCTTAATACTAAGCCCTTTCAATTTAGGAACACTCGCTTTTGATCTGATCTGAGCTTCAACTTGGAGTTTAAAGTTACTTCTCCGTGAGGGATGATCTGAATTATCAGGCCCAGAGTTATTGTTAAGCACTGAGCTAGCATGAGGGCGAAAATTGGTTCTACACTCCAAGATCTTTTGGTTGTTTATCACTGAGGTTGACTCTTCATCTGATCTGCCAACATTTGAAACCTGAGCTTCAGATTCAATTAAATGTAAATGGGATGTTTGTGTATTCAAAGGCTTTAACAAAGCTGAGGTCAGCAAGGCATCAGCATGCACAACGGCTGAAGTATCTTGAGTGACACAGTGGATTTCTGGTGGGGAGGGGCTGCTGCAAGTGCGTAGACTTTCAGAACTGGATGTCATAAATGCTTTAGCTTGGTAACAGGGTTCAATGGCACTTTTGTGGCAAGAGGACACAGGTATTGTACTGTTGGAAGATTGAAATAGTTGCTCTGTGGAGGAGGTCCCTGAAAGCTGAGAGAGCTGTGAGCTCTGCATTGTTTGAATTGAGTTTTCATTGTTTGTCTGTGATAAATCGGTTGAGTTCTCATCTATGTTTTTATCTTGACTGCTGGCATGCTGATGAGACCCATTTGGTGGCTGGTTTAGATGTGAGAGTCCCTCAGCAGCAGGTTGCTGAGCATCATGTAAACAAAACTCCACTTCCTCATCATCCGAAGAGGGCTCATGAAGACGAGCACCACCGCCAGCCATGGTACTGGCCACTACACTGCTGTCAGTGTTGGAGTTACAGCTTGAATCACTGTCCTCTTCTACGGGGTACATACATTTGGGGCCAGCATCAGACTTTTCAGAATGTGATCCAGTGAAAACGGCACAGCTTTCTTCCTTTAGTTGGTTAACATGTGTTGTCTCCTCAGGGAGAATGGCGTCTTTTTCACTTCCTGCATCCAAGATGGAATTCTCCAGGGAACCAGTCTGTACTGGAAGATGATTGGCAGCCTTCTCAGACAGGCCTACTGTATGTTTGCTTGAACAGCTGGATGCAGGATCATCAAATATTTTGGTGTGTGAATTTGTATCATTGCAGAGGCTCATGTCTGATAAAATGTCATCTATATTGGTGATGGGTATTTGAAAGTCTTGCAGTGTTTGAGTTGTGTGCCAGGGATCCTCTGACTTTGCATGTATTAGTTGTGCTTCATCAGGTCTCCCCTGAACAAATCTTGCATGGTTCAGTCGAGCGGATCCATCACTGCTCCCTGATGACATTATCAAACTGGATAGTCGATCTACAGCTGGGACAAAACATTTACAGTAAATCTTTTAGTTGGACTGACTTAAGAGAGAAAACCTTCAGTTATCATAATACATCAACAAAACATGTTTTTTCCCCAAATGGTAAATGGACTGTGCTTTTTTACCTTAAAGGGACAGTTCACCCGATTTTCTTATCTCTTACCTTGAGTCCTATTTGCAATGATATGCAAATGATTGCTGTCCTAGATTCATTCAATAATAATAATAATAAACGTTTTAGTTTTTTGTCTAAAAAACATAAGTTAATTTTTAATTGGATGCATTTTGTTTAATTCATTTTTTTTTTTTTTTTTTTTTTTTTTTTTACAATATCCCACTTTGAGTGTTGAGGATATTGTCATTAGAGATGTATGCCTTCTCCTGCCTAAATTAAACTACATGGTGTCTTCAAAGCTAATGTTAACTCTGCTAGGTAAGATAGCTATAGTAGTATAGTAGTTAGCTATCAGCAAATATCTACAAATTAGCTATGTCGCACTATGCTTCCTTCTCTTCAGAAATACAACAAGGGGGTGTAGTTTGGTTGAAAGAAACTGCTCAAGCTCACAAAATTGTCTGTCATTTATCTTGGCAACTGGATCATGATTTGGTCAAAGAATTATGCTGTTGTGATTTTGAAATGTTTTATTTTGCTACTTTGATTCACCAAAGTGCCATCGATTTCTATTATACTGGAGAGCAGGCAAACACTCGGGAACAAGAATCTACACTGACAATTAGCACAAGAGGAAATAGGGATTTTTCTGTTTGACTCTGGTGGTGAACTGTTCCTTTAATGGATAAAGCACTTTATATTTGCCGTCTCATTTATCCATTTAGACACACACACACAGCTGCTGCTGCTGTTGCTGCTGCTTCAAAAAGAGACTTTCTAAAACTACCAATGTTATGTTATTTTTGAGTTCAGAAAGACGAAATACATGCCATGCCAAAAAACAGAAATATGGTTATGGTTTCAGTAATGCTACGCCAAACTGATCTATATCTAGAAAGTCCTTAGAGATCATAAAACTGAGAGATTTTTCACTGAACATTCTTTCACTTCAAACATGCATACAGAGCACTGGGTTAACATGAAGTTTTGTTCCAGGAACATAATAAATAAATTAGTTTATTTTTAATTTAATTAGACTGCATCTGCTCACCAAAGTCAATGAAACATTCATATGGTTTTTGATATATCTTGATAAAAACTAGATAAATAGAAACATTCAAAATCTCTTGAATGAAAGCAGAAATAAAATAGAGAGGACTAATGATTTTTTAAATCTCTATTTATAGACCAAAACAACAACTAATCCAGAATTCAATTACAGGTAGAAATTTCTGAAGTTAAATAAGGACCTCTGCATAACAGTTTTTCTTTGCCTGGCAATTCAACTATTGTTAATCTAAGACTTAATATTGCAAAGAACAGTTATTTACAATTATTATATTATTGACATTGTTCTTAAAAATGACAACTGATGGGTCGCTAAAGTATATTATTATTACATTTGGAAAACCATAAAGTAACAGTATCTACAAACTATATGTTGCATCAGAGGTGTTAGATTTAAGGAGCAAAGACAGAAAATGCATAAAGGTAGAAACTAGTTAACTGATTAGTTCAGAAACTTTAGCAACTAGAGACATTGCTGTGGTTGATTCAGGGTGTCATCTGAGTAGTTCTTTTATTGCTGTCTCCTATAGATTAAACCAATGAACATAAGGATATAAAGATAGAAGACTTAAGAACTTGTCTGTCTGCCAACTACATAATAAAAAAATAAAAAAAACATGTCCATGGACCCCCTTTTGAATCAAAGGCATCCCCTTCAACAGCAATGCAAAAAAATGTTATTGCTGCAGTTTTGACATGGTAATACAACATCTTTGAGTAACAAAGAAACACTTATCCACAGCAATGCCTATGCTATCCTAGATGAAGATTCACTCTACTCTACTATAAAAGTATCAGTTCTCAAACTAAGACACTGAAAGCACACCAGGGGTTAAACTATGGGGTAATAAGGTATTGGAAACTAAAGGTAAAATATATTGTATGAGATAGTCACCATGGATAGAAAGCCAGATGCTTGCAGGTTGCTTTGGGAAGGTAAGTGAGGGAGGGATGATCCTAAATCTTATGTCGCCATAAAAGGGAAAAAAATGTTTCTCTTTTTAAAGGCAAACTGATGAGCATTCTGGTGCTAGTGGCTTGAAAACACTAATTAGAAGAAGCATAACACACAAATATAATAGATACCACCACATCATATGTACAACCCTGATTCCAAAAAAGCTGGGCCATTTTCTAAAATGTTAATAAAAGAGAAGTGCAGTAATTTAACAATCTTTCAGATATAATTTTTTAGCTGATGTAATAGGCTGTGTTTTTGAAACATGCTTAATAATCACATCTGCAGAAACTACAAAATGTTACTTTCAAAAGCCTTACACATGTATTTAGGTTCTTACAGCTCTTCTGTTAGTTCTAGATCAAATCTTCCCCTATTCCTAAAACCTACCCAGAAAGGTGGGTTTTAAGAGCTTAATTTTCTAAATGATTACCAATTGTTTTGCAAATATCCAGTTTGAATTCTGAAATTGATACACACCTTTTTATTTACATTTTTTCACAGCATCTAAGCTTCTTTCGAATCAGGATTGCATTAGCAAAGATTTAAAGATACCAAAAAATAAATATACACACTACATAACCATGAAGGTTTTTAAAGTGCTACTGAAATTTGCTTTTTGCAGTAAAAAAAAACTATCAACATTTATTTTAAGATTGTGTTGCAGATAGTATTTTTTTTAGCATTAAAATAAGTAAAAGAAAAAAAAAAAAGAAAGAAAAAAGAAAAAAAGTGCTTGTTCTGTAGCTTGGAAGCAATGGGTGGACAGTGTGTTTTAAGCAGTAGTGATGAAGTGTAAGGACCACAAAAGCATCTAAATGGACACAGTCTAATTTGCTGGTACAAGACTGTGATACAGATCTTAAACAGTTTTTATTTTATACCAACTGGCTGAACTGACAATTATCATTATGACATGGTCTGGCAGATTTAAAACAGCCTATGACCTTAAACCGATGTTTTTATCCCACTGTCAATAATACAGCTGTGGCTTTCAGTGCCAAACAGATTCCAAAACACTGAACAGTGAGTTACAGTATTGTAAGAAAGGATTTAAGTTAAGGGCAATTCCAGTATATTCCAACCTGGTTCAATACCCATAATTTCTCTTGTGACTTCTTTGGTCTTATTTATTTTGCACTTGCCATCTTTTTTAATGGAAACGAGGACTAATGCAAAACAAAAATACCAATCATTTCAAATGCTCACTTTTTGATTGTGACCTGAAGTAAACACAGAATACAGCTGCCTCAAATGGCCATTACAGTTAACTCCATGGGGATCTGTACCTTGGATTCCTGCCAGGTGACCTAATAACCCTGCATATTCTTTGGTACAGAAGGGCTTGTTTACATGTTTGAAGCTTGCTCAAATGAAACAGGAAAGACAATAAATAGAAGCAAGGACAGGAAATTAACAGGACTGTCCCAAACAACAATACAGCTCAGGAAACTGGTGGTGTTCCTGCAGGCCCTGCCCCCCTTGTCGAACGGGGGGTGGGGGGGGGGGGCAGTTGCTACAATGAGTGGGACCAGTTGTGATGCCTGACACAAATAATCTTGATCTTAAAAAAAAAAAAAAGACAGAGGCTGATAGATCCTTATTCAGTTAGCCAGCAAGGTTCCTCCAAGGTGCTAATTCCTGTGTTAACTCTTGCTCTGACTAAGAGACAGCATTGAAAATAAAATTTAAATCATTTTTATTTAGAAAGCTATTTGAGGCTTGTTCAGTTTGCCCTAATAATATTTTTTATATGAGTCCTGATTTCCTGCAATCTCTACAATGGAGGTTGTGTATGTAAAGTTAGCTCACAACATAGTCACAGCAGCCACATTTATGGGACATATGCTAGACTGAAATGTAGTGTAATATTATACATACCGGTATATGTGCTAAGTGTCAGTGACAGCACATTAAGGCAAAACTTTAAGCAAGTTTCAACCCCTTTTGTTTCTGAATCCGCACCAGGATCCTTGTAAAGATCCAGTGTGGAGGCCGAAGATGAATACCCATCACGAGTACGCTGATGAAGGGATGTTTAGTGATTCTAAGCCAAGGACTTACCTGAAACTTGTCTCTTTATTTCCAAGGACAGTGAAATGGGAAGGTTTTGCATGAGATCACAGATTTCCTGGTATGTACAGGAGCACACCATTTTTTCTCCAATTTTAACAATCACATCTCCAGGACACAGCTTCCCCATAGATTCCTGGATACACGATTAAACAGAAGACATCAAATTTAGCTTTTCAATTAGACAGAACAACTACTGCTCCAACCACAGGTATCATCAAATGTCATATTATTTTATGTTCTTTGACTATTTCCAACCGAGAAGACTGGCATATGGTTGGATTTATCCATTCATTGAAACTGGATTAATATGAAAACATTTTGATTCCTTTTGAAATCTTTAAGTAAAAATGAGTCAGACTTACCCTTTCTGCTGCACCTCCAGGCTTTATTCCAGCAATGACAACTTTCAGAGGTGATGACATAATCTCCAGGTCAAGACCAAACGACTCATCTTCACTTCTCCTCAGGGTCACAGTGTCAACGGTGCAGTCACCCACAAGCTCGCTGGTATCTCCCTTCTTAGAGTGCTGATGTGGTGCACCTTTGGGGTTTCTTCCACACTGTATTGCCTGGGAGGGCGGCTGTGATAGGCCTGAGCTTGGAGATGGTTCATCCACTTTGGGCTTTTGCTGCTGGGGTAGGCTTGGCGCTTCAATACTCATCATACTTTTGACCCGTGTCACTGCTTTGTGCTCAAGCTTGGGGGAGCGCTTTGACTCCAACTGTCCATCATCTTGATTTGTATAATTTTCACTCGTGATAGTCAAATTACTGGGGGCAGTGCCCACACTGCTTGCCCCCCCTGCTTTGCGAATAGACATGAGGGGTGACTTGGATCCAGAGGAGTCAGATGCGTTGGTAATACCTGCCTCACACTGTGAGAAAACACTAAAGAGTGGTGTTGTCACTTCCTGGCTTCCACCCTTCTGCAAATCCCCTCCATTTTCACTGTTTCCATTAATATCAAAGGGGGACATAGCACTTATAACTGCTAAGTCAGTTTTGCAAATTTCAGATGCTTGAGCCTCACCAAACTTAGCAGAGTCAGATTGTGTTGGTTTGTCGAAGGGCCCGGTGTTTTTAGTGTTAACGGCGTCGTCATCGTCACTGACCTCATCCTCAAAGCACATGACTTGACGCTGACGGAGGAGCGGGCTTCGGACTGAGGCGGGGCTAGTGACAGCATTGGGCTGTGAAACCGCCTCTGCATGGTGACTAGGAGGAACAGCCGCCTTGTTTTGTGATGCGTTGTACATAGGGCCAGTCTCCACTCCTGTTAGACACGGTGTAAATGCTGGAAATGAGATGCAGATGCAGCAACAATTAACAAGTTACCAAATAGTCATTTCATTGCAATAAAAAAACAGTGTCAAAAAGCATTAAAACCTTTTCCTGCAACCAACATCTCTTTAGCATGCTCTGTCAGAGTGCGTCATGGCTGTCATAGTTTTTTCGCCCTAGAAGGCTAAAGTGGATTTCAGAGTGGGTGTTAATGCATGAGTCCATGGATGAATTTCTTTTTCCAGATAGGGTTTGAATCAAATTAAGAGTAGACCTAAAATCTAGATCTAGGTGTTGTCCTGCCTTAAAATTGGCTTTCTGAAACACCTAAAAAATTTAAGATCAATGCCAATTTTGATTGTCCCATAAAAAGGTTACCAATTACAAGATCATCATCATCTATTGATCCAAAACGGGGACCTGTGATGGAATTCTGAGACACGCCCACTGACAGAGATGACAGCCACTGACAGCCATGGTCATTGAATTTCATCGGCTAAAATTCAATGAAAACACTTTTTGTTGAATTCATGGGACAATGGATTAGAGAAATACAGGAATTTGAAAATGCTCACATATAAGTACATGACTCTACTGCATAAAAACATTGTCTATTGGACACATTTTGGTCACAATTCCTTATGAACAAAGAGTCTTTGTTACGTCAGTGTATGTGCTGCCCTAGTTTGTTAAAAAAACAAAACAAAACAAAAAAAAATATTGCTGGTTTGATCTATATAAAATAGTTCCAATAATCAATTTCAAGAAGTTTTAAACTTCTGACTTTGGAGGTTTCATTTAGTGCCACTCTTAGTCCTGGAGTAAATGAGTAAATATTCCTTCAGGATCTAATTTGAGTTAATTCTAATATATCCACATCTAACAAAGACATCTTCAGTTAATTAGGTTTCATAATCACTTTACTGTAAAGCCGGGTTTAATCCATAGACTTTATAAAGGTTTGATCCCTGCTGAGGGACCCCATCTTGCTATCTGCATGGTATTTAAGTATGTCAAGTGTTTACCATTTGGTTGTGATGAGCTGTCATCCATGGAGGTACTGCAGCTCTGCTGGTGGAGTGCATCGTCACTGCTTGAGCCAGTCAGCATTGAGTCAGAAGAGAACAAGTGGCTGGAAACGTCCTGGGAGAAGTACTGAGATAACTCTGCCTCTGAGCTCAGAGACCCCTGCTACACAATTTGGAAAATGAAAAAAGAACAAATTGGGGAAGGATGAGGACAAACTCAACCATACATCTAGATTAGCTGTCCATAATAAACTATGCAAAGCAAATGTTCTCATTTGGATAAACAGCCATCAAAAATAATTGTTGACTTTAATATGCATCTAAGCATAAATATATTAATGGCGTCTCTTAGATAAATTTTATCGGGTATCCGTGGGGTTTATTCACTGACCACTAGTTGTTGGTGGTAAGCAAAACACAAAGCATTGCATAAATCAAAAGGCAGGCAACAAGAACACTGCTGACTCAGGTATTCAAACATGTTTAACACTGTTTAACAGAAATTAAACAGAAATCTGTGTGACCTGGTGAAACAGTAAAGAAAGTCTTTATATTATGTGACTTAAATTTACATTCTTGCAGAAATTTAAGGCTTATGTTGTTTTGGACCATAAGTCTATATTTGGCATTTTACAGAAAAATACATCTCAGAATTCCATTGTGTCTACTTAATATAATGGCATTTAATGACTATTATATTATATTATATTATATTATATTATATTATATTATATTATATTATATTATTAATTCATTGTCTTAACCGCTTTATGCAGGTAATCCCGGGTCACGGGGAGGCTGTGCCTATCTCAGCTG
>JAOWBC010001486.1:1335455-1348274 GCA_028566105.1 Hypoplectrus providencianus
AATCAAAGATACTTTATTTATCCCTGAGGCGAGATTCAGTTAGTCTGAATAACTCTGGAAGTAGACAGCCTGATAGCGGTAAGAGTGAGGGATCTTTTAAATCTCTCCTTCCTGCAGGAAGAGGAGCCTCCAACTACTGTTTTTTTGGTTCATAAAGGTATTGTGTAGCAGAATATCCTAGATCAGGCATGTCCAAACTATTCCATTAATAGGTAATAGGTATGCTTTGGGTGTGGCTGCCATGCTGACCTGTCAATCACGTGACTTGACCAATCTGCTGCTTGAACCCTGAGATCCGTTGATTTGATGATTTGTGCCTGTTGTGCTCCTGCTTGGTAGGAAGGAAAACCTGCAGCCACATGGCCCTTAATGGAATAGTTTGGGCATGCCTGTCCTAGATGGAAGATTGTGAGTAAGATGGAAACCTGGAACTTCCAAAAACTACTGAAGCTAAGTTGATAAATACCTTCATAAGATCTGCTAGAAGACAGAACGCCAAAGTTGAGTGGCCACAAGGGTCAACACATAAGTTGGGCACAGCAGGGATTGGTAGTACTTGCAGGGACACCAGAGGAGCCAAGAACCAGCGACTAGTTGCATAGCATTCAGTGAGACTGTAAGACCAGAAAGACCCCTACACCACCTGGATAGACTACAAGAAAGCCTTTGACTCAGTGCTACACACATGGATACTGGAATGCCTATAATTGGATAACAACAACGTGTCACTCAGGACATTTATCAAGAACTTGAAGGGACCATGAAAGATGACCCTGTAGGCCGACTCAAAGGCAATTTCACAAGTCAACATCAGGAGTAGTGTACTCTTAGGAGAGGCTCTGTCCAAACTAGGACATATGACAGAAGGTGGTGGTGGACAGCACGGCTAATGTTTTGTGGGACTTATGATTCCAGACTGACAAATAGTTAATAGCTAGCCAACCAGACATATTGGTGGTCGCTAAACAGCAGATGACGGCAGGAGTATCACAAGAGAATAGACAAGGCAATACACAGTGATCATTATATTAAAACTTCAAAGCTTGTTAATGAAGAATTCAAAATGTATTGCCCCATTAAAACAAAGATATACTAAGACATCACAGACATTCAGCATGGCACCTTTCAATGACATTCACAAAATGTATCTATATTTTGATGCACTATATTCCAACCTACAATGTGCAGGACATTTATTGTGATTTGTAGTTTGTTTATGCTGGTTTCCAACATCCTGAAATAAACCAAAACAAAAAATGGGCTGGTTTCACCCCACTTTCACCTACTGAAATAAATTAAATCCAGAAGCTGTCTGGATGAAAATAAAAATATATATCTATAAATACAACCTCTAAAACGTATAATGTTATATGTTTTACATGGCTAAAAGTGATGTTAATTTTGCTGTAAATTATCTGAAACACACTGACCCGGCTGAATGGCTCAGGGGCCCCTTTCACAATGAAGGGCTCCCATGTGAAGTGAGGAATCTGGGTTGACCCTTCATCTACACGCTTAACTACAGACAGAGGGCTGAGTGCAGCCACATCTGTGGCAGATATAGACAAAAACGCAGGCTACCATGAGACCACACTTTAATGACTATGCAGAGCCTGGGCTTCAAATAAACTGTTGGGCTTTGTGGTACCATCTGCCCCTACTATTCCTGTACACTGCAACTGAAGGCAAACAGGGCCTGCACTGCTCTAGCCTGAGCTGAACCATGGACTGGAACAGGAGTTGTAGGTTTACAAGGAAGTAGTGGAGCTGAGGGTACGAAAGAAACCCAGTGAGATAAATGGGTATGAAGAGGCAAACATGACACTCACAGTCACATAAAAGATAACTAAGGGATGGTTGAGAGATTAAGAGGAGCTTTTCTGGCTTTAGCAAAAATGCCCAGTTTAAAAAGGAAAGAAAAAGGACAGCTCCTCCTATTTGTGGGGAGGTCAGCCAAACGCTGCATTCCATGAATACTCAATTCATTATTATTTTGCACAATATTTACTTAGCTCACACTCCCATCAACTAACTGACTGACAGACCACCACCTTCCTAACCTGAAATATCACAATCCAATGTACTTACAAGACAATATGTAATGTAATGTAACTGTAAAATGAAAACAAATTAAGGTATAAACAAAAAAAAGGTCCACGATGCAAGGTTGCATTGGTTGGTGCAAAGGTTTTACAACACGTTTATTTCCTCCCATGTGGAACAGCTTCCACCACAAGCCTTCCAGAGCTTATACAAATTAATTAGTCTATAGAAAAGTCCCAACACCCATTGTGATATAGGCACATGGGTGAAAAAATGACCAGCTATATGTACAGAGGGCAAGGCAGTCACATTTATGCAGTACACCTGCAAAGCATGTCTGCATTTTTTTACTAGTATAGGCGTTCATGTTTTTACAGGGTTGTCCATTTATCTGCCTTAGGGTGGGGTTACGGTCTTATATTATGTTCTGAAACAAAGCTGACTATGAAATCAGTCAGTTTGAGTGCACAAAGATTCTAAGGCAGGAAAAAAAATGTAATTTCCTCAATGTACTTGTCTTTTTCAGAAGGGTTTTTATAGTGACCCCTTTGCTACTCAAAGAGTCAATTTCATGAATGAGATCTGGTTCAAAGGGTTATGACGCGCACAAATAAAACATGCACTGTTTCACTTATCTCCTTACTTTCCTTGTCAACCAAATGAAGTTCTTCCTTCCAACTTACACATTTCTGGTCTTTCTATGCAGCTTTGTGTGTTTCTTGTGCCCTCAAAAAACTGTTCCCACCCTGTGGTAGGAGGAGCAAACAAACAAATTAATAAACAAACAAATACAATTTTGGAGTTTTTTGATGTCTCAGAAGAAACATCCATGCTCCAAGTTGTATTACATTGTATAATGGAATGGATAATCCTGCCAAAAACACAAGATCCACCTCCTCTGATCAAGCCACAATCAGATGGTTCTCTTCCTGGTGATATTCACTGTGATTAGAGACATGTGCCATTACAATTTATAAACCTTCAGCTGTTTAGTTTAGTTGTTAGTGTCCATGTTTGCGCCTTGTCTCGATTTGTTTGTAAGTCTCCTACAATAACAGCTCAGCTCTACAACCTCATCCGAAAGAACTGCTACCTTCTGTTTTCTGCAACAAGAGGTGACCAACAGGAAGAGGTAGTTGTGGAGGAGTACACGCCAGACTCAGGAAGCATCCCTACAGACCACATTGTCCCTCCATCAAACTGGTAAATGTAGAATATCTTCTATAAAATGTTTACTGGATCACATGCTGCCTCCAAAATCAGGCTTTCCCACACCCAGTGTCTGATACATCAACCACAAAACTATCAAAGGCCTAGAACTCACAATAGTACATGACACACACACATTTGATATCCACCTACACCTGAAAGCGTACTGTGGATTAGTATCCAAAGACAAGCCAAATGCTTCTCTCACTCAGTTAATCCATTTGAGTCATCTATTTGCATGTCTGAGCCAGAAATATGTAATTGTTGCAACTAAACTGCCTTATTGCAAAAGAGGTTGAGTTTTATTTGGTTGTTTGGTTTGTTTGCACAATTCCCAAAACATTCCAGAAGCTTCCGCTGGACTTGAGTAGAGTGGACACTGGTTTACAGCCCAAGGAAAACAAGGGCAGAGGCAATCACTGAAGTTGTCATCTGGCCATCAGAGATGCATATGCAAGGCAATGAATGAAAGTGTCTCAAATCTAGATCTATACTGTTATCAAGATAGAAGTGAGTATGTAAAATGAGATCCTTTCATTCCCATTTACAAATTGCAAGGTTGGACAAACAGATGAGACAGAAAGACAGACAGAAGTAAAATCACGTCAACTGTTGACACACATCAGTTAAATAACAACAGTATTAACATGACATTTCCAGTAATGACCTAAATCCCTCTAAATGGAGCCCTTCCCCCTCTGCACATAATCTCCAGCTCACGGCTCAACACTTGTAACAGAATTAACATCCTACAGTCTGCATTGATACAGATTTACAGTGGGACTCATCCACTGTCTCTGACAGAGTTATCCATCCATCCTTTATCCTTAACCGCTTATCCATTACAGGTTTGTGTGGTCTGCAGCCAATCCACACATAGAGACACACAACCAAGCACATTTACATTAAGACTTTAAGGCAATTTGGAGTCAACAATGAATGACTGACTATCCAGAGGAAACCTAAGTTGACACAAGAGGAGCACAGAAGGGCGAAGCTGGTCTGCTGGTTTGGTGGTTGACCTCTCTGATTGAACTCTTGAATGATCATATAAATCTGTTGTCAAAAACAACAAGTGCTTGGAACCATGATCCTAGTTTATTGGTATGCTACAGTGCAGACACTGAAGGAAAAAAAATACAAGGCACTAGCAGTTTAAAATTCTTTATGTTTCAACACTTGAGATGAGCGCTCTCATCAAGAACACATAATCATCTAGACTGGTAGTGACCCTTCCCTATTCTTTTGTCCCTGCCCTGAAAGTTAACACCATACATCATATGATCCAACAGACACTTTATTTGATGTGTTTACAAGAAGTTGTTCAAATGGACTTGAAATTTTCTGAAATGGTGATCCTGAAGGTTGCTCTGGTTAATTCATGTTGGTCATAACAAGAGACAGTTGAGTGTCTGGTTGATGATAATTATAAATGAACTCTTCCCGCCCTAAAACCCCCCACAGAGTTTAGGAAGGAAAAAGCTGTCAATTATAATAGCTTCAGCTGGTGGTAGTGTTTCTATAATACAAACTGAATGAAACTTATTGGTTAACTTATTTAAAAGATGATTCTAATCATCAAGTTATTCGTAAATTGCAAAACACAGTGAATATGGGGGGTATAAAGAATATTAAGGAGTTGCAGATATGTTGCTTAGGCATTAGACACAACAATTTGTGCAATGTGGATGTCGATTTAAAAAACTCCCAACAAGTATGCTTTGAATTTCCATTATCAGGATAACTGTGAAATAAATGCATTTCCTAAATTATGTTGAATTACAACAAATGTTATGATGTTACCAAAGAGTGGTGTGACCTGCTTTCCTGTGCTATTCCTGGCTGTTCTTTCCACAGCTGATTTTTCTGCTGTGGTCTCAGCAGAGCGGAGTTGTGGTCTCTTCTGAAGTGATTGCAGTTTACAACAGTTTTGCTAACCCTAACATTAATTTGGCCACAGGACATGTGTAACAGTTCAACTAAAGCAGCACTGTCAGGGTGAAGGGGCTTCTTATTTTTTGTATGTTGTAGCTCCAACTTTCCAATATGTATGCATATTTTTATAATTGGGATAATACTTTGGAAATTAAATTTTCAAATCATCCCATGCCTATTGTAGGAAGCTTTTCAGTCAAGGCTTTAAAAATAATAGGAAGCTGTTTATCGTGCAAAAGGAAGGGTTTCTGTCAGGAACGACAGATAATTTTGATGTCCCACACAAATGGCAGAAATTCCAGTGTTTTATATATCTCCTAAACTTCAAAACATTTGATAGGCATGTTATTAAAAGGGATTATTCATACAGTTACATTAGATTACATTCAGGCATGTAGATTTATATATTTTGGAGTTAAAAGTATGTTTACTGGGGCATTCCAGTAGCTCAACTGGTAGAGCGCGTACCATAGAGGCTTGGTCCTCGCTGCGGTTGACACAGGTTCGAGTCCGACACTAATACTGCATGTCTTCCCCTCTGTCTCCCCCCTTCACTCTCTCACTGTTTCTATCAAATAAAGGGTTAGGGTTATTGCACTTACAATTAAATACTGCCATTTAGTAGACTTACATGTGCAATAATGCTATTTTGAAAATAAATATCAAACAATGTTGATACTGCAAAAGAGTTGAACACATTAAGCATCTAGATGAGCTGGGATTTGTGTTTCTAGATAGGCTAGCTGGGTTGTCATCATCATCATAGATCTGCAATGCACTGAGGACAGTCTGCCCTGCATGACCGTCTGGTCGAGAGCAGCAAGGAGAGAAGGCTTAGCTAGCACCAAGGCTGAGAGCTGTAAAGCTCACAGCTGGACCCAAGACTCACATGTTACCCGGTTTGGGCCTTTCCAAGGCAACCTAGCAGCACATTGCCATGACCTGCCAAGCTGAATCTCCTTGTCAGTAGTGGTACATTGTTAACGAACATTTTGTTCACTTTGAATGGATCTGTTATATGACTGGGGAGTTCATTTTAAGGCAGTACGCTCCCTTGTCACATGGCAGCTGCATAAGCTCAGTCAGGACAGGAAACAGAAATTATTAGTTTGTGACTCTAAGATGTGTTCGCAAGGTTGAGTATCGGTTCATTTGTCACCTGACAGGAAGCTGAACCACAGGGCTGTGGGATGAGCAGTAAGAGCAGTGGGCAGACGCTACAGTGCCACACTAACTAAAATGAACAAACTCAACGAAATGACTAAAAAATAAATAAGTTCAATTCACTGTCGGAGAGTCAATGGTCAGGATCAGTGAAAAAACCCAAACTTTCCATCACTCCTGCTGCACGGACCTTTCTAAAGTGTTTGCTCTGGGCCTTTCTCAGATAAAACAATGCAATAAAAATTCTTTGAAATGAAAAAATAATTACCATAACTTACTGCTGGCTCTTATCAGTTTTGTTCTTACATTCATTTTAAGCAGTGAAGAGTGCAGCTTAGAGGGGTTTCACTGAATACTATGACTGTAGTACATAATATAGTGCACAGAGTATTGGGTACATGTCACAAACTTTTTTGGAATCTGGATGTGAAAACCTTTAAAATTGTGAACTACATTGCATGCATCATAGTGTCATCGACATAGAAATGAAATGTACAATTTTAATGTATATTGTATTAATGTACTGTAGATTGTGAAGAGAGCCTTAAAACCAGTAAAGCTCTTCGTTAATAATGACTAATTTAAATTCTATCCCTTGAGCCAAAAAAGACTGGGATCTGTTATGCAAGTCGTTTCTGATCCAGCCAAGATAAACCTATAAGGATGGATGGATGGATGGATGGATGGATGGATGGATGGATGGATGGATGGATCGAAAGTGGTAGTAGAGTTTTTTTCCAAACTGAAATCTAAACTGCAAAAGTTCAGAAGCCTTGGTACTACAATGTTGAAATTGGTAAGATGTATACATCGGGTAAAAGTTTGTATACATCAAACACATCAGACAAAATGACAAGGTAAAGCAGATTTAACAACTTTGGAATGTTATCACCATTGTGATGTATGTAAAATAAGTCTCTATTTCCATCCCATCTCAAATAGTGCATTCCAAAACTCCCTAAATTTGTTGTTCACGATAGTAAATTGTCTTATAATCACTAACGAACATGTCGCATCCTTGTACTTCAAAGTCTAACTGTGTTTCTCAAGGTTTGCACACTCAAATGGTGTTTTAATGTTGGGTAAACAAATTTCTCTACTTTACAGTTTGACAACAAGGATTAGTTTCCTACTTATTGTTCCGTGTTTCAGGCTGACCTACATGTCTCATCCCACCCATCCCCCATTACCCTACTCTTCTCTAAGGCACCATATGGCCGTGGATTACAAAAAGACCCATTTCAGTATATCTGAAATGTTTCAGATCTGTTTTCTGTTACTGTAGCACAGTGAAAGCATCACCTATACTGATGAGGCCTGAGGCAATTAAAAAAAACCCTGCAAAACTAAGATTCACCATTAAGGCTCGGGGTAATACAAAGCCGTCCTTGCTGAGCCAGCTCTTCAGCTTTAGATGGATATCAAGGACGAGGCCTTTAGAACAGAACACCATGGTGGTGGCTGCCATTTTTAAATAGAGGGACAACAGTGTAAGCTCTAATTATCCCATCCAGTATCCCACTGCTCAGTCTATCTGGCAATGCTCATTCCAGATGGAAAGGAGGCTCCATCCAGTTGTTTAACCTCAGATCTGGTTGTGGAACACTGGACAAACTCTTTACCCTCATAGGGTTAATACAGGGTCTATAGGAGTGGTCATAGGCAAGAGATTGTCATTACAAATTGAAGGAAGGATTATCTTCTATATGGAAGCCAAACTTACCCTTTGGGACAGGCTAGGGGGGTTAGACATCCACAAAGTAGCTTGTAGTAGAGCTGCTGCTCCCTTGTGTCAGTTGGGGTAACCCCAGGTTACACCAAGAACTACAAAGACTTTACATCTCATCTGACTTGGGTTAAGGTTAGGATGGAAAAAGTTGCTGGGAAGAGGGATGCCTGGTAAGCTTTCTCAGTCTGTTGTCTCTGGGATCTTGCTTACGACTGCTTAAATCTTTACAATTCTTTAGTTTTACCACAGAATAGTTAATTTCTAAGTATATCTGAGCAGTGAGCAAACAATGAATTTGGGTGTTCCTAATGGGGATTTACCAATTATTGGCCTGCACAATGATTACTAGAATCATTCGCAATAAATCAATCACTGTAGTACCTACTCTGCAACCTTGCTCAATGTTCCACCCACAGCCATATCAAGGGAAACAGCAATTCCAATCTGAGGGCAGCCATGCCTCTAGCCCCTTTCAGACTGTGCCTCTGCAAATGTCCTGCAATAGTGTCATAAAAAGCTCTGCCATCATTTTGCCTTATGGCATTCATACTGATTCCACAAAGGCGTAATATTGGGTCCATTCACATTGCAATCTGGCATTGCAAAACGAAGTGGGAGGAGACAATAGTGGCATTTAACAGAGCAGCGACACCGCATCACAGAGCTAATGTGCTGCACATTAGCATATTATAGTATGTATGAAACGCAGTAGTTTGTGTACGATAAGCAGCGTCAGTAGTCTGGTATTATTCTAAACAACAATGGTAAAAAAGTGCATGTTGTGCCGTTTCTAGCTATAGATTCTACATACTCTTTCCGGCTCAGCCGCTACGCGTTGATTCCACCTTGAACAGATCAATTGTTCCCCCTATTATGCCTCTGGCACATTCAAATTGCAGGCAAAACATCATAGAGGCGTAAATATCGTAGCAGTCAGAAAGCAGCTGCAGATAGGCAGAAAGACACAGATAGGAGCTGTTTGGGGGAGGTGGCAATACCTATTACTGAAGTTGTAATGAATATCATCACAATCCAATATGAGGAGGTTGCAAATATACAAAGTGTTGCCACTGGTAATGTTCTTCTGTTGAAAAGACAAGGTCATAACCTAGTATATGTCTAATGACATTTTGGGAATATGATTTTGCAGGCAGTGTGTTGCAGGAATAGTTATTGTCAGTGTCTTTGTTGTGAATATCTTGGATATTAGTAGTAAGTATGCATGTGATTCAATTATACAAAGTAATAACACAATGACACTTAATAATTTAAGTGTTAAAGAAACAATAGCACTTTTGCACCACTTGGTGCTTGGGCCCAAAATATTACCTTTGAAATTACATATGAAAAGTAAAAGCACTCTCCTAATGAGGTCCATGACAATGTGTTTTCAACAGGCGTGCCCTACAGATACAGAAGAGGGCGAAGGATGAGTAGCATCAAGCAGCCGCTCACCCCAAATAAAGTGTGACCAATCAATCAGTCAGCCAGCTAGTAACATATACACCCGTCTGTAGGGCTGACCTTGGCAAGATGCAAGTTCAGGAATAAGGAGCATGAAAAAGAGTGTGATGGCACCTTAACACAGGTAAAAGATCAGATTATCTTAGCGGTTATAGTTATATTATTAGTTTTAAAAAATGCTGCAGTGATGGCAGAGTTTTTATACACAAGACCTTTAATGAGGACCGACAGAAATTCATTTGACCTGTTTATGAGTCAGTGAATCTGTCTCACCTTCCACCCTGAAGCACTGTGCTGATCAACTGTCTCCACTGTTCACTGACAATTTTAACACTCTATGGGTACATGTCATGGACCAGCCTGCCTCAAAACCTCAACAATTATCTCAATCCCCAAAAAACAACAACCACAGGAATAACTGACAACTGAACCATTGCCCTGACTTCTGTGGTAATGAAGTCCTTTGAGCGCCTTGTTCTGTCCTTCCTTAAATCAACCACAGACCGACTTCTGGACCCTGTAATTCTCCTATAGAGACAACAGGTCTGTAGACAATGCTGTGAACATGGCCCTCCACTCCCAGTACTTGAACTCCAGAAGAACCTACACCAGGATCCTGTGTTCAGCTTTGAGGTTTGAGGTTCAGCTTTGTATTCAACACCATCATCCCAGATTTGCTACAGCACAAGCTATGCCAGCTGAGCATCACAGACTTCCTGTCTGACAGGAACAGCATGTGAGTCTGGGAAAACACATCTCTGACTCCTGGACCATCAGCACCAGATCCGCCCACGGCTGCATTTCTTCCCCTTTTCTATTCTCCCTGTACAAAAACAGCTGCAACTATGGTCCCCACTAATTTGGAATTCAATGCTCAAAAGATCATAATGGAAGAGGAAGAGCCAACCTGCCCACATCACCCATTCACCTTCCTGGGCCCCATCATCCTCCTACACCAGTTGAAGAATTTCAACCTGCCAAAGACGATGATTGGTGCACTTAATCACTACCATCCTCAACTCCACCATCACCATCTGGTTAGCTGCTGCCACTGCCAGGGTCAAGGGCAGATTGCAGCATATGATTCGCTCTGCAGAAATGCTGATCAGCTGCAGTTTCCCCATCTCTCCAGGACCCTAAGGCGGGCAGGAATGCCACTGCCACTGTAATGTAGTTTTGCACACGTTTTAGCTCATGGTAGGATCTGTTGGGTCTCTCTTTGTTAAAATACCTCAATCTCAAAGGGTGTGGTTTAGACCTACTCCTAATGTAAAGTGCTTTGAGATGGCTTTTGTCGTGAACTGGCGCTATACAAATAAAATTGAATTGAATTGAAATGAATGATTGTAACTGAGCCGTCCCTACCTGGGCACACCTGAGCCAATCCCTTCTGGCTGAAGGATGCACTACATCAGGACCAAAACTAAAACCGCCATCACAACAGTTTCCTCCCCTCTGTGACAGGCCGACGACCCCCATCATCCTGCATACATTACATTACTATAATGCATTAATAATTACATTAACATAAAGCCACCTGACCTTATCTTATGAACTTGCATAATTCTGTTTGCATACCTCCCCCACCTCACTTAAATAACTCCATATATTTTTGACATATTGTTCAATTGTTTTAAATCTTTTAATATATTTTGCTGTACATTGACTTTTCCTGTTCTATTTATTTCTATTTAAGCTGCTGTTTGACTGAAGTATTGCCTTGTATGTGAAATTTGCATGCAAAATCTTCAGGATCTGATTCAGATTGAATGTCTCACAGAAACACAGGGTTCCCACACCTGTGGGCCGAGATGTCCTTGGACAAAGTTAAGAATAACAGTTGTACAGGGGATGCAACGGGGTAGAAAACCAGGCGCTGTGAAAACACTTATGATCAGACATAAATCTCTCTGTTGTTTAGCATATTGTGTTGACCAATGCCTCGGACAATGTGCAGAGAATCAGAATTAATTCTTTAACAGATGCAGTACTCTCAGTGGCTTAGGCTGCTGAAGTAAGGCAACACCACTTGGACAAACCACACATAGATGCAGAAATACTAGAATAAAATTTGCAATTTGTTAAGTTTTAATATGATTACATTTTCTACTACTTATTTTTTTATTAATTCTAACTGTTGAGCATGGATGTCTGACATAGAAGAGATTTTGTTTTTGAATTCATAAAAAAATTTAATCAAAATATTTTTGGGGAAAGTTAGAGCACATTTGAATACCATGCTGGAAAACGCAATCAGTGCAGGTTAAATCAGTAAATTGGATATATATACCCTTAGGAATTCACATCGAGGGGAAGTTTAAACTTATTAAATTGTTATAACCAGCATTTCCTTTGTTTTATTTCGTAAATTGTTAACGTTGTTAAAAACCACGTACAATAGGACAGTTTTGTTTGGGGGTGAAACAGAATCAGGGCTCTGCGGCTGGACAGGGGCACTGGAACATGCCAGGGATTAGAGATATTTATTGTTTCAGGCCATGGTGAGCTGCTGTCAGCAGTTTATGTGAGCGGTGTGCAGGCGGAGCGCAGCAGGCTGATTCTGTCATAAACTGGAGTATTTTCAACTCACTGTATGTAAATATGACCATAAACCTTGTTTTCCTCCAGGCCCTCTTGGCTCGCTTCTGACTCTGCTTATCAGGTGGAGGTGGGAGTTGAAACAAGTTGAATCAAGTTGAAATTGCAACAATTTTCTAAACACCTCCCTTAGGTTCACAATACTTACATCCCCATATCGAAACAGCTTTTGTTGTTGTAATCATTACTTAACCCAGCGTTTACCTGAAGACTGTAGTCTGAGTAAAGGACATCAGGTGCTTGTGTAAGTAACTTTTATTGTATAATTTAACTGGAAAAGCCGAAGCCTCATTTATTCTTCAATAAATTGTTGCACAAAATAAAGACTGCGCATATTGTTCAGCATTTCTCCCACTGGAAGCATTTTAGGAAGGATCAGTATGGGTGGAATGACTTAAGTTAAACCAGTTTTGTGTTTATATGGACACATGGCTGTTGGTTTCAGACTGACATGAAAAAGAAAATAAATCCTTTAAGCCTGCACTTAAACCAGCCCAAGTCATGCAGGTTCAGGCTGGTCCTGAAAGCTAAAACCTTTCAGCAGAACCTGACTTGTAGTCGATGCTTTAATATCACAACTCTTCCCTTTACTTTCCATTTCACACAGACAGACAGACAGACAGACAGACAGACAGACAGACAGACAGACAGACAGACAGACAGACACACACACACAC
>JAOWBC010001486.1:1374266-1385196 GCA_028566105.1 Hypoplectrus providencianus
CCAGAGCCGGCTGAGATAGGCACAGCCTCCCCGTGACCCGGGATTACCTGGATGAAGCGGTTAAGATAATGAATGAACAGTATATTAATTTAAATGACAATCAGATCATGGTTTATTTCCCAGTTGTCTTTCACATACAGTCACAGAGTTTGCCTTGACGTTTGGTGCATCATAATACAAAATATTAAGAGAACATATTAAAAGTAGAAACCAATAGAAGGATTATAAAAAATAATGTACAAAATAATGTTTTAAAATTCTTATCAGTACAAATGTGTGCAGTATATACAAAAAATGTATTTTTTAAGATGGATTAAAGTTAAGAGGCGTTAAGCTGAAACATAAATAATTGTCTTCTTCATTTTTCTGACATAATTGAAAATTGTACATATTAAAACTGTAGAGAAAAGAGTAATTCTTCTCCACATCTCTAAAAAATAGGGGGGGCAATCTAAAGATAATTTGCTGTTTGGCTTCTCTAACCTTCTAACATAGGCACCAAATGAAAAGCAAAGGATTCATGACACACGGTGTGGCACTGTGGCCTGGATGTCTGCCCTTATGTTGGGTGTCTATGATATGAGGTTAGGGAAGGTGGTGATAGACAGTGCACCGTCACCGAGGTCCGTTAAACTTTCAAACGTCACAGAATGGTGACTGGAGGTGCTGCTTTTGGTGTGCAGGGAGCATTTAAGGTCACCTGACAAGAAACAAAAAAAATAAAAACACTACAAACTACATAAAATCAATGCATAAAGGTGAGAAGGGCTTTGTCAAACAGAATAGGCTAATCTAAACAAAAGAGTTTTGAGCTGTGTTTTGAATGTGGAGACAGAGGGTTTGCCATGGAGGGTTTGTGGGTGGAAGTTCCAGAAGAGTGGGGCAGCACAGCTGAAGGCTGGGGATGAAGATAGACAGGCAGGAGGTGTAGTGAGGAGCACTGGATAGTCCTAAAGGGTGTGAAGAAGATCAGAAAGATTTAGAGGTTTGAGGTTATGTAGAGCCTTGAAGGTGAGGAGGAGAATCTTATAATCCAAGCGGTGTTTGATAGGTAGCCATGCAGCTGTGGAAGAACAGCTGATTTATGGAGGGGGTTATAGTGATGATCCAGGCAGCTGCGTTCAAGACCGGCCGGAGTTCATGGAGAAGAGAGAAATAACGAAAAAACAAATGAATACATTTCCCATTTCTGCCATTCCAGTTTTTCTATTTATTGTTAATATAAAATAAAATAATATAATACATAATATATATCACAGTGACTTTGAGAGTCTATTTTATTTGTTATTGTAATTTATTTATTAAATTAAGGATATTATAATTCTAGTGTTTAATAATTTTGATATTTAAAAGTTCATTGGTGTGGAAAAGTATGTAATTGGAGTATTATGCTCTCATATCATTACATCAGTGGCATAAATTGGTCCTAAAATTACATCAGCAATATTATGGTTTGTCTTGATAGTTCTGAGAAAATATATCGTCCTGAAACATGTTATTGTGACAGGCGTTGAGCCAGGAGCTTGGTAGATCAGTCTGTGACAGTCAGCTGCAGACATCACGGCCCATCAGCAGTTATACAATCCAAACTTATAAATTAACCCATTAACAATTTTTATCCCACAGAGGTATGATTGTTAAAAAAAAAAGTTCTTGTACAACTTAAATTTTCACAGCTTGGTGTTCACCACTCAGTTGTGACATTCAGTCGTAAAAACAGGCCGAGCACCGCCCCAACCTGCATGTGGAACTCAGCACGACGTCACATGCTTTTTTGCTGTGATAAGTTACATTTTTTTTGTCTGCTTGCGTTGCAATGACCATTGGAAATCAAAATTGAACTGAAGGATTCCAGACTAATCCAGTCTGCTGATAAGTCGGACGAGGCCAGGCTATGTGGTCACACTTCATGCACTCTGCAGAACAATGAAGAGTAGAAGTGTCTCAGTGGAGACACAGCATTTGTGTCTGAAGTGGCTGGACCAATCCCAGCTGACCTGCTAAAGATTTCATAATTTCTGAAATGGTTTATAACCCGTTCAGACTGACACAAGTCAAACTCACTGAAGTCTGGTTTGGTCAGCATTGTATTCATTAGACTTTAATGGGACAACTAGTAGCAAAATGAAATCTAGACAGTTTGACATTTTCTTCCAAAATGACTCGCTCTGTGAGCTATCATCCCTATCATCAGGATAACCTCATTTTCCAATGCTTTCTTAAACAGTTGAAAAAGGACAGATGGCTGTTTGGAATCTGATCTGCCTCTGACCTCTATGGTCCATATTTAATTACATCAACAAAACTATAACTACCTGTTGAGGTTGAAGGAAGGTGTTGTAGCCAAAAGAAGCCATTGACAAAACAAAAACTAATATACAATTGTTGCTAAATTGTCAAGCAAGCTTTTTTGCAACAATAAGCTAACAAGTCATATTATAGCTAATTTACTGCTGTTTCATTTACAGGAGTTGAGGGCATGTCGATGGCAGCCTTACTGTGATATCATGTTCATCATATTATAACAATTGTAACTTTAATTCCTATATGACTAGACATTGTTTTTTTTCTGATCATGACCATGGTCTTGCCCTAATCCTAAACAGCCCAAAATGTCTTGTGCAGACGGTAACCCTAGCTTTCAGACCCTATCTAAGTTTGACACTGAACAGACTTGTCCTCACTTAGTCCAAGGTTTCCACCAGCCTAAAGAGAAGCCATCCTTCATGAGCACTAAACCTCTGTCTGAGGAAACTTGAAGGCATCACTTAAAGGTGGCAAAATGACAACCTGACAGATGCCCTGTTTAGACTAGCGGCCTGTATGCACTGATACACATTTCCTTAACAGGCAGAAGATACAGTTACTAATGGACCTCTGTCAGGTGACTGCTTTCGCAGAGACCAAGGAGATTGTTACTATGGGAACAGGCATAAATTAAATGAGCAGGGGGGGCGTCCTTGTCCTTTATGCTCTACTTGTTTCCCCTCTAAAAGGAACAAAATTTATGATGGTCAAACAGAGGAAGTAACTTTTCAAGCAACATTTGACGTTTTGGGCTTGGATAGTATATAAAGATGCCAAGACTGACAAATTGAGACAACAGTCAGTGCAGACCTTGAGGAAGGCCTCAAACATGGCACAGCGCTCTGCCATTTTTCATCTCAACAAACACTGTGAGAGCTCAAGAGCCCTTTAGAGGCTGCACCAGATAAAAAAGGAAGTTTTGAGAACAGTGTAAATAGCTCTCATTAGAAAGTCAGTGCTCCCCGCCAAAAGGGCAAATAGTGTTTTGTGTGAGAGAAGAGAACATTGTTTACCTGAAAGCTGTCAGCTGCTGGTGTTAATCATCTCTCTGTAGGCAGCACCGTGTGCAGGCTGCGCTGTGCCGAGGTGTTGACAACACCCAGTGAAATCTCTCTACCAATACCATACATCTGCTCACTTTGTGCTCAGTAGGTCACTCTGCACAGGCACCTGCTCAATGAATGGGATAGCACTAAATAGTGTTATTCCAAAACTGTGATAACAGAAAAAAAAGAAAGAAAGTTTTTGTAACAGTTAGCAAATGTTTTGGTCTTAAAAATGATTGTTACATCATAAGTTATCTTAGTTATCTCCGTGAATAATATCAAACAATAATGCCTCCTTTACATCACTCGTCCAATCAGAAGCAGTTTTATTGGGCAGGTGTGGGCTCATGTAAATAAATAAACAAAAAAACAAGCAAACCCACATACATACAAATATTAAATAGTAAAGTAAAGTAAAATATTTACAAAGTCAGACTGGTAAAAATATATAGGTAGTCGAATAATATTTGCCAGTAGTGCAGTCATAGAAATAAATAGACATAGAAATGTCTTTTTACAGGTTTGTGATGCTGAGGGTCACTGTCTGTTCTGCCCCTGAGTCTTTCTGAACATAATTGATCATTTTGATGATAGATTTTGTAAAAAATATTAATAAAGTTATATCAGATGTTAAAAATATGTTGAAACGTGGTCAGTTATTTCTGCACTCTTCAATAACAATAGAAGTGTAGGAAAATAACTTGAAGCTACATAATACAAGAAACATCTCTGCCCGCTGTCCTCAGACATGCTCCCTTTTAGATTTGGCAGTTTGTATTCCAAATTCCAGATCTGAGCAGAGTGAACTCAAGCAAGTCACTGAGAAGTGAGTCATTATCTTTGTTATAGTCTGAGAAATGTCAGGCTGCTTCCCAATGTCCTTGGTCAGCTTTTTCCTCCGTCTAAAAGTGTGAAAACGATATCACAGGGGCGTCCTGCAGAGGCCCTGTCGCTCTGCTGGAGACAGCGCCTGAGCTGACCTGCACCGCGTCACAACGGGAGCACGCTTCAGGAGGTGGGGGCGCTGGGTACCATGTGGAGACTACGTCAGCTGGTACCGATGCCAGTATAGATTGTTGAGTAAGACAACGTAAAAGCTGTTGCAGAAATTCTCTTCTCTTGTATATTTTGTGGCCATTTCCAGTGCTTACCTCCTCCACACTGTGATCATTATTCTCTATTACAGTGAATGAAAGAATGTAAACATATTCACTTTGTGTATACAGTATAATAATGGAGGGCTGACCGCCTTCTATCTACTTGTGTTTTTTCATTTACACTTTGGAGATATTTTATTTTTAGTTTCTTATAATCCTTTATTCCCAAATGCAGTTTTAAATGTCTTCCTACATGGTTGAATGTTTTGTGCATATCACAGTCTTTAATTCTTCATGATTTGACGGAATAAATCTAATACTGTTTGGGTGAAATTCCCTCCATTTGTCTACCAGAAAAATGTTAAGCATTGTCCTTAGATGTGCTGCTGGTTTTGTCCTTTTGATCCAAGTGATGGATTGTCTTTATGTTTCTCCTTAGCAAAATGAGACACTGTGTTCCCTCAGCTCTATGTTGGGGTTCAGGTTATAACACCACTGAATTTTGTAACCATTTGCTCAGTGTGGATGGAACCGCAAGTTCTGAACAACTGAAATATTTGCTCTAAGCTTTCCAGGTGTTAAGCTTCCTTGAGTAGCAGCCATTTTGGAAAGGAGGACTAGACAATTTTGAGCAGTAATTAACAATAATAATAAAAAGATTTCAAGCCTTTTTTCTGTATGTGAAAAATGCATGAAAGACCAGTGAAATTCTTAGTTTCATTATTATTCTAAAGGAATTTAGGGCTGAGGGAACACAGACTTGCTCTCATCCAGTTGTACACTTGCTTGGACATTTACTCTCCTCCATCATGTTGACATTTTTGTCATATATATGTCATCATAAATGTGTTCTGCACTTGATTACACTGATGCTTGATGTTTTCCTAGATTTTAAAGTTTCCTGCCAGAATATTATATTTAGACTAGGCCTACCTCTTTTCATTGGATATTGTAACTCACCAGCAATTTGTAGAATTGTATACTCTTGTAATGTATTAAAATCATTTTTATGCTTTCACTTGAATTTTAGTTTGTACAGCAACACACAAGAGCACAGTAAAAAACAAACAAACAAAAGCTTTTCACTCATATTTGTCGGACTACTCTTATTAGGGCCACAAGTGACTAAAACAGCAGAAACATGCATGTAGAAACACAAGATGAGCCTCCGTGATCAGAGCCTGTTAGAATCAAGTTCAAATATATTATAAAAATTGGTGCTCATGTAAAAATACCTTTAGCTTTCACATCCTGACGGTTTTGGGCTGTAGTTAGCTTTTAATCTCATTTTATAGAATCTCATATTGTGACATCTGTCCTGCCCTGAAGCTCTTAAGGACCTTCTCATGTGCAGAGATCATCACCTTTCCCTGTATAATTCATATGTTTTCCTGTGGATGACATGCTAACAGATGACATGTGTATCTCACAGTCACAGTGGAACATTATGACACTTTTAGCATTATTGCAGAATGTCTCGGTGCCAGCAGGAGCGCCTCACTGGCTCCTCAGCTTTGTTCGGCAGCTTTGACTTGTCCCGGCTCGTGAATAAGCTTGCCCTCGGTAACAGTGAAGTCTGCTCCTGAGGAGGAGAAAGCAGCCTTGGCCAGCCGCCCTCAGCCTTTCATGTGGACATGTTGCGGTGATCCCTAACTGGAGGCAGCGGAGCAAGACACTGCATCTATTCAGCAGGGAGCCAGGCTTTTGATTTGGTTCATGGGGATCACTTCTAACTGCAGACAAGCATTAACACTGAGTGGGTCGTCATCTTTGACTTGATCAACCAATGATAGGGGAGCAGCGGCGCTCTGGTTTTAAAATGAGCTAAAGTAAAAAGGGTCTCGGTGCCACCAGCGCCCGGCTGAATCAAAATGTTGTCTTTTATTCCAAACCCATTAGCAACCTCCCGACACATGCTATAATAAAAATACACATTTATTTTGGTCAAAAATGGGATGAAAACAGCACTTCAAAGCTCTTGGAGATTGAAGTAGCAATTTGGATGTTTCATTTTTTTCCTCTTTCATTGCATTGGTGTGGGTTTGGTTATGATGAGACCTATTCACAAAGCCTGAGATTGTCCATTCAGAAAGATGATTCTTTAATGAAGAGATATCATTTCTTCTATTAATGTACAGACGTCTGTGTGTGTGTGCGTTTGTGTGTGTCTAAAAGTAGGCTAATGGAGGCTCAGGCTGCTAGATTCTCATTATGAACTCATCACCTCAAAACAAAACCAGAAATACATACATACAAACAAACAAACAAACAAAATAAAAAACATGAAAAGCTTTTAAAAAGCAAAAGCCGTTCTCGACTGTCTAACTTGAAAAAATCATTTCTACAAGTATATCAATTAATTTTTTGTCACAGAGGAGCAACATTAAAATAAACACAGTGAAAATGCCTTTCGTAACCACATTTTTTAAGTAAACCAAAAGATTGTCTGGGTCTGATAAATCTATCTCATAATAATGTAGCTGGTATGAACAGAATTAGAACAGATCTCTGTCTAGATAAATGATCCTCAGACTTTCTGTAATGACAGAAATCTGAAAGCGCTCAAGATTTCCATTTAAAATTTAAGTGATGGAAATGAACAAGAATCAACATGGTCATGGATTCTCTCAAGAAAAGATGTTAAATAATATAAATGACCTACCTTTTGCTCTCTATACAACAAGATCTCCCACCAAAACAACAGAATAGCATTTAAGAGCATTATTATTCTATAAATAGGCACACTTCACTACAGGTACACATACGTTTGTTGTATAAAAGTCTGCAGTTAAATTCAGGCTACAAAACCATTGACCTAGGCTTAGGGCAACAAACAATCTGGTAAGGCATTGGAAAGACAGTTTCAACAATAATGAAATATGCATAAATGTTGGAAGTGAAGTAGTTAGGTGGAAAACGTGAGGACCAGAAGTGACACAGTTACGTAAAAACATGATTGCAATCAATCGATTCTGCTCGTCTGCTAGAGGGCGGTGGAGGAAAGTCTGTAATGTAGATATGTGTCGAATTTTGCTCTCTGCACAAACCACCTATATGGAACGTTTTTAAGGGAAACGTGTCTCCAATGTGTTATCCTTTAAATGAGACACCAATGCTCTCCCAATTTCACTCAAATGTGTTTTGAACCTTGGCTGAAAACCTGGACTTACGTTTATAAGTATGATTTTTTTTTATTGCACATGGTAATTTGGTGTTTTTATGGTATTTATCTTACTGGTTTTCACTCCATTCCTTCTTTCTAACTACAATATTTAATGCAAACAGTGTATGCTTTGCGATATGCGTCTCCTTGGAGTCACATTTCTGCAGTCCCAGACACTGCCGGTGCATACTGTACCTTTGAGTCCTGGTGTAAAGCCATTTTAACAGCACCAGGGTGATGTTAGCGTATGTAGCTTCAAATCCCAGTGGGTCTAATTCAACACTTGTTTGTGGCACTGTGGCACCTGGAGACCAGCAGTCTGATGTCTGACATGCTGTTGCCCATGGCTGCTTTCCAGCTCAGCATCAATCGGGGATCAGCAGCCGTGTAAAACAGGCCCACGCGACCTGAAACTTTAATGCCGACACAAAGGCTACTAAGATCCTACTCATCCCCCATCCTGATGTGCTGTGGGACTTCCTCCATGTCTGTAACAGTAATCAACATCTCAGACCTGTGTGATACAAGTCATCATGGTGGTTGGGGCGGGTCCCATCTGAGCCTTCATCAGAGAGGCATGCTAATGAACACAGGGGACTAATTTTGAGATGTCGCAACAAGTAAGCCATGCATTTAATGCTGCCACCTCCCCCACCCCACGTACACACACACACGGTGCTCGTGCTGCACACACATCCTGCCCCTGGCTTCTGCCTGACTTCCTCCACCACACCACCGGCACTCTGCGAGCAGCATGCAGTTAATTATTGAGCACCTGAAGAGCAGCGCTGCTCTCAGCCTGCTGCCGTCTGGTTGTTTAAAATAGCTCTCCACATAGCACACGCGGTGCTGTGTGCAACACACACACACACACGCACTGTTTACAACAAGTCACATATGATGCTGCATTAGAAACATATGTCCCTCCGTCAGAACGGCAGCTTCGGTTTAACTTAAACTGTCCTAAAAACAGCAATTATCAACATCATCATTTACAAATCTTGATTTGTGGAGTGAGCAGCACGGTCGGAATTCAGTCGAAATATGAATTGACGAACCCCCTTTCAATTTGCACTCCAACACCAAATAAGTGCAGCATAATGGAGGCACCATGTCAGGTGTCCACAGTACATCAAATCATGGTGAATAGTGAAAATCCGTATTGATATAGTTTTATCCACTCCATTTGGACTCTGTACATTAAAATTAAAATGTGTCAGACATTTCTGTAAATTTGAAACAAGTGATACTGTTATTTTCTTTTTTTTTTATGCAACACAGCAATGCAGCATACTGATGACTGATCTGAACTTATGATGATACTTGTGGAATAGTAAAAAGCTGTTTGCCTTCACAGGGAAGGGCTCATCACCTAGCCACATGCACTGCAGGTTTTAGAGCGGACAATACGTTTCATGTACACAGGTGGAAATGTTGCTATAGGCTGGATCCCACTGGGTAAATATCACACCTGTATTTTGTTTTATTTATGTCCTGGTTTATACCCATAATGCTTTGTTAGTGTTGTTGCCTTATAGAGATCTCTTGTTGTTTTAAGTGGTGTTTGTAAGAGCCAAAGTTCTTCATCCAAGCTGTCTTTGGTCGCATGTGGAAGAAGATTTCTTTCAGGGCTTTCTGATAGAAGTGAAGTAATAATAGTAATAAGACTGAAACAATTTGAATCATAGTAGATCAATGGATCAAGTGCAAGTACAAGTGTGTTACCAAAAACAATGTTGACAGTGTAAAATCATTTTCACTTTTTTATGTATAAAGCTGCTGAATGCTGAATATGCCTGTTGTGGTTAACATATTTCAGTGTTGCTATAATAATGTCCAGGCCACATCTGGTACACTGGCTTCCCTTTCATTGTGGCACTAGTTTTTAATCATAACGGGATGTCTTGATTTGATGTCCAGACAACATTCACCATCTCAGCACGTGATGCCCTCTCTATAGGCTAACATTTATGCTTAATTGAGCAATAGGCAATGTGCAAATATGCAGAAAGAATCTATTGTTGTTTGTTTACAGAAAAACAAGAAGATAAGATCATCTTTTGAGCCTGATTAAATTAAGAAGTGAATAGATAATTTGTAGAGACTTTGTACATATTCAATACACAATACAATATTACGGTTATTATCTTCTTTTATTCTGAATCAATTAACAACTTTCAAAAAAATTTTTTTCATTATACAAGTTGTTTTTTTTTCCCCATCTGGCAATGTTGACTTGTTGCATTTGGCTTCTGTAACCTGTGGAGGCCTGAGTTATATTAAGAAGTGATTGCTGGCTAGTTAGTAGCTCTTGATGTTGATATTAAACCATATCCATTTTCATTGGAGACAAATATTTAGGAACACTTTTGACTTTACAATCTTGTGCAGAAGACAGAGACTCTCGAAGTTGTCACATTAGCTAAATGCTAACTTAGCATCCCTGTTACAAGAGAGCAAATATTCTCCATAGAAAGGAAACAAAACAACATATTTTGAGGCCAAACTGGAAGTGAGGATAGTCATGGGGTCGACTGAAAAAAATATGGAATTCCTTAAAATTTTAGATCTCTGCCCTGATTGAACCTGAAGAAACAACACGGGGAATGTGCTATGTGGGCCTGCCACCTGTAAGGACGGACATGTGGGGGTGTGACATGTGTTTTTAAATGAACCAGGAAGCTAAGTTTTAAATATTTGTTTCGGATGCTCTGGCTACCCCCTGGTAGCCATCAATGCATTAGCACTCATGTGGTGCCTATGATCTAAAACCTTTAACCTTTGTTTTTGTCTCTTTATGTTTTTAAGTATGTTTTAATCTTACATTTCCCAGCCAACAAAATACTCAACTTTAGTACTTATTTATGAATTAGACAGGAATTAGCACAGAATTTAAATGTTACCCACTGTGTGTGTGTGTGTAACCAGCAAAGTTGGAAATATGGTTTTTCAAAAATACAGAAAACACTTCTGCAAACCATTGCAAAAACAAGTATAATAGGTAATCATACTTCACCTTATGCAGACCTTCACCTCAGGCAAGCTGATCAGCTGATTACAAGCTTATTTAACGACTGGGAAGAAGTGGTCTGAAAATAGCTAGGCAAGCTAACTCCAGCTCTACCACATCATTAAGTATGAAAGATTAAAAAAAAGGAAAAAAAAAAGAAAATTTAATCAAACGTCCTAGCAAAATGTGTATATTGTGTTTTTCATCATTGTAACATTAAAAAAAAAATTCTGTTTTCTACGATAATTACACCATGACTGTGATGTATAGAGCTCCATGTCCAAAGACAGGCACCATTGTTTGCTTT
>JAOWBC010001486.1:1494890-1505675 GCA_028566105.1 Hypoplectrus providencianus
CGAACTCGCGACCCTCTGCACCAAGCACTCTTGCTGTAAGGCATGAGTGCTAACCACTGCGCCACCGTGGGGCCCACAACCATGCTATTAATCTGATACATTTTTTTTTAGTTTTTTAATCAGTTGCTGGATATAAAGACAGAGAAGGACAGTCAGCACATCCTGAAAGCAGGATAAACACATTGTTGTTGCTGTTCATCTCTCCTTCTTTTTTTTTTTATATGAATGGATATATAGAATAATACCTCCTTGCACTATCAAATGATGTAAGTCCAGGCCTCCTTTTTCCTTTGGGATGTTGCTGGATTTTAACGGCAAAGCACCTGCTTCAGATGTGAAAGGAACCCTGAGTAAATATTACCAGCCTCATTCTTCAGGATGAACCTGGTGCTTCATATTGATTGGAAAATGACCATGTGTGATATCATGTTATAGCGTATTGCATCCACAAACCAAGAAATCAGGAGGTCACTGTGAAAGATTAAAAATTTAAATGTTGGACAAGAATGTTCCATTTTCAGCACTAATTTAGAAACCATTTTTAGAATTTTACCATTATTCTAATGGTGTCAAATGTCGGTGATATTTCTCTCTCAGTCTCTTTATCACCTGCTCATATTGCTATGTCCATTTTGCTTTGCAGGCAGACTGCAGTGTACTTTCTTGGACTTAAGGTTACGTTGGAAATGATATATCTAAGTCACTCTCTCTGAGTTACTTTCCTTAAAGACTGATAATGATTCTTGGCCTCTATTATCATTTAAGAGAGATCAAAGAGCAAAATTAGTCCCATTTTTCCCTTTAAAGTGACATAAGTGTTGACCTGGGAGAATCCCCGCCAGGCCTGCCAGAAATCATCAGGGAAGTAATGTTCAATTATGCACACCATTTGTTGTATTCCACTGGGCCAAATTAGAGCGGGAGGTTAAGGCGTGACAGAGGGTATCCCCATCACTTTGGTATCACTGTCCTAAAAGGCATTGACCTCTCACTTAGCTTAGTGCAAAGAAACACATTCAGCGTCATAACTCATCTCAGCATGAAATATTTCACTCGTATTAGCTTCTTCAACTTCCAATAGCCCCTTCCAAAGATCGACACTTTACCATAATATGAATAGACATGTCTCTAAAACCAAAGCAAAAGCCTTTCTGAATTAACATTATTGACTGAGGTGCAATTAAGTGCTTGTGTAATGGTTAATGGAAGGTTAATGTTAAAGGCTCGAGATAAGGTGTGGGGGGCTTAAAACACATTTATTGATTCTATAGCTCAACGGGTGATTTCAGACATGATTAGATAAATGCTTTCCAACGCATTTTCACCAGTATATTACCTTTTGGATACTGAGGGCAATTTGTGTGCATTTGCCAGGCGATCAGGGCTTAATTTCACCAGTGATATAGCAGATGATATAACTTCTATATGGACTTGTGCATTAATAATGATTTTATATACTTTCACAACTGATCGTTTTGAGAAAATGAACGATTTAGAAATGAAAATTAAAAGCAACAGAATGTATATGAGAATGATGAAACATTACAGTTAAAAAATGCTTACATAAATATGGAGAACTTTATTTGTCATTAGAAATATGTAGATTAGACTTGATTTTAAGTTTATTTTTCTTCACTGAAGATTTAGCTATGTCTTTATTTGCAAAGACTAACAGATCTCCAGTTTAATTTCATTTATATGTTTCTTTAAATAAAACAATTGTGTAATGTGACTACCTTTCCTTCTGGAAAGAATTACAATAATGCCTACTGGTAAAATGCATTTCCAATTTATCATGAGATTTGAATAATTAAAATTAAAATCTCATTTAAATTTTTGATTTGATTTTGATTCAAATTGAAGTTGTGACACCGCTAATGATTAGATTGCTTCTTTATCATGTAAAACGTCTAATAATGACAAATGTAAAATTCATGTATAGTTAGAAAACACAAATGCAAACACTGAACCTGCTGAGACTAAACACACCGCATGTTTCACCTCACTGTGTGTGGTTTAATAACCCACGAGCAACGGACAAATGTGTTATATGCACATTAATGAACACATATGTAGTTTGCAAAATTCATCATGTCATATTTATATCAGTTTTGTTATGTACTACCTTGTCATAGCAATCCTGCTTTATCCTGGATGAGATTGTGTGTTACCTTTCTTACTTTCTTCAGTGTCTCATAGACATTAACAGCTCTGACTAGCCTCCATGAGAAACAATGCAGTACACAGGACGGACAGAGCCGAAGCAGCACAGAGCACTTTTTTTCAGACACAGTCCTTCAAGCACAGTCACTTTCAAAGGCACTTTGGCAAAGCTTCTCCTTTGAAAATCCCTTTCTTTGGTCTCACATCTGAAAGAATCATTGTCGATGTTACAGGGAGCTAAAAGGTGAAAAGGCATTCAAGAACCTTTCAGAATTACTTGGGTTGTCCAGGAGAGTTTCACCGTTCCCTTTTTGAGAAGTGAAGTGAACCTCAGAGGCACAAAATTGATTTAAAGTGAGAGCATCATATTGAGTTGAAATATAATAGGTGTCTGAATGCTGCTTTGGGGTGAGAATTGATTGAGAGGGAATGAGATAACATTTTTCCCAATTCAGAAAACTGATTGAAGAAAGAAATCCTTCAAGAAATCTTACGCGATTATCGCCGTGCAAGAAATACAAACTCTAATGTTACACATCTTCTAGGATGTACATTTGTGCTTCAAAAACTCGGGGTGATGTGTAAGATTCATTGACGATATCAAAAGAGCACCCTCCATTGAGAGCATCTATTCTGAAGGTGGACAAAAAGCAGTGGCATCAATTCAGCAAGATTAAAAGAAAACCTACTGTACCATTGAGTGCATCAATTCTGGAGTACAAAAGAGGTAGGTAAGTGTCGAGATGAGGAGAGGGCTGGCTCTAGTCTCTACATAACCTCTTGCCCCGACACAAAGCAGTGGTTTGAACCTCTCAGAGCAGCCGCATACATACAGATAGGCTTGTCTGCATGCTAATTCCAGGGAGATACAATTTGAAGCACTAAAACCTTCAATGTCACATGCAAATCACGTCTCTATTTAATTCCACGGACACAAACTGTCAAATACTGCAGTGATCAGCCTGGAGGAAGAGTGACACCGGTGCTGATTAAAAAGAGCATGAGGGGAAAGGCGCAGCGCGAAAGGGAAAAAATCCAGTCACAATCCTTTACCTAGCATCTCACAAATCCTTTACCTGTCCCTTCAAAATGTAACGTTTCATTAAAAGAGATTGCACCTCATGTTTGATTGAGACGTAACAGACGTGCTTAAATGATACTCTTCAGCTGCAGCATGTTAGCAGAGGGTAATGGTGATCTCTCCCTGGGTCCTCAACGACACGCTTTAATATAGTCCTCACAAGCAAGTGTAGGGAGGAGATAAATTGAGCTTGGCCAAGTGAGTCATGGGTTTTACTGCTGTGTTTTCCCAACAAATTAATTAACTTAATTTTTCTCCAGAAGGTAGAGGAAATTGGAAAGGTAGGGCAGCGAGGAAATGTTCATCCAATGTCATCTGAAGAGCACTTATTTCTTCTCTGCTTGGAAACTGGCTTAGAAATCAGCTTCCCCCATGTAAATGTTTCTTTCCCTCTATAGTCCGGACGGGATAACAACAGGGCGAGAACACATTATTGTGACAATTTACCTCCAAGTACATTTCTGTTCAATACCAGAGAGAGGAAAAGAGAAATGAAGACACTGGCCATTTGACCCAGTGTATAAAGGAACCGTGTTTATGGGGAAATAGCGTGGTGTTATTGTGCAGCATTAATGCATTCACATCCATTCTAATTCTGTTGCCCATGTTTTATACATATCAAGGACAGTATGTTATTTTACACTGCCTTTAAAAAAAAACAAACTTCTGTATTCAAAGAATTTACATTATGCTTGAAAATATAACTACTTGACTAGGGTTAGGCTAAAGGACAAAGGTTAGGGTAAAAAAAGCAAAAGCGAAAACTTCTGCACTTAACTACTGGATGCAGAAATGCAAATAGACTGCAAATTACAACACTCGACTCTTGTTTTCACATGGGTTAAAGTCTCAGCTTTGTTTGTTAGGAGGTCCAGTAGACAGTTCAGTCACTTGCTAAAAATGTTGCCTCCAAACCCCAGAGACTTGGATCCTAATCAAATTGCCAGTAGTAAGAGAATAAGACTTTTCTGTATCTGGATATGTTAATCAAAAAACACTTCTTTCCCCATGTTGTTTCTATTATGTTCTCAAGAGGACGTAGATGGATACCATAAAGTTTATACCTTTTTTTAAACCAGTGGATTTCATTCTTAACCTTGAAGTGTCTGCAGCATGGTTTAAGTGACAGCTGTCACATTTCACAGTGAGAATGGGTTACAGTGGTTCAATCTTTTACGGTCAACATATTTTGATTCAAAAACACAACGCTACTTACGTGGTTTAGCAATCTGGATTGAAAGTCATGATCTCCAAAAGATTCCTCTTTGTGTTTTTAGTGGAGCCCTGACCTTTCCTGTAGCCACAACAAAATAATAATAAAGACTGTCATGAGAATCACTGAGAATATTCATAGTATGAACCCTGATTATTATGGAAACAAACTATCGCTTACTTTTTTACAACAATTTTGTATCAAATCATGTTACAGGTCTATAAAGATATGTAAAAATTAGGTTACATGAGTTGAATATAAACACAAGAACACACAAAACAGCATGAGAGTGTCAATACAGACAACTGAGCCACTTTTCAGCTCACCAGTTTTTTGGTCCCTTTAAATCGGACAGAATTCAGTTTTGCATGTTGAATACATATGCTGTTGACTGATGTATGTAATGCGGAGGCAAAGCTAATAACAAGAGTGATTTCAGTCCAGATTAATTGCTGGAGCTGGAATATTCCAAAAACTTAAACTGCATTTTACACTTTAGGCTGGCTCCAAATATGCCATTATACAGCAAGGTTAAAATGTTTAACTTTAAAAAAGATAGAAACAAATCAATTTTTTTTTTATGATAAGGCTTTAGGTTATGCATAATTTAAGGCATGGCCATTTTGAGTGGCAGGTTTACGTCAACCAGGCTTCATTTGGGCTGCCCCTGTTCCACCTCTTTACACAGTTCTGGGTTAGTTGGACTTATGCAGAGTCCAACACTGCAACAACAGCAATGATAAGAGGCACCACACTGAGTTTCTTCAGAACTCTATGAGTAATGCCACAGAAACCATGTCCATGCTTTATACAGTACATAACTTGGTAAGGGTTAGGGTCAGAGCTCTGGGAAAATGTGTAAATAATAGTTGGGAAGACATGTAGAATTGTTTGCAGATCTAGCAAATACATATAGTACATGTTACTGTTAGTTTTAAATTTTAATTAATGAACTGAACTTAACAGGATAATGGTGTAAGGACATACATACACATACAACAGAAAATCTGAGTGGAAAACGATTATTTTAGCTGATTTGTGGTCATAACCAAACTTTGTGAATATTAGTAATTGTATATGATTAAGGAAAAAACAAAGAATAGAAATTCTGTCAGAGTGAGAAAGGGAGAAAAGGGCAGAGGAAAGAGGGAGAAAGAATATTAGAGATAAGATCATAGAGAAAATCCACTTCCTGGGAGCAAGAGAAGGATCCAGAAGTCACTACAATCACGGCAAGTTCTCTGCTAACTACAAATCACAAGCCCTCATTCATCCTTTGCTTTGGTTACTGTCCTCTGGACAATATGGTCAATCCCTCTCTGTTATGTGCCGTCCCACGTATTTAGTCCCATTGTGGAGAGAGAAGCAGAACCAATCAAACCCCAGTAACCAGCAATCAGCCTGGGACCCTTCAGCCAGGGCATCCCATGTGCCCCTACAACCCGAAAAAAAAAAGCCACACGCCTGGTTAAATCAGGATCCTCAAGACACTCAATAGCAGCCGCTGGCCTCTGGAGTTGGACTGTGCAGCATGACAAAATGGTAGTGGGAAGCAGCCATCACTGACACCTTCCAGCGGATACATTTAACTTCTGTCACTTGCACCTCAATGCACAATCAATTCAAGCCTTTCCCTTAATGCTGACACCTCAGTGCCATGAAATGCTCTTTGGGCAAAACCAAGGGAGCATAACATGAGGCATTTTTGGATATATATAAAAGGAGAGCAATGTTCATTTTAGCAGGCTTTTTTGACTGTCACACTTTCACTGAGATAGAAAAGTATGGAATGTTAATAGCCTTTTTGATGTTGGCTTTCACAACTATTTTGAAAGCTATTGATTGTATGTCTCGGACTGTGGGCTAGATGAATGCTCCTTTTCATTGATTCTTTTGATTTGAAACTAATTGCCAAAAAAAGGACATTTAAAGGAAGTCAACAAGAGTGGGGCACTTACAGAACATATGATCAACTTAACCACGGGTTGCTGTGATGTAATTGCACCTAATAAATGGCTGTGAATTGCCCAGTTTCAAGTCTTGATCACCACTATTCCAATGCTTTTACCCCAGCAATACTGCTGATCATTCTTTAGGAATTTAGTTTTCTTTTTTTTCTGGCAAAGAATCGGGAAAACATTTAACCTCACAGCCATTAGGTATGTTTCCCTCCGAATGTTGTGCAAACCTAAAGGGGATTCCAACAATGTCAGCAAAAGTTAACAAAAAAAAAAAAAAACGTCTTTCCATCAATTAGAGCTATGAAAAGATTTTTAGAAGTAAATAACAAGGATACAAATAAATATTTGATACTTAAAATACAACATTTTGTGACTGTTCCTCAAGATAAAGATGAATTGATTTTTGAATTTATCATCACTGCCTTACTCAGCCAGGATTTCACAAAAAAAAAAAAAAAAAATTGTTGCTTACATGCACTTTCAAAATTGACATAAAATTACTCCATTTAAAAATGTTCACAATAAGGGTTACATTTCTGTAACACAAATGGTAAATCATGCTCTTGTAGATTGTGCTAAGATAATACTTCATGAACCAAACTCTTTACCACTGAAATGAACAACAAACAATCTACGTTTGTGAATATAACATGATGAAAACCTACAAAAAAGGAAGCAGCAATTGTAGACCAAAATGTAAATGTTGTCTAGCTATAAGATCCCCCAGCATCAGTTTGACATCTCTGTATAGTGTAATACACATGTCAATTTACATTTTTACGCCATATTTTTCCATTAAGAAACACTAGTGTTTTTTCGTGGATGTCACAGTGTAGCTGTCTCATCGCAACCAACAAGCACATGAACTACCAAATCCAACATTGTTCTTGAGTAAGAAAAAGTCTGATTGGACCATAAATAGAAATGGAAACACCTTCACCATCTGGCCTTCCACCTAGATACAACATGGCAGTTTTTTTTGTCATCACTGTGTGCTGGGAATGCTTCAATTCAGCTGGCTCAAAAGTAAGTCCAGTGGACTAGTGAATGTATAAAGAAGAAGAAAGTTTATTTGGCTAGCATCAGATCTTCTAGTGAGAGCAACTTTGTCCAAACCAACCATTTCCAAAGAAGAAGTCTAATGCATGAGCTGGGAAGTCTTGAGAAAGCAGTAAGCTACAAAACACAAATGCAAGGTTACGGCTGTCATTCAAACATCTTTAAGGCAGGGACTTGCAGCAGTAAAAAAGCAGAGAATTATAATACACTGTGTGATCCACAGAGCATAAAGACAGGTTAAAGCAAATTAAGCCATCTGGCCCAGTGACATTGTAACAGAGTCCAATCAATTTGCAGTGTATGAGCGCTCCAAAACCTCAACTCCTGTGGTTAATTTTATTTTTTCAAAGAAAAGACTTTTATGATGGAGCGCTAATAAGCATGTTGGATAACATGATTGGTGGGTGTTGGACTGTACAGTGGGGAAGGTGAGAGTGACATTCTATCTGGTTGAAATGTTATCAGAGGACTGAATGCCGTTATCAATGGTTGTCAGTCGATAAGGGGTCTACTCCACCTACTGGTAGGCTAGTAGGTCATTATCAGCCAACTGAATGGGTAGTTATATCACCATGTGCAGATGGCAACCCCTCAGCCAGCCAGAAGTAATTATGAATGACACTGGCAGAACATCAGTTATGAAATGTGAAACTGAAGGGGGGAAAAAAGTAAATAAAAAAAGAAAAGAAAAAGCATTAAGCAATCTTTTATAACACCTAACCAGGACGAAAGAAAAACAGAAAAAACACCTTGCTGTACATGTCAGTCTTTTCGTGTTAGTGTTTTTGTTGTTAAGCAGCCACAAACCTTTCAGACCTTTGTTTCCAGTGTTTAGAAAAATAATAACTGTTAATTGGTCTCCTGTCGCTGATCAAATCCTTAAAGCTGAATTTAGAAAAACAGCGAATACAGATATAAATGCCGATGTGAAAAGGAACCCATTCTCAGTGATCAGGTAACATCCATTTGGCAGTGATATCTAGCAAGGTATGTACTTACAGCCGCACTTCTTAAATCCTTTAAGGCATTTTTCACGCTCATTTACATTATACATCCGTATTATTACCTTCAGTGCTGTGTCTCTGATGGGGCACTATCCAAGGCATGACAAAATGCTTGATATTTTCCACCGAAAATATGCTCGGCAGTCTAATTTTCCCGTGTGCTTCAGTGATTACAAGCCTACCTTCAAGACTAGACTCTGAGGAATAAGCCAAAATTAGCTGAAGTGCTTTTAATTTTGCAATTACCATACTCCTGTATGAATGAGATGACATAATTGCAGTCTCCTCATGACATTCATCACTTAGCGGCAAGATTGAAGATGTCATGTTTGTCACATAATTATGTATTCCAGCATTACTGTCTGGGATAATTAATAATTACCCCTCATGTCTTACTGTATACACCGGAATCTGCTGGGGACTTGTAAAGCACTGTGCACTTACCCGCTCATGCTGTCCCGTTTTTGAGGGAAATTACTCGGTCTTGCACTTTTCTGCTTTTCACAGGTCTGCCTCTGCGCTGCCGTCAATTTTCTCCAAATTGCTGTAATGGCTGGTGAGATTTGGTCACATCATGCACACACAGTCTTTTGGCTCCCGGTGACATGGGGCAAATACATCCACAGCATGTTACCTCACCTTGTGGCTTAATGCTTTACCTTCAGCTTCAGAGGGAGCTGTGCCAAAATCTGACATTTTATCACAGCAAAAATAAAACCACTCACCAGCAAGTCACGTGCCACATATTTCGTATTTATCCCGCTTTTGTGTATAATTTATAAATACAATTATTCTTAGATTAAAGTGTGTTAAACAACTGGTGTTATACGCTGGCCATGCCATTATCATAGATCTTAACCCCGAACAATAGGGTCATGATTTTTTATTTTTTTTCCAAAATTAAATGAAGAGACACAAAGAAGATGTGCTCACAGATAAAGACAACAAAATCCCACCAGGTTAATAAAAGGATGTGAAATACAAAAAAATAACCAAGAAGCTTCACTGGAAAAGTTTATTCAACTTTTTATCTTTTTAAACGCTATCACATGATTATCTATCACACTATAGTAGTGGCAAGTCCCGGAGTCCATTTTTTTTTTTTTTTTTTTTTTTTTGTCAGCCCAGTTAATCACCACATCTTACTTCCCTCCTGCCTGCAGGAAGGTCAACTTTTTGTGCTTGATATTTGCTTCCTTGCTTCCCCCTTCACTGTCACATTCCAAAATGTCACTTTGACCTTAGCATCATTCACGATTAGTATGGCCGCAAAAAGCCGTCAACAACACATGAATACAGGAGCCTATGGGATGTTAACAACCTACTTGTGTAGATTTTGAGAGAGGAATCACATATTTAATTTGCACAGAGACAGCCATAAATGATTAGAAATGATCTATTGGTAATGTAACAGGTCCCTCCAGAGGCTTGTGGAGTTTGGAGTTAATCAATCAATTACAAAAAGCAGAAGAAAAATGGTTATGCACTGAAATCATTTTAACAATTGGTGGCCGCAGACTTCGGATACCAATGTTTGGTTTTCGATACAAGGTCATAGATGGATCTGGTTAGGTTTAAACTAACAAAGAATTTAGAATTTGTGGCATTTGTTGTTAATATATTAAACAGAAACATCTTGTCGAAGATCTAGAGAAACCAGTTTTAGGGAAATAATGCACCAAAAATTATACCGATAATAAATATATAACATCAATATAACATATTGATATGTCGGTATAACATCAATTAAACCGATAATAAATTTCAACAATTTTATTGTTGAAACACTGATCTGGCTTGTTATTGGGATTCCTCAAATCAATTAGGCATTATTGCAAACATATTGCATGGGCTTAAGAAAATGCAACAACAAATCAAACAGGAATAAACTGTACACAGTGTTTACTAAGTTCTAGAGGAGTATAAATTGTTAGGATTATGTTCCCAGGTAGCAGTTGGAACATAACCATACGAAGCACAGAACTTTTATTAAACTTTTTTTAATAAGTTTTCTTGGACTGATATGTATTTGATTCATAGATGCATTATTTCCATGATATATTTAGTTTTGCAAATCAGAAGTATTGAGTTTGAACAGAGTAGGGTTTCTATGGTTTACAATATTTTCAGGATTAATTTATCAATTTTGTCTGCAGTTTTTTAATGCATTTAATTGTGATCCCTTTCAGGCCAACAGCCCTCAAAGCTCTCAGTCAGTGTACTTCATGCTGAGGTAGAAAAGCCTCTGAAACCACATTTAGACCATCATGAGAAGCTTAAACAATCATCTGGAACCCAGACTTA
>JAOWBC010001486.1:1608974-1621862 GCA_028566105.1 Hypoplectrus providencianus
TGTTTTTGTTGACTATATTATAGCATATTAAATATATATATATATATATATATATATATATATATATAAACAAGTGAGGCTTTATGTTTAACATATACAATTTTGCAGAAATAAAAAAAAATACACAAAAACAAAAAAAATTATTCTCTACAATAACAACACATACTGCATGTTTTTCTTACACCTCCATGTACTCTGTCTTAAGTCATAAAATATGTTTGCCGAGGCAGCTTTGATATGGATAATTGAGGTGTAATGTATACTTCCTGCACTTCCAAAAAAACGAAAGTGTGTCTTTGATGACAGAAATGATCATGTCCAAACAGGCCCTCATGGAGCCATCTGACCTCTGAGGGATTGGGGTTATTTTTGAGAAGCTTCCCTTTCGCTCGCTATGAGCCGGGGATAAACACATCCACACTTTCTCTCTTCATCTCAGTCTGCTAATCCACCAGCAGCTCAGCCATTTAGCAGTAGCACAGGACCTCTCAACCTGAAGAGCAGCATGCTGCGAGGCAACGGGGGGGGGGGCTGCTGCACAATGTGTGTGTGCGTGTGGGTGGGTGGGGGGTGTTAATAGTTGAACAGCTGTTTGTGGAACAAGACTCCACACATACATGTAGACTCACACACACACATACACGCACACACACACACCACCCCCATATGGCAAGGGGCCAGATGACAAAACCTCAGCCAGGGTCACAGTGGGTACTGACTGATCTGCTTTCAGGGGTCCACTCACCAAAGGATTAAGACCACACTGTTTGTTTTTTTGTATGTGTTTTTTTTTCTTTTTCAGTTTGTGTCTGTTTGCCACTGGGTGCAAAATAAAAAAAATATATGAAGTCACCTAAAAGGCCACAAAAATTGTATTTCTTGAATGAAAAAAAGGAAATAAAAGTAATATTCTGTACGGATGTATATGTATAAAAAAATATTGACACCAGTCGATGTAATAATTAATAATAAGATCTGTGTATACAGTAATGCAGTGGATATACTGTGATTCTCCAGAAGCCAATCCACAAAAGTAAGTGATAAATGATTTAGACATTAGCAGACATTACCCAGAATACCCTAAATGAGGACTTATGCCAGAGTCCTGCACCATGGACCCCCACTTACCCCTTAACCAGTGGTATAATTAAATGCAACTATTCATTGACTGTGAAAAAAGGCATAGGTATACTTTGTGCATGCAGTCTGTGCTGCTGTCCAGTATCAGATGCTTCCCCTCAAACCAGACTCTCTTTGGGGGGATCACCATGATTACACTGCACTCAATGTCCACGTTTTTGTGTATTACGCTTAGCTTGTAGATTTAAAATAGTGCAACCTAAACATTTGGGACTGAATTTGCAATGTGTTTAGACATGGTAGCAAATGAGTGAAGATTGGAAGCATTGCAATCCATGTCAAACCTGTGCTGCGCTGTGTACTTAGAGAAATTATAATAATAACATTGTATTCACAGAAAGCACAGCTGAAATCCTAGGAGCACATTGAAAATGCAGCAGCAATCTAAAGTTATAGCGTCATGGAAAACTGCTGACCTGTAAACTGTTGGTAATGCCAATTATTTATTTATTTAATTTTTTGCTGTTGACATACATTTTTATCATTTTCATGATGGAGGATCTCTCTAGAACAATAACAGTCATATCACCTGTCACTCATTTCACCAGTGTTTTTTTTTTTTTGTTCAAAATTTAATTACCTTCTTTACAAATTCTAACTAACAAAGATTTTATACTTAGACCTATTACTAATATTTCTCCTCACTTTGACAGGTTTTGCTTTAAGATATTCATTACATTATATAATATTAATACATTTAATGAAATATATTCCTTTCACATGTATCTCTTATTACATTTCATTCTATTCTATGGTAGAGGATGACGTGGCTTAGTTTTAAAATGATTTGCACCCAGCTAGCAGAACATTAGGCTCCTTCCTGTCATTATGGCACCTTTCTAGTCTCACCGCTGTAAAAACTGTATCTTTTGTGTGTGTCAGCAGAATGTTCGTCTACACATACACATGTAACAGAATACTGCGGGGATACACGCTGCGCTCCCTGTTTTACCCAGTCTAAGCCTTGATGTCATCCATAGAGATATCAAACAAGCTACTCAGATTAATAACAACCTGTCAGTGTGACCAGATCCTGGATTTATGGGGTGGAGATAGGGATGTTGCCCGTGGGCAACAGTGCACTGGGATCGCTGCCATTACTTTGAAGTCGATCTTGCACAGAGATTAGTCCTGGACAAAGACCAGCGACCAACAGCGCTGCGTCCCACCGCTGCCTCAGTTGTGACAGGCAGATTTCTCCTGTGATTAATCACTCCCTGTTAGCTGCTTGAATGGCCTGACAGACAGGCCCTGTGTGTCTCTGTGCAGGATACTGTTTATAGATTATATCTGTAATAATGAGAGCCTCACACAGCATCCCTCAGAGACACTCTGCTGCTTCTCATATTTTTCAAGTCCAGTTCATAATAGATTATATTTTGTTGTGATATACAACACGAATTGTTCACATTGTCATGGCAGAAAGTACTTCTCATTTCTTCTAAACTGAAGAATATCAGAATATCTGTCTCACAGAAAGAGAAATCTTGCACTGTATAAAGACTAAGGATATTTTTGCTCTTTGTGTTGTTATACACATATCCTGCATATGAGGAGAAATCCAACCAGCTGTGCAGGGACTGACAGGCAGCACACTGACATCACAATAAAAATCCAAAATGACATTAAATGAATCTTTTTTTACTGCAAGTCTTGCAGTCTACAATGTCTGAACTTGGCTGTTACTATATGGCTTGTTAGGGAAACATGAGGTAGTGATAAAAAAAAAATAATAATAATATTAATCCTTATGTTGGACAATTATTTATTTGGCAGTTGCAAAGCAGTGTTCGCTAAGTTTGGCTTCAATAGATAAATAAAGCCAGTGCACCCTATGTTACTGCGAGCCAGCTCTAGCTTCAGCATGAATTCCTGAATTTTATGAATGGTCATGATGTAGCAGTAAAGATTTACTCAATTCAATGATATGTCTGAATGAAGATAAGCAGCAAAGCAGAGAAAACATAAATAACATACATAAAGATTAACATTATCAAAACATAATAAAACTCAAGTTAGCTGATGCTTCTTAGGTATATCGTCACCAATAAAAAAAAAATTAGAAAAAAAGAGGGAATATCATTTTATAGGACTGATTTTTTTTTTTAATGCTGTCATTTCATTTATCATCCATGAAATGCTCCCCTCATGGCCAGAGAACATTTTCATACTTGGTCAGGACCCTTTGGAGCCACTTTTTAACACACCGGGTGCTCCAGCTCCCACAACAAGGAGAAGTTCAGATTGAAGCAGATACAGTGAGTGTGAGTTAATTCTCTGGGCAAGTGTTATCTTCAAAGCAGGGCTGGGACAGGACCTTGGATGGACCTCCCTGTGTAAAGGTCTCCAAAAGGGTTACTTTTCCAGGATCAGACAATAAAATTTTAAGCACAAAAATAGCCATGAAGCCTAAAGGAGCTGAGACACGGTGAACAGAAGACCAATGTGGTCATTTCTCATGTGTCATGGTGGAGGACAGCCAGGACAGCATCTGGGTCTCTGAAGACATCCTATAAAAACACTGGCCAGTCTTTTTCCTTCTCTTACAGACATGTCCCAAGAGCTCTGAATTCTCTACAATGTATTCATGGAGAAGAAAACAATTAATTTATGTTGACTTCCAGTAACCATGAATGATTCCAGCTTCTTGTTCTTTTCATAAAGTCTGATTTTGGACTATGTTTTTAATATATCTTCCTCTGGAGAAAATTTTAGGCAGACTGACTGATGGTCTGCTATCAGTGAGGCTAAATCCTTCTAAATTATTACTCACAGAAAAATTAATAAGTAATTAAATGCATACATTATACATCTAAAAACATCCAGACGTGAAGTCTAGTACGACAGCCTGACAGTCAGTGTGGTCAGACGGGAACATCCATCTAGTCAGAATGAAAAAACTTGAGTGACCATCCACAACTTCCATATCAGTCCAGTGCTGGAGTGTCTGCTGGTCAGATCAATAATCACAACCACCCAGCTGGAAAATTCACTCCTGCCGTATTCAGACGGGCTCCAGGCTGCCTTCACTAACTTGTCATTTCAATTTAATCTTAATCTGAAATTCACAGACACTGGCAACTGCACCATTATCCCCATGGTAAATTTTGACCATTTGTCCCATTTTGATGTATTTTTGTTGTTGTTGTTTTTTAAATATGCTAAAATATTTCCTGTCTGTGAATGTCGATAAAACCTATTATTATATCAACTGAAACCTTGTTAAACAACACAGCAAAAGGCCATGTCAGTAATCCAAACATATAGAACAACAAAAATATCAAATCACAGAACATCTATCAATCTATCAATCTAGATAGATAGATAGATAGATAGATAGATAGATAGATAGATAGATAGATAGATAGATAGATAGATAGATAGATAGATTCTGTTTCTGCTGGGTATGCGAATAGGTAATTTTGTATGGTGATTATACGTCAATGTTCACATTCAGTTCGACAAAAATACTTTTTTAAATTAAAATTATACTTCTTTTCTACACATTAACATCTGACAAGAATGGGTCCTTTGGTGTGGGTATGTATGAATACACATGTAAAGCCAAAAATGTATGATCACATGTCCTAGTGTGTGTTATACCAACACAACTAGGGAATATTTTGGAGGAACTGCTGCTGGGACTGATGTATCTGTTGCAACTGCAACAGCTATCATTTTAAATATTTAAATATCTCTTAGATTGTACTTTTACTGTATTAAAGTCTATGTGTGCGTGCTTCTCCGCTGTTATCCTCGTCCAGATTCTAAATGTTACATCAAGTTAACTATTTACATGAATGCCGTTGATTTTCAGAGAAATTGCTTTCAATTTTACCACCTTTTCATCATACTGCACCATTTGCTGGTTGTGTTTCTGAGTGATGATAGTGGAAAGAACCTTGATGTGTGCTGTCAAAAGTGACATCCAGTAAATCATTGTTGACCTTTCTGTTTACTTGTGTTGTAGCTGAAGCTTTTAGTAAGGTGCTATAGTCCAAGATGTAGAGTCTTGATTGATGCCATTACTGAAACAGTCCATGGGAGACTTTCAGAGCGCTGCTGTGGACACAATGCTGGAAGCTCCTGGAAGATTTCCAACCAACCAGCTTATTGATGTGAGAAAAATGAAAGCTTAATTACTATTCACCTTGCCTTAAAGGGACTTACCTCTGCTTCTCCATGTTGTAGTACTTTATGTATGTGTAGCTTATGTTTACTTTTAATTATAATTAAATAAAAATACGGAAACACAGAAAGATGCAAAGTAGCTGTTTCTTTGTTTGTTTTGTTTTCTCAAATTTACAGCATTTCTACGCAAAGCTAACATCTTTGTCACTTCAAAACTGTATTTCAGATATTTACCATACCCCATAATACCCTATAATATATAATGGCAGGTGGTTAATGATCAAATCTACTCAGACTGATAAACATCTTTTATTAGGAAGTTCTATACATATATGACTATACAAGAACTATTACCCACACGTTATGAAATACAGCAAACATGGAGCTGTAGACCAGATCCATGAAAAGAAATGATTACAATACTGTGTGAAAAAGAAATCTTGAGGTGTTTGTTACAACTGTACATCTGACCATTTTTTTGTACATTCCTTGAACTCCTTGTTTGTTTTCAGATGTTGTTACATACGTGGCATATGTATATCCAAATATTTTACCTGATGAAGAAGCAGCTGAGATCTGTCCCTTTAAAAAATGTGGTTTGAACACAGTCACTTTCTTAATTTCTACACATTATATATTCTACATTTCCCCCACTAAATTTACCTCTAAAAAAAACTGTGTGCATACATGAGTTTCAGTGTGTGTACGTTTGAGAGTGTTTATGTGTGTCTACAATTCCCCTTCATTACCCCAGAAGCTGCTGCAGGCAGGAATCATCTCATCCCTACATGGAGGAAGACATTCAAAAGAAAGATGCCTCCGAGGGAAATGTTTGAAATCCACTCAAACATACTGCGATACATTAGGCGATAAACATGTGGCAACCATCTCTGTTCCTCCACCTCAGCACACAGGCTCTGTGGGCCACAGGCCTCTCCGGGGTGTGGGGTGCTACTGCCCCCTCTTGGTTTAAGGTGGTACTGCAGTGCTATTTGCAAAGGTGAGCAATTGGCTGATGAACAAACAGCGTGATCACAAATTACTGCTTCCGGGTATACGTGTGACACTTGGTTTCTCTAATTACTCTGTTTATTAGTTTTCTCGCTTCGGCTCGTCTGAAAGCTTCATCAACAGCAGGACATGTCAAGGAAGGCACAGCCCAATCACAACACACCAACTCCATTAAACCAATAACCAATGGAGCGTCTGGGCTCCGTAATGAGGGACACAGGTATATACAGGAGGGCGCTATGGGTGTGTGTGTGTTTGTGTGTGTGTTTGCTCTTAATTGATCAGTGGTCCATTCCCTCTTTGAAGTAAACTGCGGATGAGTATTTACCAGCTCTGCCCTCAGCAGGATGCTGTTTATCTGAGATGTGACTATTCAAACAATGTCATGAAGATGTATATTGAAAAATATGTATTTTATCGAATGCTATTAGTATATTTATCTAGCTGTATTGTAGATGCTTTGGTCATTTGTAGTTTAATGGTTTGCTTAATTTGCTTCATACTCTCTATGCTGCTTCTGTGGCTTTGTGAACAGGATGGTCAGTCATAGATAGACACAAGTAGTTGATGGGTCTTTATAAATGAGATGAGGAACACTATATTTTTTATAACATTTAGGTGTTTTTTGTGTGTTATCTCCAATAACACTTTAAACTGGGAGATGCTTTTGCACCATAGACTCTGTATTTTTTTATCCAATCTTAAAAGAGAGTGCTTTTAAATTGCCTAAACATTTAAACATGCTGCAGTCATCACAGGTCACAATAAGAACAGGTTGCAGCAGCTCAGAAACATTCACATTCAATATGCTGTATTTTAGAGATGTATACATTTAATTTATCTGTTGACTACAGAAATATGAAATGATTGATTTATTGTTATGAAATTCATTTTATTTCGGTGATGGGTGTAAGAAAAACAAAATCTGTATATTTTGGAGTCTTTTTTTGTTTTTTTCTTTGAGACCTAACACTTTTAGCTTATAATCATGGACCTTTATTAGCATATTGACTACTCCTCTATGTATGTCTATTAAATGCAAGAGGACAAAGTAGCAGACTGAAAGGAGACAGAAATTATGTGAGAAGATAGATAACATATATATGTACAAGAAAATAGAAAAGTATCAGAAATTGATGGGGTCACATTTGGCCTACACAGGATTCTTTTCCATGTTAATTATGCATCAGAAAGAACAGGGTAAGTTGAGGCAGCTTGTGTTTCCAGGCAACCAAACACAAAGATATTTGGAGGTTTTAGAAGAATTGCTCAGTTTCTTGAATCTGTGACAGAAAGATTGCATTTGACACACTGCATGTTGCTCCTGTAGTGGTTTAGCAAAGACATCTCACACACACAGTCAGACTGTCCAAGTCAATAAATGACTCACACCAGGAGAACACAGAATCCCATGTGACCTTTAGTAGATTGGGGCCCAGTCCCACACAGTGCCTTCAACCCTATGCCGTTCCTCTTGTAAGTGCACACACGGATGACATCAGCAAACATGTGGACCTGTAACACTGCGGCACTCCTGAAAGCAGCGCTTTAAGACTACTGGAACACTCTGCCAGGACTCAGGGCAAACCTGGATCTCCATTGGCTGATTTTAATCCCCTTTGGAGGAGATCATGACTTCACACTAGGAACCCTGAGGAATATTCACCAAACAAGTACTGATATTACAATACCACTGTTTTCTCTATCAGAGGCAGCACAATAATATGCTTGGTTTACATGTATGTCATAATTGCTCAAGTGGTGATGCAATTAGCTCATTAAGTTAGCCAAATCAGTTTTTATTTTTATATACAAATACAGGAAGAGAGATGAAGAAGAATTTGTCTTATAAAAGCAGGAAGCAGGAAGTATCAGAGCTCTTCTGAAGTATGTGGGACATTTTTGCAGGAGTACCCCAAAGTAAGCTTTGCACTGGTTCTCTTGACAAAAAGCAAACAGAATTGCTCCATTAGATTAAAGATTATTAAAAAAAAAAAAAAAAAAAAAAAAAGTTCTGTGGTAAACGATCCTCACGTTTTGTTCAATAAGACAATATTCTCAAATGGACAATATGACTTTTGAAGGTGCTGAAGCAAAACAAAACGTTAGAGAATAAACAAATTACACCACAGTCACATGACTTTAACATCACTACCACTAAAAGACAGGAGAGGTAAGGTCCACAACAACCTCTGTAGTCTTATTTAGCCACTTTTTATTAACCAAGATAAGAAAAAGACATGTTTTATGTTTTAGAACAAAACAGGCAAGACCTCTTAAGCATCTACGAACCATTGACTTATGTCAGTCACCTTAGAGACGAGGGAACTGGAAGTAAAAATATGCTCATTTCCAGGTCTTCACGCTTATTCCTGTAATACTCCATCACAAATCAGTTAAGATGAATCAAAGCAAGTAAAACCTTGGCTGTTGCAGTGTTGCTCCAAATACAGCACCTGTCTTGATCTAGGTGTCATTATGCCTGAGAGTATTTAAGAGATGAGCATAACCAGACAAGGTGTATGTGAAAGGCTTGCTAGATAGTGATTCCACCTGTTACAGTATGCGTTAAACCTGCCATAGCTTTTCAACAGCATTCACCCTCAGATGTGCTACCACAGGTCAACGGGAGTGTCACATAACTGAGAATGATAATGGAAAGCATGCACGACAACGGACTGCATCTCTGTGGTTCAGAAAACAGGAAGAAAGGAAGACAGAGCAGTGTGTGTTTTAGGGAAGCAGTGTGTACGTGGTGGCAGCCTCACACACTTCTCATTCCCTTGAAGAGCAGTCAGGAATCTTTGGAACTCTTTGATTCACTGGGCCTCTGCCCGGCTCTTATTGATTTATTAATCGCTCCACCAATGAACTAACAGATACTGACCTTTTCATCGTCCCTGAGCAGCCCCCCAACACACACACACACACACACACACACACACACACACACACACACACACACACCTCCACACCCACCCCCCAAACCAGCTGAATCGATCATTTAATGGAACATCAAGGCCACACAGATTATTTGTCAGCATTTTGTCATGCATGCTCCCATATCCAGATGGGTCAATACATTGACCTTCCCTAAGAAGTGTGTAAACAACAACAGTCGGGACTGAATGCCATTATTAACCTCTGTCATCGCGTTTAAGAGCTATTAGTCTGTAGGCTAATGAGGACAGACTGGCTGCGAGGGTCGCTGCTCCATTACTGTGCAGTCACTGTGGTTTAGTGAATATGGAAAACAGCAAGTCATGAACATAAACACAACAGTAGGGGATCCCTTATTTGTTTGTTTGTTTGTTTGTTTGTTTTGCTTATCAGATTAGGAACATTAAAAAAAATGTTCAGGTATCTTTTCAGGTCTTTCTATCTTTTACAGCTATTTCTTTTACCATTAAACACTCTAATAGGGCCATTGCTTTTCTTTACTGTACATGTTTATTTCATAAAATTGTTTATATACCATCTGAGAACTCTGCACATTTATAGAAATAAAGAAATTGTGAAGAGTCAGATTAGAATTTCTTATTTTTGCATTTCCTTCTGGAAATTAATAACTTTGTCCTTTAACAGTGTTACTGTTTCCTGGAAATATCTTAAAGAAACGTTAAGAAATGGCAACCAACAATATGTAGTGAAGGACTGATGAATTTGGATCTTCAGTTGATCTTGTTTAACAACTTTATATAAGGTTTATATTACCCGCTGAACATGGCATTGACGATATAAAGTAAATCCTTCTCATAGAGGTAACCAAAGTCCATAGTGTCCTAAAAAAACAAAGTGGAAACGGGCCAGCTGGAGCTTACTGTAGAGCACAATGACTGCTGTGAGGGCTTGGAGGTTGTAGTATTGTTCCCTGATTACTGCAGGCATGAACTCAACTGGATGCACAAGAAAAAGAGAGGGGGGCTGGAAACAAAACAACAATGTGGCTACATTCTAGTCCAAGCATGCCACACTGGCCGGCCAGTGTGAGAGAGCATTGGCTTTCTCAATGGATGTCAGTCACTGCTCCACTAATGGTGGATGACATGGAACATAATGCACCAACTAGATCTCAGGCCGGCAGGAGTAATGGCTCATAAATTCAGCAGCCCTGGAGCAGGGATCTGTCAAAACCCAGCAGTGCATTGTGGGTTAATGTTTTTCATACACCTCCCCTCATCCAGCAGTCACTGCGCTGTGCCAATCAGCTTGTGTGTATGTGTGTGTGTATGTGTGTGTGTGTGTGTGTACCGTCCCCTCCCCCTCTCCCTCACTGCTGCTGCCACTCTCAATGCAGCCAGCCATACTAAAAACCATTTACTTTTTAATTAATCACGCCAATACTATAGAGCAGCTTTGGTCAGGGTCCAGGCGTGTAGCTTAAGCTCCAATCAATGGCAGAGGGTCAGGAGCTCAGGCAGTGTCAATACTTTCCACAGTGCAAAAAATAAAAGTCCTGGAGGCTCCGGCTGCCCCAAATAAAGTGCCCTGAGGATGCAGGCGGCCCAAAAAGCCCCTGACTGCAGCCTGCGTCCCTGCCATGCTACTCTCTTTTGTTCCTCCTTGTTAGGTTATTGAGGAGGAGAGGGGCTGTGACCCACAGAGCCGGGTCAGGTCTGCCTGCATCAGGCCATTCAGCATGCCCCCATGGTATATTTCAATTGACACAAAAAAAAGTGCCAAAAATTGCTCTAAAAAAGAGTTGTTCACTTTCATTTGACAAGAATTTGACATTGAAAAGAAATTACATGTTTAGCTCTCAAACATTCTACAATTTTTTTTTTTAACATAATAAAATGTGGCCTTAAACTTCTACATCCTGCCTACCCAGTCAGTAAGTTACTTTTATCATTACAAAATTTTGTGAATGGCGAGAATGAACAGTGTATTCTGAAAAATAGGAATTCCTATGGAACGATATGGAAACCCATTTTGTACATTTGCTTTTTACATAACATGTCTTTTTTGTTATATTTTCCCACTTTGCCACACAGTGCTGGACTTTAACTTTCAAAGTTACGATTCCATTATCCAGTAACTGTCAGTTAATTATTGAATCTGAGTACAATGTACAACCAGCTACAAGGCAGCTTGCACATTATTTAGAGAATACATTAATTTTTCCTATATCAGTAATAATTCAAAGGTTTGTTGTTGGTTTTACAAACTACACATGGTGACTGGGGTATGGTTAGTGTTTGGCAATTCCAACACTTGTGGAGGTTTGGGAAAAGTCATGGTGATGGTTTAAATTCATTAATTGCAAATTGTTTTGGCATCAGTGTGGCGTTAAGAAAAAGTTTATTCATGCTGTATGTAATATGTTTTGGGTATTTTCTCTTATTTGAAAACATCTAAAAGGAAACTTTTGCTAGGGAACTAGGGAAAATATGTTTCAGAAAGTTTTCATCAGTCACTTCAACTAAGAGTAAAAAAAGTTACTTAACATTCGGCCCTTTTCCCATTGGACTTGACATTTCTTGCACAGAGCATAAATTGCCATTTTTGATGTTCATTGGCATAAGCTGCTATTGCAATTCAAGTCTTATTCCTTCTATTCGCTTGCCGTCAGTCCAATTTCCAAAATGCCTGCAATCACTGATGCTTAGCGCTTCAAGGACCTGCACATGCAAATGATTCAAATGGCTCCTGGGGCATTCCAAGTGTGAAAAGCTTTGCCATTATCTAAAGCTAATGGGGCAGATGTGGGCAGTGAAAATGATACAGTGGCTCTGGGAATGCAGTTCAATTCCCGGGTGTCAATTTTGGAACTATGTAGCCACAAGCTGATAAAAGGAATCCAGTCTTTGCTGTTGTAACTTGTCATTATTGACATTTGTCTTTCTGGATACATGTGTTGTGCCACCAGAGTAAAGAGCACATCTACATAAAGTTTCTAAGTTACATAAACTGCTACAATTTGAAGAAGAAAAAGAAAAAAAAAAACATTTTCTTTCTTATTTCAGCTAAGCCTGGTGGGGATCATGTGCTTTGATGGTATAAAACTGAACAAAGAAAAGAATCTGAAAGATTTTACAGCATTGTGAAAAAAACCCTTGACCCAAACTAGTCTTTCAAACATATTCCACTTTCCTTCTGTCAGCTGTATTTCACTCAACATGTTGGCAGTAGCCAAACAAGGACACCTGTTTTTCTTTTTCTTTTTCTTTTTTTTTTCTATGAGGGCTTTTCTGTTTATCTATTGACCAGCTACAGTCTGAGCAGCTGACCCAGATTGATTTTATCTCAGTTTTCTTCTGAACAGGGGTACCAGTGGCCACTGTGGACCATGAGGACCCAAACACACTGATCAATGCTCCTCAAAGCCGAAGAGGTCACGAGAAACAAGATGACAGACTGTCTGATCTCACCAGCCACTGCACGTTTCATCAAAGCATTTGGGAGAATAATCTTTAAACCACTTCTATTTATAGAGCCCACATTCAAACAGGCAATTCAATCGTCTTTAAAAGCAATGAATGGAAGAAGAATGGAACTTTAAAACAATAAGCAAGAAACACCAGAAAAAAAGATTATATGCAAATAAGTTTCCTTCCTGCTAATTAGCGTTTTGCTAATGCTACTAATGTTAGCTGTTAGTTTTTA
>JAOWBC010001486.1:1621962-1642285 GCA_028566105.1 Hypoplectrus providencianus
GGAAGTCATTGCCTCCTCCCTCTTCTTCTGCACCAGAGAGACCCTTGTGAATCCCTGCTGTTGTTAGGACTATATTCTAGACAACAGCCCTTCCTGTGCTGTTCTCTCATCACAACCAAGTGTCAAGTTCCCAGTATGTATACAGTCATGCAGACCCTCGTCTCAGTAGTATAGGACAGGATCAATAAAAGATCTCGAAATAAAGGAAATTTGAATGAAAAAGTAACGGGTTATTCCTTATGAGATGTCACTGTTCCCGGCAGCCCATCCGGCAGTTAAATTATTTGTTACCATGCTGGGTATGTTAGTGTGCCATCCACCAAAAACCAACCAGGATTTCATACAGGATTTAGCATATTACCCTGTGGGGCTATACTAAAAATGTATTAAATAATGATTTCATTGTTGGTTATTTTCTTGTAGTGTATGCTGTGAAACCAGAGCTTTGGTCTAAACAACGTTACCACCAGTGCTCAAAGTGGACCAGGACTTCTCTTTATCGTATTGTGGGCACTTTTTATAACCACTTCCTTTCTGCCCTCTCTATCTTAGGCTTTCTGGTTGATTCATAATGGCACTAAATAAACTATGACTTCATTTTTTTTCTGAATAAATTTCATGATGCTATAGTGATAGTGACTGTGGAGCTGTATGCCTACCTTGTAGTCAGTAAAATGTCTGTCTTCACTCTCCACAACAGCACCAGGCCACATAGACATGGAGCTTAAAATATGCAGGGGTCTCCATAAGACAAGTGATGCTTCAATTCTGTGTTTTCCTAAACATTGAAGAAATAATACCATAAATTGATGCAGAGCAGGCAAAAAAAAAACAAAAAAAAAAAACTTTACAGATTCACACACAAACACCAAAAGGACACTACAGGCATTTTTTTTTATTTCCACTTCAAGCACTTCATACAACTGTGTGTGTGATTAACCCTATTCCTATATTGCAGGTACCTGCTGCTTTTAAACACTCTGTGCCTTATGCTCTGAAAGGCCGCTGTGAACTGATAAGAAGCTTACTAGGCTTCTTGACTCCACTTGCACTGATATCTTGGACTCTATAGATCCACTGAGGACTAAACAAACTGAACCACTTTCAGAGCCGTGGCTAAATGATACTGTACTATCTGTTCTCTCAATTGATCTGAGTGAAGGTGGGAAAAGGACCAGCTCCAAGGCTTTCAAAGGACTGCTTTTCAAAATACCTGGGAGCCATTAAAACTGTTATACTGTGTAAAACTTCATCTCCATTATTAGCCATAGACCTCAGTTTTCTTTTAGTTGCTTTAAGCTGTCTCTTAAGTATCTCTGTGCTGCAGCTTGTATTGTGCCTTCACCCTGTAAAAACTCTTAATTGGCCTTGATTTGGGGTTTTTTAAACTCATTCTAGTTTTATGGGCAACAAACAGGTCATTTTTTTTCTTATTTGGACTGGCAAGAAACGCTTTGTTACCTGTAAATAAAACATCTCAAAAGTTTTCTTGTACTTTGGTAACAAAGTACATTCGGAAAATGTTTCAATTACAGAAAAATCTATTTGCAGAACAGATGATTAACAGCCTGAGATGTCTGTTGAAAAGTAAGTGTGAGGTCAGCAAGATGTCTGGTTTCAGGCAGCTAAGTCACAGTTATTTTATGTACTGTACATTATTACATTATGTGATGTCTACCGAGTCAAAAATAAAAATGTTAAGAAAATGAAGTTCAATTTATGCAATATGTTGAATTCATGCTATAATTAACAGGGTTACACATGTATTGTGGAAATGAACAGGAATTCAATATTTTACTTTTTAATGATGCAAACTTTTTCATGTTCTATATATTTCCATTTATTGATTGAGGAATCAGGTTATTCCCTGCCTAACAACTTATAATATATACTGTTGATACAGTTTCTTTTTTTACTGACGCTGCTGATGGACAGTATTTTGCACAGCTCTGTGATAATGGTCTTGATTGTATTTTCTGTAAATGGTTTCAGGCGTTTCAAAGGGGTCAGTATTGGGCCCTTTCTTGTTTTTTACTTACCCAAACAGAATTGCATCCATAACTTCATATGTAATGCTCTTTCTGCAGAAGACACAATTCTGTTTAATTTTGCTCACACACTCAGGCATTGCAATTTTTTTTACAGAGAAAGCAAACAGGAGTGAGTTATTCCACTCAGTATTGCATTACATGTGAAGAAAAAAATAGATGGACTTCTCCTACTGTCAGATTGTTTTTTCTTGTTGTTGTTTTTTGTTTTTTTTTTGCTTTTATTATTCCCTTTCTGGCAACTTCCCATCATACACACTTCATTCTTCTGCTTTTTACTTTATCCAACTTGCTCAAGTGATTGGTTCATGTTTTAAGTTCTGCATGTAAAACACCAAAGAAAGTGGGGAAACTACTTTTAGTTTTTCTGCTGTACACATTTTAAACAATCTACAGCATTTTTAACTTTATTAACTAACTAACTAACTAACTAACTAATTAATTAACTTATTCTCCACTTTCTCCTACTGTACCTCAACAATTCAACAGACATTCTGTCATCTCATTTTAAACCAGAGTCTGCGCAGTACAGTTTGTTCTTTCTTTCTGCTGATTTTGTGACTTACTGGGCTTCATTCATGTATTTTTCGTGGTATGGCATGGTATGAAAACTGAATATCATATCTACAGTTCTTTACATATCTGCAGTTTCAGTACCACATGGATTTGTATTATATTTTTGGGACATGTGTATTGGGACAAGGAACAGGTGATTAGGTTTTGGTGGTGATCGGTGATCCTGAACACCATCTGGAATTTCTTTTGCAAATTTAGATTGTGTCAATGAACATATTGTCTTTACTTCCTTTCGCCATCTAGTGGATGAAATATGTCAATGCCTGGCTTTAAAAAAAAAAAAAAACAGCTCATGCCAGCAGTTTTAAAACAGTGTTGTTAGCTCAATTTTTTCTGACCATTAAGTCCTTTTGTGTTTATTTCTTTCACAACATTGTTTTTTCATTGTCAAGTTGATACGTTCTGTATTGTATTACTTTTGAGTTTGCAGAAAAAATGGCAACATTATAAACTAAACTAAACTACACCCTGAGGCTGAGGCCACACTGAACTCTACACAACAGAGATGCTAATTTCAGCAGTGAAATTCTAAAATACATGCTTTCAATGTAATTTCAATGTAAGTTGTATTTATTTTCAAAAGGGAGACTTACACATACCTACATTACAAAAAAAAAAAAAAAGAAAATCTCTCTGGTGTCCCTCTTGAGGAACATCGTTACTTAAAAAATAATAAGAAAAAGAATTGTGTAATACCTTATAACATGATAACTTCTAAAACAAGTATCATCCTCTGAAAATCCTCATCATATCCATACAGAGACACACCCCAAACCTTTTCTCCAAACGCATGTTTTAATAAACCTCAGACCAGATTTGTATTTTTTTAGTCAGAAAACACCTGACTGTATAGACATACACTACCAGTCAAAAGTTTGGACAAACCATCTCATTCAATGGTGTTCATTTATCTTTATGATTTTCAACATTGCAGAATAATACTGAAGACATCAAAAACTCTGATAGAACACAAACAGAATTAAGTGGTTAAAACCAGAATATGTTTTATTTTTGAGATTCTTCAAAGTAGCCACCTCTTGTTATTCACTGATTCTAAATAGAAAACCTATTCTGGTTTGTTTAACACTTTTATTCGGTGTCATCATTGTTCAGATTCAAACATAGCACACACATCTCAGAGAATAGATCAGTCATGAATGCACTGTGATCAATTTTGTGTTGACTTAGATCAGACAGTCTGACTCTAAGGGGAATATGTGTGAACAAACACTGCCCCCAGCTGGTCACTTCCTGTCATTCAACCTCACCAAGAACAAGCTGCGGTATGTTCTGGTTTACAGATATTCATGTTCACCTACATTACAGAAAACAAACAGAACGACATAGTTTTTTCTTTTATCTTTAGCGACCCTTGTTATTTTGGATGAACTGTTCATAGTTTTCCATGGGAGTCCATAATGTGTAATCTGTTAAGGGTTTTAGATTCTCAAAATAATCTGAAACTTTGGTCACAATATGAGAATACTAGGGTACATTGTATTCCATTTGTATTATTCATACAAAGATGAGTTGATGTAATTATCTCCTGTAATGACTTTTCAGTTGGGACAATATATCACAGAGGACTGGGAAGAAGAGACAAAGGGGAATATTTAGGACGTTTTAACTGGTCATTTAGAATTATATATATATTATTTAGAATATTTTGTTGTTGACTTTTCATTTTTTTCTGATTGGGAATATAACAGGATGGGTTTTCCTTAATACCTCCTTCCATTTGAAATGTGTGTGTTCTCTCACCTGCAATTTCATCATTGAGGTCATATTAAAACCTAATTCAATGTCAGTAAACTTAATAGCATTTTATGTACTTAATTTCTAAATTCAGTGTTGTCTTTTGGATGATTCACAATGAAAAACATAACTATTATTTCGGAACATCCTCTAGCGTTTGCACTTAGCAACATATTAAATACTTTTACATGAATGAGAAAGTCAAAGAGCACTCATCAAGTTTCACTGCTTTATTTTCTGAAAGTGTTGTAGCTTCCTGTTAGGTTGAAAATTAAAAAGAAGAACCTCCATGAACCATCACACTCCAATAATTCAGTTTGATTCCTTATGCTAATGTTATTAAGTTGTAGTTGAGTTTTGTTCACACCAACTGGATGATCATGCTTTCTATAAGAAAAGTTTCTCTTGTGCTTCTTGAAGAACCTGTGATAGTGATAGTTATTGAAATGTTATAGAGGGTCCTCATGACTACAAGCATTACCTATAATCCACAAATAATTCCATTTATGAATCCCTTTAAATGCCAAACCAGAGCTCCATGAGTGTCCCAAGTTGAGTTTGATTATGCAGGCATGAATAGAGAAGTATAATATTTACACATAAATGAAAACATAAAAACTGGACATATTTAGTTTCTCTGCAAAATGCTGGTGATATCTTATTAACCTGCTGCTAAAAATCCAAATGGCAGGAGTGTATTCATCTTGAGGCTTGATTATGAAGAAGCTGCTTAAGTCCAAAACAATTCCCAATAACTTGAGTATTATAATATTGAATATTGGTCTACATTTTAATCTGCATCTGCAGACCTGCATCTCAGAATTCAAAAACACTTCAAGTATAAAATACATACACTAAAAGAATACAGGCAAAAAAAAATATCAAAATAGTTTAATACAACATGTGCATATAAATCTTATACAAGTAAGCCGAAGCATCTCGACCACTGTGTGATTCTATTTGATTCTTAATGTAAAAGTGGTTTTGACAAAATATGTCATTGGGCCTGTATGATAGGTCAGTCTGTGGAGGCTGATGTGACCATTTGAAACCACAATGCATGTGTGATCGGTAAGGTGAGAAAGAGATGGATGACAAGTCAAACTGTCAGGCCTTCACTTCGGATTTCATTTCTGATCTGATTTTTTTTTAGTTAAAGATAAAACTGGAGATGGTTTCATTTTATATCAGTAACATCTCAAAATTCGTCACAAGGCTTGTTAATCTCATACTGTGCATGTATGTTTTCATAAAATTTTCCAGATTTTAATCTTGTAGTGAAATGTCTCACCTCAGCTCAACACCCGTCCTCTCTGAAGAACACATTTGTGTGTTTTGACTCCAGTAGCTGCTGGGAAAGAGAGCTGTCAGGCCAAATCAAACACTTCCATACCGCTCCTTCAGATGCAGTCCCTGTGTGCCACATCCATGTCTTCCTCCATTCTTTTCAAAAGAAACCCGACTGCTGTGTCTGTGTCTCGGGCACGGAGGCTGGTAGATCCTGTGGGAGGATCAAGACTCTTGGATTTCAGGCATGTGGCTGTTGTTAGGCAGAGGCTGGGTGTTGGGCTGTGATGGCTCTGACAGCTCCTGGGGTGCAGTCCTGGGATCTGGTGGTTGTCCTGGCTGCAGCTGGGGATCTGGCAACTGTGGCTGCTGCTGTGCTGGGACGTTGGACTCTGATGAAGTTTGTGGTTGTACTTTAGACTCTGATGTTCCACATGTTTGCTGAGACTGGCTCTGGTTCTCTGATGGGTCTGATAGCCCGCAATGTGAATCCAGATGTAACTGTCTCTGCAGCTCCTCTGCACTGTGGGCCAACATGATGCTCACCTTCCTCTGGTGGGCCAATGCCTCCTCCTTGTCATTCAGCTACAGCAGGAAACAAAGAAACAATAACTTAGTAGAAAAGAAAGGATTCTGTCTGGAGACAGAAGAGTCTTTAATCATTACAATGATTAATAACACGATGATGTTGTAGGAACTTTAACTCCTCCAGTGATCAGTCTAAAAAGTTGGTTTAGTGAATTTAAGGCAGAAATATGGTTAAAGATCAGAAAAGATGAACAACAAACTTCTTAAAATTTAAATTTCAAGGAGTCATTCAGGGCATTCAAGTGACTTTGCACATGGCATGGTTTCTGGTGCCAACAGGCTGGTCTGAGTCTTTAGAAGATGCAGATCTTACAACCACCTCTAGTGTTTACACAGAATTGTAAGAAAAGGAGAAAATATCCAGCAAAGCATGTCTTGTTGATGCAAGATGTCCGAGGAGAAGGAGCAGACTGGTTCAGCAGCTTTAATAACTAGTCATTACATCTAAGACATGCAGGAAAACATCACTGAATGCACAACACTTGAACACCCTGAAGCAGGTAGGTGGAGCAGCAAAAGACCTCTCCTGTCAACTCAGAACTGGAAACTGCTGCAACAGTTAGATGGTAGGATTAGAATTTGGTATAAACAACCTGCAAACATGGATCCATTCTGCCTTGTGTCAAACGGTCAGGCTGCTGCTGGTTGTGTAATGGTTTGGGGGATATTTTCTCTGCACACCTTACTCCCGACTGATCAAGGTAACCTACCAAAGTATTGTTGCTGACCATGTCCACCTGCTTATGACCACAGTGTAGTATCTTCTGATGGATACTTGCAGCAGGATAACCTACTGTGTCACAAAGCTCAAATCATCTCAAACTGTTTTATTGAACAGTACTCCAATTGCCCCCACAGTCACCAGAACTCCACCCAATAAAGCACCTTGTGGATGTGGTGGGACAGGAGATTCATGTCACGGATGTTCAGTGGAAAAATATGCATGATGCAGACCAAAATCTCTGGGAAATGTTTCCAGCACCTTGTTGAATCTATGAAGACTCGGCATAGGCTGCTGCAAGTGTACCTAATAATGTGACCAGTGAGTGTACACTGCTTGGAGTTTTATTTCAAACTCCTTGTTGGTATGTTTTGTTCCTCATCACCCCCATCTTGGTGCACCATGGAGCTCAACGTTACAGGTTGGAGGATCAAGCTCCTGCTAATGTTCCACTAAAAATTGCATAGGATTTATTTGGTCTACTTCATTTTTATCATTTTTAGATCGTTCTGAAAATGCAAAACATTGTAAGTAAACTTATCAATTAACCTGCAACATAGGACATAAATAGGTCATCACACATTTCTTGGAATGCCAGCCTACCCAACCATTAAAATATCAATAGGAATTTTATAAAGAGAATGTGTATTTGGAGAATATAAAGGGAGTATCAGTTTTAATTCAAGATTCTGGGATCATACCCTGCTTTTATTATCATATTTTTAAGGGGTTGGGTTTATAATTCTTGTATTCTATTGGAACAGTGATGTTCAAATAGTTGTTTCAAATATTAGGTAAGGATTGCGAAGGATCAATCACAGCTATCAAGGATTGCCCCAGTAGGTCTTTTCACAAAAATTGTGAGCTTTCATCTCTAGATAATAGGCCTGTAGATGTTTGAGGAGATACTAACCAAGTCCAGCAGTCTGTACAGAGTCTCTAAAAGATCATCTGGAGTCTTTGAAGGCAGCAATCCTCTCAACCGCTGGCTCACATTGATTAAAGGACTCCTGTTAGCGCCTGGATGGAAAAGACAGACATGTTTGTGATGCGATGAAGTGAGAACAAGGTTTATATAATGCTTCAATAGAAAATCAGTGACAGTGTTAAAAAAACAGCTGTAAAGTATTGGTCAGTGTTAAGTGTGTGACTGAATCAATATAAAATCAGTATTTAGCAAGTAAATCTTTCGACTGTACAGGTACAGATTCACAGACTATGAGCAGGACCCACTGAACCACGCGACCTGATCTAACACAGTATGTTGTGCTGACAGCATGCTCACCTTCAGCCTTGCAGTGATGGGACTTCAGGAGGTTGGCTTCAGCCAGCAGCAGGAAGTGATCATTCCTTTTCCTCAGCTGCTGTTCAAAGGCGATGCGAAAAGCATCTGCAACCATCAAAGCCTCCTCTCTCCTCAAACGCTGAGCATCCAGCTGGAAAACACACATAAACAAAACACACACACTTTCACAGCCATCTCAAGGTTTACTAAGTATTGCACATATATATATATATATTATATAACAACAAGTTTACCTCCTGTTGTAGATGGACAAGCTGCTTCCTGCTAGCAGCAGCAGTCCGACTGCATGGACAAGCTTCAGAGACTCCAGGACACCGGCAGGCCCCCAAAACTGCCATCTGGAAACACAGGCAAAATGAATACTAGTATCCCCTCAATCCCTGGGTATGAAAACACATGACGTTTTAAGGGTTATTTCCTACTGTAGATAACTGTCTTGCAATATATTGATTTTCCAAAATTGCTACATTATTATAGTATTTGTGTGAGATGCATCATGATAGTATTGTATTGTAAGAATATACCAACAACAGTGTGAAGATACTCTTTTATAATTAAAACTTCAACAATTAAAATCCAACTTTGCATGTAAGTATTTTAAGTAAGTTCACACACTAAGTATCAGCAGTATACGTACATATTGTCCAGTACAACTGTCAAGAGGGAAAATGTATCTTAAACTTTGAACTTAAAGACATCTAAGGTTCTAATGTCTGAGATTACAAGCAAATGTATTTGTGATGAGTTCCATGAAAAATATGATTTACAGTGCAGTGTGTTTTGTCACCTTCCCAAATATCATTAATGTCATATTTAAAACAGTAATAGTAACCTGTGCTCGAGCAAAATATAAATATAACACTTGCCTCAGAGATGGAGTGGAGAGGGTGAAGAACAATCATAAATGGGCTTGTCCAAACTTTACTCGAGTTAATGTACTTAGTTACTTGCCACCACTGAAAAGAAGCTGTGTCCTGTGAACACCCAGGTTCTTCCACTCTCTGACTGTTGGGTATTACGGGAGGGAATCACTTTTACTTGTAGTAGTTTTATCAAAATTGTTGTATGGGTACTTCTACTCTGGTGAAGGGACCTAAATACTTATTCTACCTCTGCTTTTTTTTCTAGTGGTACCCTGGCACATTACTCTGACCCCAGAGTTATTATAAAGAACATCCTGCCATGTAATTCATTTGATGTGATTGCACAAAGAGTGAATGAGCTAAATGTGTTGCAGGCAGTTTTTCTGTGATGAACATAGTCTAAATGGTTTAGATCGTTTTAAGTGAATTTCATTCTTCTTTGTGTGAAATATCGATTGGTATTCTCTCACCTCCAGAACACTGGCGTCTCTCTCTGCGCTGTACTGAGGTTTGGTTCCTTGGTAAGCTCTCTGCTCCTTCACACTCAACATGGAGAGGAGCTCCAGGCACTGCCGACTGCGAGCTGCGAACACACACACACATTTTGTTTGCGATGATGAGTAAATAAATTCCATTTGCTGATAAAAAACCATCCTATGCATTTGAGGCTCTGGAAAAAGCTTGGGTGAATATGTTTATGTTTTGAATAATATGTTATTCAGATGGCAGTTGTGACTGTTGGTGAGTCGGAGTCACACACTGAGGGTTGGGAGCTGCATTAGGTCGGCGCCTCCACACACACTTCTAACTGATGTCACTGAAGGAGATCATCTGAGCACAATTTACCAGAATTCTCTGCCCGGAGCTGCTGGATCTCACTCTCCCTTTCCACCAGGTTGTCAGTCAGGGTCTTGTTCTCACCCACAATTCTGAATACGACAAAAAGATTATTACAAACCAGGAAAACACCACACATAGAGTTTTTATGGATTCAACTGACCTGTTGTATTTCTGCTCCCAGGATTGCTGAGACTTCTTCATTTGGACCTGACTGAAACTGAGTTCCCACTGCAAACTATTCACCTCCTGCAAGAGATGAAAGCGACGGATCTTTAATGCTGAGAGCAGCATTGAGCAGGACCTCAGAGAAGGACAGACAAGAACTACAAGAGGGGCTGTAAGCAGAGCAGCCTGAGGGGCCCAAGTGATCATCATGTCTCTTATCTACACGGCACAGTGCCCGTATGTGGTGTTCGTTCTGGATCACTTGGGCCTTGGGCCACAATCATTTGAAATCTTTTAAAATTGAAAGGATGTGTCTCTTATCCACACAGCACAATAACAGAGCAAACAATAACCAGGGCTCACACTCTCAACTGGCAATTGCTTCACAAGTTCATAGAGTGACTCAGGCTATTAACAGTACTACATTTAAAAGTCAATTTTTAACTTGTGTCTGTAATTCATTTTCCAAGACTGATGGAGAAATTAGTCATACAAATTCTCAGACGTTAGAGGGAAACTAATGTTTGAAAATGCTTTGTTTCCATTAACTTTCATTGTTTAAATGAGGATAGAATTCAGAATTCTTTCAAAATGTATCATATAGAATAATAGGGGCAAATTGGTTTTTGCAAAATGTTATTATCTTGTTATGAAAGTTGAAGATTCTTTTAGTGAGAAAATGTACTTTGCAGTAGACAAACATTTGATGCACTGTGGCGTCAGTTTTTTGGGAAAAATATAAATAAAAAATCTGTGTGGATCTTTCACAGAGGTCAATCTGAAGATGCAGCAGAGCAAGATTAATGTAAAATCAGCATAAAATGTAATAATGTAATCAGTTTTACAGTTTTTGAAGAAATCGTCATTTCTTGGTGAAAGTCACAAAATTATTTTAAACTTAGGCAGGTATGTAAGAAGAGAAATATTGGCAAATTATTTTAGAGGTTAAGAAATCACTAACATAGATATGAAAACTATATTTTAATCAAATGGGTTTGCATCCAGTTTATAGCTGTCTCCCTTGCACCCCAAATCGCTTTGACCTGTTGCATTGACAGCAGATCTTGATGAAGTCTAAGCACTTTCTATGTTCTTCCCTGGGAACTATAATTACTGTCCGTTTTGGTTTGGATGTATCGGATTTTGTGAGTGTGAAATGTACAATATATATGGCCTACAAGCAGAAGAAGTAACCTGCATCACTCTACCTCTACCTACATTATGTTTTCAAAACGCATAAATGACACACTAAATTCTTTTTCATGCAATTTGATCTCTTTCATCTTTTTAAAATTATCATTATGGAAAGCATTCACTTTACTGTTTCCAAAGAACCTGCGCTGGTCAGTTAAAGTGAAACAGTGGGCAGGGAGGTGTCTCTGAAATGCACCACTGCTGCTGTTTCCTTTTGTCTTTGATAAACAACAGTTAGTTTGTGACTGTTGAGTAGAAACCTGCTGCAGAATGTTAAAGCAAACAGACCAAGCCCTTATTTGAGCAGCCTGCACTTACACTTACCTTCTCCAGAGCTTTTGCCCGCGCCTCGCTTTTCTGCAGCAGACTTTTAGTGTGACTGGTGGCTTTGTCAAGAATGGCCTGTGTGAAGAAGAGCAGTTTTTATTCATCTGCTGGGCAATGTCAAGTCTCTGCAAGCTATTATTTCAATCTATTATTTCTTCCCTTTTCTGACTTAAGACAAACGCTCCAAAGCTTCATATCAGACTTTGCCTTTATCTCAGTATGATGTTCACATTTAATATGATGCCAGACTGGTAGCTGTGTGGAACTATCTAAAAACATTCCTAAATTCAATGAACTGAAAGACATTATTTGAAATGTCATACTGATAAGCCCTCATAATAATAAGCCCACAATTGTTCTTGAGGTAAATAATCTTTTATTCAATTTCAACTAACCTGCAAGTCTCCATTTTATATTCCTGCAAATTCATAAGTGGTCAGGATTTTATACAATAACTATACGATAATTGCAATAAACTTAAAACTATTCATGGCCAATAAATTAGTACCTTGTCCACCAAGGAGACAGGGATAAACTACATACAATAAAAATACATAATACACATCGTTGTGAGGTAAATGGTAGTTATTATAGGGGAGATCTAAACAATTGCTCAATGAGATGATTGAATGGAAAATTACTAATGTTAGCTCACGGCTAGTTTACCAGAATTAGTGACATTGTGCCGACTTCTGTTAATCCAAATCTAACTGTTTAATTGATATACGGTTTGAAAGATAAGAAGATGGACTATAGTCTTACACTACTTAATTAACTGAAACCATAACATGCTCATTAATATTACTATTTAATGTGATATTTTGATAGAATGTTAGCCATTAGCCGTCTGATTTGGGACACAGTGACTTTATCTACTTTTGCTGAAAGCTAATGGTGCAGCTCACATGTGTACGACTGGCTAACAATCGTGGCTAATGGTTAACGGCTAATGGTTAGCCTGACACCATGAAGCTTTTCTGAATAACTGCTTCTTAAAAGCCTCAGACAGACAGCAGAATAGCGGGGGGTGAGGCGTTCGCTTCTCCTCTGCTTCCGTTGTAAGTTTACTTCCATTGTCGATCTTTTGCGTTCATGTTGAGGCTCTTTGTGTTGCTGCTATTGGCATTCATGCTTTTTGTTTTTGCAAAGCAATTTGAGATTGCAAATCACCTGACACTTCTCGGCCACCGTATAAAACAACGAAAAAACAGCTTCCTACATAATTGTCTTTGAGACAAACCCTAACCATAGGTAACAAGGATGCAAGCTACACAGCCTTTTTGATGGATACTTGCTCGATCTGCTTTGTTACGGCTTCTTTTATTCCACCTGAACTACAGTGACAGCAACAGTGAGGTACTGCAGCGTGTGTGTGTTGCTCTACCTTCCCCTGTAAGATCTTCAGAGCTTCATATTTGCCTTCAAGGTAACGGTGTGCCACCTCCAGCTCACAGCATAATACGTCTATCACCTGTGAACACAGTGGAACCATCAGTTACAGTTTGTGGAAACAGTTCTGTCATTTATAGTTTTTTTTTCTTAACACTTCCTACCCCAGTTGCTTCTTGCAGTCTGTCTCTCAGCTCGTCTTTGGAAAGGTCAGCCAAGGAGCCTGCTGATCACAAGAAGTGTACTCAGACATTAAAGGTCTTAAAAAATGTGTGTGTTTGTTTACTTGTAGTGTGTATGCTAAGAATCAGTTGTTGTTTTATACACTCAGAGTTAGGACAAATTTGCAAAGTGATGTTTCCAAAAAGCTTCAGAGCAGTGTTTAGAGGTGTGTAATTGGCATGGTGTAATGGTCCTGCACAGTTAGATAAACAGCAACATTGTGGAATTTTTTTTTTTTTTTACTTGTAAACAAAAAGTCACATGACTGGTTAGCAAATAGCCATGCCAATCATGCTTAACACTTGCTAATTGTTTTTTTTTTTTGTTTTGTTTTGTTTTGTTTTTAGCTCAGAATCCTTCATAACAAAAGAGAATAATTCGTCCATAATAACTTTTTTTTTATTTTAATATTATAGGATGGAATTCCTGGATAAATCCATCAATTGGCTAATTTTAATATTCTGACAGGCTCTAACTGTTAATCATGCCTTTTGCTAGTGTAGACTTTCATAATGCCCTTAAACAAATCATAAATCACATCTTGACAGCAATGTATAACATTATCCCAACCAGTATGTTTTACGTAATTCTTGATTAAGATAACTACGTCTTTTATGACAAAACAAAACTTTTTAAGTTCTACATTTGAGCATTACTTTGTTAATGCTAGAGTCCAAAACTTCTTGCCACAACAGATCAACAGGCCCATCAACAATTTAACTACAGGACATGATAGAAATGTCATGGGAAACCACCTGGAAAACATGTAGTGCTCAAAATTATTAAAAGAAAAGGTAATGAGGGAGACAGGAACTGGGTGTAATGATGGTAAAAAAAAAAAAAAAAAAACAAGCAATACAATACTGGCTCAGCCACCTGCGTGTGGAGCTTGCTGGAGCCGCCCTACTTACTTATGGCTGAGGGCAACATGACTCAGTGTGGAGTCTTCTCAGCATCAGCTGCACCCGATGCACATTTTGCATTGATCATCAGTGGTCACTTAAAACACTGGCAAATTACAGATGCTCCAATTGTTAATCTGTCGATCAGGCCATGGGTTGGGATCACTGCCCTAATCAGCCCATTCTGCTGATATGCACCTTATGACTCAAATCTGGCTATAAAGGGGCATAAAAAACATTAACACAAGCTAATCAGTGTCAAGGTCACAAAATGAATCTAATGAAGTTATAATGGGTGATATGTAGCAAAGCATTTATTAAAACGTCACGGTAGAAACAAATTCTCTGTCGCTGAGTTAGCAATGTTAAACTGGATCAGAACCTACTGACAACTTTTAAACCTGTTTAATAAAACTACTATTTTCCATGGCAAATATACAAAATTAACATCAGTACATCAGTAATTCCATACTCCCATATAGCAGCACATATATCAGCAAATATACGTGGGTTCTTGTGAAAAGAAAGTTTCAAAATAAGAAAGTTACATTTAATAAAAGACTTTTCTTTCTTTCTTTTTTTCTTTCTTTTTTAAAACCCCAGTAATAAAGCAATTGTCCCAGTTGGGCTTAGTTTAAAACGTATATCCTAAATACAACAAAATAAAAGCAAGCATATCCTGGATAAAGAAAAATATACAAAATTGCAGAAGTATTTTTTTTTCATATCCACAGCTGAAGAGTTGAACTAAAGCTCATTTGATGGTATTCTTCCTATCTTGCCACTACAGCCTCAGATGTTCTTACCAGAGGGCAGCAGCTTCCAGGGGGCTCTCTGCTGAGGTTCTGCATTCTTCTGTCCAGGGATCCAGGCTGCCTCTCCTGCCTGGCTGCAACGTCTGAACAGCTCTGTTCTCGACAGCACCGTCTCTGTGAGACCCCCAAAGCTCTGGCTCTTGTTCCTTGTGGAGCCGGGTGCTGCTCTGACCCCCATCCCATCACCCAGGTCTCCATCCGCCATGTCATCGTCCAGGCTGCAGGCCTCACTGACCTCCTGCATCTGCACCATGTCAAACCTCACATTAATTTCGCTAGAGCAAGGATACACTAAGCCAAAGCACATCATAATTTGCTTACACATTAAGTTACAATTTGCACCCAGGTAATTATTTCTAAAATATCTCTGGTTGTATTAGTCAATGTGAACAGGACTGCTTTATGGTCATATTGGGTTGTGTTTTGCATCACATAATGTATTTTCCTTTCCCTTTTGTTTTCTTTTATTTGCAATAAGTCACCCCTAATACTCTATATGGCCTATTATGCCTCTGACATACGTCACACCTGAAAAGATATCACATCTCCAACATCTATTATCACCTGATACCTGGAAAGCCATATCCTGCCCCCTAATCAAGCTGAAGCATTCCCCTGTGGGGTTGGTTCAGTGGTTAGTAAGAGTGTGCTCTCCTAGTGTTTGGAGCAGCAGAGAGGAATTTACAAAGACTGTTACATCAGCAGCAGGAAAACTTTAAACGCTTCATTCAGATGATCGTGGATGAAGTTATAATGATGTATTGGGGTTTAAAAAGAGCTTGAAATTTGATCCATATTTTGATTATTGACAATTATGAGGTCAAAGTAGAAATGGATGGAATGTTTTCCAAAGTAGAAAACACTGAGAATCATTTGGAGAGGACACACATTTTTATAGAATTCCAGAAGACAGGGATCATTCAATTCACATCTAACTAACCTGGAACTAAGTGGTAAAAAAAAATGTATATATTGAGCCCACTCAAGAAATTTGCCAGGACCCAGAAGAGCAGGGATATTGTTGTTTAACTTTACAAAATAAGTTAAAGGGCTCACATATAAATGGAGACTTTTCAGAAGCTGCTGCTCATTCTGAAGGGCACAAAGCCAGCCTGAAGTACGATGAGCCTGTCATCATGCCCAAAGGAGGAGAAACTCAGCTCTCCTCAGCTTAAAGCACTACAAGGTTTTAAGCCTTTTTATACGAGACCATTCTCAATCAATTTATTTCTAATGTTTAGTGTTGTTTGTTTTCATTATTGTTTTTATTCTGTGTCCACATAACAGAACTACATATCTATAGGATGCCAAAGAAGGGTTTTGGATTAGCTTGCTGAGATGAAGCCTCATTAAATAAGGTTCACAATCTGCTCAGATAATATTGAAATTTGAAACCCACCTGGGTGCTACTTTTGATGTTCTAGAGCTGAACGTAGTAGGTTATATATAAAGTTATATAGAACAGAAAAAGGTAAGTCGTTGAAAACTAAGAAAGTCAAATCATGTGCGGCGTTGTTACAGCGTTGTAAACTAGCTTGACTCTTGTGTGTCCTTACATACGTGATATTATAATAATATGTTCAACTTAGCGATTTGTCAATACTAATTTAGCTATATATATAATGTAGAGTATTCGAAAATATGCCCTTAACCAGAGTTTCAAACCTGTTCCAACCAACTACATACATTATCTAAATAATATTTTCCTCATTTAACCACCGTTCGTTTTAATAAACGACTTCCTCTTACCTGTAACTTTGAAGCTGTTGTAAACGTTCTGTTGCCTGGTGCTTGACAACCTCCAGCGACACACATACACACGGAGAAGGCTGAATGAAACTCGAGCAAAGTGTGGTGAAGAAAGCCCGAAAAACGTAAATATATTAACCCACAGTCCCAATATAAACACTGCGAGCTTTAGCCGTTTCTCCAGTGTAGTTAGAAAATTTACGACACCGAGTAAGCTCAACGCGCTAACATCAACTGCGCCCGATGGTTACCTTGAAAAAACTCTCACTGACGTACCGGAAGCATACAACACATTAAAACATCATCGAAACTAGATTAATTACTGCAACAAAAAAAAAAATAAAAAAAAATAAAAAAAAGTTTCCGCATTTCTAACACATACATGCCGATTTAAGATTGTATCCGTAATTATCACATATTTCATATATCAAAAAAAGAAGGTAAAACACCAGACGTTAAATGAAGTTCAGTGAGTCAACATCACCAGAGGGAAGAGAGAGCCTTATGGGAAACTGTTGAGTAAATATTGGATGAAGGGGTGTGTGTGACAGCCAGGATGTTCAAGTAAAGAGCCCAATTATCAGCTTTTCACACATTATTTTTATTCACATGCTCATTTAGTTTTAAACAACTCCAATAAGCATTTACTGTAATGTTTCTTGTTTTCCACACATCCCACGGGAAACAGTATTAAAAAAAAGAGGTCAGTAAAGGGACAGTTCTCCATTACAGGTAAATCTAGGCTCAACAGTGTCTCGAACAAAACGATGTCAAGTGCTTAGCATGCACTTAAAACAAATAAATACTGACAATATTTCAACTGGTACAAACGAACTGTTGAAGGCCACTTAGGGAGATTATTACAAACAATCCCCATGCTTTCATATTATCATGAGCCTGTTTCAAGCTACAGAATCACATTCAACTCAGGTTCTACAGAACAACAGGTGTGTTTGAAATATTTTATCATATCTTGTCTAGATGACATTTCAAGAAGGCAAAACTACTGGTAACCCTTACAGTCCTGTCATCCTCCTTTTGTTATTTCAGGTGGCACTAATTCTACTCCATACTGAGCCAAAACAACAATAACAAAAGCGGTGACAACAAAAAAGAGAAGTTGTGTCACAGAATGGCAGAGCTGTGTTTGTTAATCACTGTTATAGTCCTCTATGATCAGGTCCTCCTCCTCCAAAAGGACCTGGCTTGTCGTTGGTTGGGGCTGACTGGCTGGCAGACTCTCCTCATCCCCACCATGAACGTCCTCTTCCTCCTCACTGTCTTGGCTCTCCTGCTGGGCTGGCTCTTTGTCTGTAAGAGCCTCCAGTTTTAATCTGTGGACACACGTACACATATACTCATGGTCACATGCACACAATATGAAGCCAAACACAGAAGCAGTGTAAGGTCCATGGTAATGTAACATTGAATACTGTTGATGTCACTATGGTGGTATAACAGCTGTGTATTATCATTATGAAGCACATTATGCAAAAACTTCATCTGTATCATTGGCACTTAACTTATCTTAACCGGCATTCGAGAGAATTTGGGGATTTACACTTGATCTGGTTATCAGACCAAAAAAAAAAAAAAAAACAGCACATCATGAAGAGGGTTTATTATTTCTTATCAAGTGGCTGTATCACATGCTAAGAAGAAATCGAATACAGTACCACTGTGCACTGAACCCACTTGTACAAACAGTATCGCAATTTTAACTCTGATCGCAATTCACAATACGAGAGATCATTGGTGAAGATCTACCTACAGCCAGAGAAGGAGAGGCTATGGATAGGAAGGGGCAGCAGGCCATAGGAACACTCAGGGTAAGGCACATAAGTACAAGGCACAGGTAATAAATAAATATCTCAACCCTAAAAGTCATCGCCAACTCAGCACAACAGCTTAAAAGTTTCCCAGGCAAAGACACAAAAAAGACAACGCGATAACAATGGCACACTTCTGCCCACTGAGGAGGTTAATAAACAAGTTTTTTGAAATACACCAGGACTAGACATAATTCACCTCCCTACTTTGTGCCTTCTGTGTTGATAGCAGGTGTTTGCTGAACCGGATAACATGGTAAATGGTATACTCTAATGGTAAAGCACTTTTCTACTCAAAGCCCTTTACACTATAGACGGCACTCATTCACACACACACACATTCATAGAGGTGGCTGAGGCGTTGACACCTGCCACCATCAGGAATTCATTTATAGAGAAGAAAGCAGCATCAGGAGTAATTTGTGGTTCAGTATCTTGTTCAGGGATACTTTAGCATGTAGGCTAACATGATCAGAGATCGACCACTGACATTCCCATCAGTGGGTGACCGATCTATCAACTGAGCCACACATCCCCCACAATGAGCTCCACGCACACACATACAGACACATGCTGTACACTACATATGGATAGTCAGTTGGTAAACAACAGTCATTGGTACCTTGTCTTTGAGAATGTTTTGGTGAAAAATCAGTTAACAGTTCAGAGTTTTACCATCAGGTGGAGCCATTTCATTTCAAAGTCAAACCTCAGTTTGAAAACATTCATATTTTACAACATGATCATACAATTCTGCGATAAATAAAACATGAGCAGATATCATTAAAGTTTAAACATTTCTGTCAAAGGCTTCTTAAAGTTTTTTAAAAGTAAGTAAATATGTGTTAGGATTTGTTTGTCAATAATATTCAGCATTATTTTAGGTTGTTAAAATTAAATCATCCTGCTTTTGGCATCTCATTGTTTCTCATCATATTCTCCACAAGTACAGCTTGCTGCTGTGAAAACCTGGCTGGATATTTCAATTGCAGACTTTGGGGTCATGTCCACTCACAGACACACTTGTAACAAGCTGTATCAGGGAAAGAGAAAATGTTTGCTGTACCTGCCGGGGAACCTCCTCAGTGACATCTGACCCACGTCCTGGATAAAAGCTATCTGAGCTGGAAGACACAGTGTAGTACAAAACATGTGTTAATGAATTCTCTTAAACAGACACTCTTGTTCAAATGAGTTTACAAAGCTCAGCTGATTTCGGTGAAATGTTTGATTATTAATAGTTGACAGCACATTAATTATCCATGTTCAAAGCCAAAAATGGTTGTTTTACAGTAATGCCAGCAGCACATAGCACAATAACAAAATCAATATGATTGAGGAAATCTAAAATATAACTTCAAAATAGAGTACAACAATTAGGCAAGACCTTCAGTCCTAAAAAAGTCTGGCTTTGATATTCTGCTTATTTTCCCAGTGGCTGATACATGTGGCTTGCTGTGAGCAGCTGTGTTTAGCTATTTGTCAAAAAAAAAAAAACAAAGCTGGGAAACCATAGAAAAACAGCATGATATGAATTTGGCAGCCTCAAGGGGTTGATAGTCATCCTAGCAACTACAAAATCTTGTAATTGCAGTCTTACACAAGGTAGAGTATGCAGTACATTGAAGTCATGTTAAGGAAAATGTTAGGCTGTCCGATGAATAGAAGTCAGTGAATGTGTGTGTGTGTGTGTGTGTGTGTGTGTGTGTGTGTGTGTGTGTGTGTGTGTGTGTGTGTGTGTGTGTGT
>JAOWBC010001486.1:1645561-1664074 GCA_028566105.1 Hypoplectrus providencianus
GTGTGTGTGTGTGTGTGTGTGTGTGTGTGTGTGTGTGTGTGTGTGTGTGTGTGTGTGTGTGTGTGTGTGTGTGCTACCTTGGTTCCTCATAGGGTTGGTGAGTTTGGCCAGGTACGGCAGCAGTTCAGTCTGCAGGCTGACTGGTGTTAGACAGAAGCTCCTGAACAGTGACTGGGCAGCCAGGCAGTTCTCTCGGTGCTGATGGGTACAGTATCAGTCTCATTACAGTCTTATGTACTGTCACCACATTAAGTCTAAGAAACTAATGCTGTCCATTTGTTTTGGGCAATCTATTCAACCAGCTAACCAATGGTTTTGACAAGCTAGTGAATCTTTAGCATAATCAACTGTTTATTAATATAAGTAATAATCTCCAAGAGTTTGATGGATCTCTGAAAAACCTGACTAGTCTGTGAGATGGATTAGTGAGAGAGCTGCTTTCCATGTCGTGCATGGCGTTTAATGTCCCTAATAACCACTGTGGTCTCATTTAGCCACTTGTTAGCTATTGCTTTTTAAACTAAAAAAATGCAAATGAGGGTATTTACTAACATATTTATGTTGTACAACAAAAAATCTCTTAACCACACCCTTATTTCAGGCACCCAACCAAACCTCATTCAAAAACTTCATTGAGTTTAAGGGGCTGGACACCAGAGCACAAAAATGCTTACTTACTTCCTGGTCTAAGAACTCATTCTTGTAGCGCCCTATAACAGAGTAATAGATCTAGTGTGTCTTACCTTCTTGTTGACCATCAGCCAGTTGGGTTTGTGAAGCGGTCTAAAGCCAACAGAAACTTGTTGCGAGTTGGAGTGAAGGAGTCCCCTGGTGGCTACTGAAGACCCATACTGCCCCATCGTGCTGCGACTCTAAAAAAAAGTAACAGAAACGGCAGCTCTTTGTATGATGCCACAGAGCACTGTTCACAGACAAGCAACCACTGACCACTTGTTAATACACAAGTAAATTCAGTACCAATGCATTATGTAGTGACTTTATATTCCACTTAAAACATACAAAAATCATTTGAATACATCCTAATTCTGACTGTCTTCTAAGAGGCAGTATTTCCATCTGTCTATCTTTGACCACATTTAGTTCAAACAATAGTGTCACAACTGTGTCTTGCAAGATGTGGTGAAAAAATATTTGTGCAGTTTTTTGTAGTTGAGATGAAATATGCAGAGTTTAAAAGATTGGTGTTGACTAATCAGTGAGGTCAGAAGAAGGGAATTACAGACATGGTGATGGCTGTTGTGATCCCATAGTAAGATGGTCTCTTATGTCATCATCTCACTGCCATACTTTTTTAACATTGTGTTATTTTGATTATGAACGCATGCTGACATTATTAGGAAAAGACTGACTGTCCAATCAGAAGTGAGGAGGTCAGCATCAGACAGATACTCGCTGGCTCGGTCTACATCCTCCACCTCAGAGAAGAAGTCCAGGTAGTTTTGGTGGAGGTAAAGGTTGAAGAACTCTCCGGACATGTGTGAACGCTCTACAACCAACTGAGGACACACACACAGTTAGGTTCTCAGACTTAAAATGACATCTGGGAATGTGGTTTGTGTCATAGCTAAAAAAAAATCACGCATGCACCTCAGGGTCTACAAGTAATGCTTCTCTGTGATGATGGGATAGGTGAGATGGCAGACCAGGTCCAGGAGCACATTCAGCTGATTCAGCATCTTCATGTTTCCCCCCTGTTATTGACATAAAACACACATAAAATATAGAATACACATTGTGATGTCAGATATTATAGAATACAATTAATATTGTCCTTTGGGATCAAGACCTGAAATTGTAAAACTGGTCTTCTTTATGTCTTACTGTCAACCAAACATATATATAAAAAAGACAAAGGTCAATGTCTGTATACCTTCTGACTTCCCTTCCCCATCTGTGCCTCTCATCTTTAAGGAAGAGAGAATTCTGGCATAGTATAATTTGATAAAAATGCTCAGTGATTTCAGAATAAACATGGCCGCTGTAATAGCTATTAGATGGTTCTTACACGGACAGTGTATTTGTTTCCTGAGTGAATATTCATGGCAGAAGCATGCTATATATGGGCTTTAGGCAATATAGTGTGAAATCAGAGGAAAGGCTGTATAGAAATTGGGAGATATGACTCACGTTTGCAGTGCAGGATCTTTCCCAGTGCTCTAAACAGGAACAGAGATGCATCTTTCCCTCCAATAGCCTGCTCCTCTCCTTGATCCTTTATCAGTTTGGACTTCTTCTTCCTCTGGTTTGTTCTAGGAACAGCTTTGCCCAGTGGAGCCCCATGTTGGTCCTTCTTCATCCTCCCCAACCCTCTTTCTAATGACTTATCTGAAAAGGTATAATGACAAAAGGCGAATAAAATTGTTCTGAGACAAGGCCTTGTGTTCATTAAAATCCTAATCTATGTAATCTAATCTCTGATATGGTGTGTAGATTTATAGCCAACCTGGGTATAAGGAAAACTGGAGGCTGTTAATGGCACTGCGGATATCTCCTGAGCTTCCAGAACACATTGTTTCCAACATGGCCTGGTCTGGGTGGCACATCCTCCCACAGCTCTGCTTAGAATTATGGGAAAACACAAAGTTATAAAACACAAAATTTGTACCAACAGGTGAAATAAACTCCAAGGCTTCCTTTCACCTTTCCTGCCTCCAAGGTTGAAATTCGAGTCAGGACCTTTATCATTGCAGTTGGAGCCACAGGATTAAAACTAGAAACAGAGAACAGGTTGCAAAAGGTTATGAAATTACCTGTATATAAAGGCTTTAACGGTAAACTTATTATCTTAATACCCAGAGCATTCATTCAAATATTTCTGAGCAGAAATGCTATTTTATTTCGATCTATTGCAGTTACTTCTACTTGCTTGGTTTTTTTATTAACTACTATCATTTAAACTCAAAATGTTTTGCAGATGTTTCACATTAACAGCCTTTAAGAAATGGGAGCGCCCCTTGGAATGCCGCGCAACATGATGAGAAATACCTAAGCAGCACGTTTGACTGATAGCTGTGACAGGATGTATCCGCCATTGCCTAGTATCAGCTGGGATCGGCTCCATCCCCCCATTACCCAAGTACAGATAAGCAGTTAGGAATAAATTTCCATGAAGGTTCGTCATTCCTGTTTAAACCAACAGTGTGTGTGTTACTTCAAACCTTATGTTGATGATATTCAGCTCCTCTTGGATCTCTCTGGGAAAAAGAAAACGTGAGCTGCTGTCTCCACTCAGACTGTCTGATACTATGAACACCAGGGGACATCGGCTGGTCTTCACAAAGCGCCTGGACGACAAACAGCAGGACACAATCTCACACACAGCAAGGAAATGCACATATGCTAAAGATACTGAATCCAATCAATAAAAATCTATTATTCTGAATGCTGATGACGATATATGTTTGTACAGCAGCAACAAGAAGTTCAATGCCCTTTTTTTCTCCTTTTCACAAAACTGGTGACATTGAGAGCTGGAACCTTAAACCTGGAGAACTCATTCAGTTTCCTAAAGGTCTATTTTTCCTAAAAATTTGTTTGCAGCTTACCCACTCCCTGCACAATACTGTCAACTTCAAAACTCACAGGATGATACAAGTCAGAGGCTACAGATCAACATATATGGGCCAATGAGGGAATCATAAGAAGCACAGAATAAATCTTTTTATAACGGTTAATATAACCAGTGTTTAAAAGAAACAGCCATTAAATATATAGACAAGTAATTTAATTGATTTCCAAATGATTATAGTCAGTGCTAATGGCCTAATTAAAAGGCTTTCATGAGTCGCTGTCGAACTCCAGCCTGAGGGGATCAGACAGAGCAGGTTCAGAGCAGTATTCACAATAGCTTTTCAGCATTTTTAAATGCCACTGTTAAAAACAGGATATTAATTACACCAGGTCTGTTTTTGTATAATAGGGCTTTATATAATCAAGGCTGCATGTCATCAGGTACATATCCTGGTTTTCAGTGTGAAAACATGACAGGAAACATGCTGTGAAAACTCTAATCTCACCTCAGGATATCATGCAGGCTGCCAGGCTGCCTGTAGAACTGGTTTGGGAAATCCTGAGGAGATACAATGATCCAGTGTTAACTCAGGTGTTTATCCAAATATATCTAAACAAAGCGGCTTAGGCTTATGTATCACTGATCAGATAATATTGTGAGAGGCAGAGGACAAGTTTGTTTTAAATTCAAAAAAGCATTTCAATGTCTCAGAGTCTTGTCAGAGTCTTCAAAATAGTAAAAGAGCCCATTTTAATTTTTTTTTGTGACATTGCTTGGAACTAATCAGCAATTGAAGAGTAACTTTACTTTCATTATTTAATCAACCATTCATAATATAATTCTAGACACCACCCTGTTCAAAGTGTTTCTCCTAATTATACGGGCAGTAATTTCATCCAATACAGAGGGCTAAACTACAAACTCTGGACTGAACAGCAGGGTTTGTAGACTTCTTAACAGGTTTCAGGATACACAAGACATCACTTTCTGTAGGTTTGGCATTTATTCATTAACACTAAAAAGAAACTTTAAGGCCTTTAACAGAGGAATACACAATTGCCAATTTTGGCATTAAATTAAGTTGATTTTGATGTATTGTTTCTTTATGAAACATTGAAAGCATTCTAGATTAGTCTGTCTACAGCTGTTACCCAGGCCTGTTTAGATGGAGCCAAATCTGGGCTAGGAAATTAACATGTGCAAAAATAGATATTATAAATATTTTTCTAAACAAATTGAATCATGTTGGTATGTGGTTGGTAACTTTTCATCAACTCAAGTACAACCTATCCCACATAATGGTTTTAAGGGATGCAATAGCTGTGGTTGTTCTGTCGGACAGACAAAATGACAGCAGAAAAATGGCAGTTGAGCATATCAAATAAATCAAAAATACTTTTATTTATCCCCAAGAGGAAATTCAGTTGATTCATAGTTCATATTGTCGCAGATGAAAACAAAACCTTTTGGGGTTGTGTGGGCCCTCAGTGAACTATGGTGATCATAGTTCACTGAGGGCCCACAAATAGTTGAGGCTTCAAGAGGAATGTAGAAAATTAGTTTACCAAAAAATAAATATGCTGCTCAACATGAGGACTGCATGCAAGAAAGAACTCAAAGAAGAAACTCATACGGCTGAACAGAGTACATTTTACAGGCAGGTCTAAAAACACTGGAAGGTGTATCACATACCTCCACCAGTATGATCTTTCTGTCTAGTGCTCCCCCATCACCCAACATCTTTAGGCAGTTATACTTGTTTGCCCTGAGGAGGAAATCCTGGAACTGGGTTGACTGGGAACTGTAGGAAAATCCATTTAGCCTGTAGTCTGACAAAGGTAAAAAAAAAAAAAAAAAAAAAAAAAAAGCAGTTTAGAGAAGCATTTATATTAACACAGGGTACTGGTGAGGGTACATAAATTGTCATATCACACTGCAACTGTTTTGCTGCAATCCCCCAGCAAGTATCTGCATTTAAAGATATCAAAGACACAATAATGGAAACACCTTCAAAATAATTAATTACCAACACCACATTCACAGTCACATTCAAATAACTTTCTTATTTAAATGTTTCTGGTCATTTAGGGCCGGTTCTTCCATCAAATCAGACTATTTTATATTAATGATAATACATTAATGCTTTTATGATTTTGACATTGACACATATAGGTAAGCGGCAGGTTTCTTCTCACCTTGCTCATTGCTGCTGTATGTCTCCAGGTTGGAGGGGTTGGTCCAGTCCTGGACCCTGAGGCCCAGCTCCTGGGACAAAACCTGGACAGTGGCAGTCTTTCCACAGCCTGATGGTCCTGTCAGCAGTAGGATGCCACCCTGCAGATGACAACAGCCAAGCTACACCTGAGGCTTCATCTAAACTTAGGACCTCCACAGACAATTTTAATGAGTAAGACAATCATAGCTCTTGTTACATCTTGGTCTGCAGACAGGACTCACTACATGACCGGCACTCCTGAAAGCTAGGCTGTTTTTGTTACTGTGATTTGTTTGTTTTGTTAACCACAAAGGAAGTGGGGATGTTTTGTGATTAATCCCAAGCTAAATTACTGAAATCCTGATACTTCCCTTACCTTTGATGCATTTGAGTGAAATCTCATCCAGTTCTCCACTTCTTCTATCTTCTTCTTGTGGACAGCTAGCTCAGCCTACATAAACAAATATAATACACATTACTAGACACGAGAAATGCAGCCAAAATAAACCAAATAGAGCCTTCATCCTCCTGACAATCAAATCAAACAAACGCAAAACCCAGATCACTGCTGCAAAGAAAACATGCTTTTGCGGCTCCAGATTGGACTGTAGTACCAAGTGTAAGCACAAGGGAGAAATGGCTTCCATTCATGGCCACAGCATAAGAAACATGTTTGAATTAATCACGGTTTTACGGTAGTTTTTTTTTTTTCTGGCTGAGCCATATTCTGCTATATGCATATATATAGTTTTGTTAGGTGATTCTCCAGATAATAAACTCTATAAAGACATAAATCAATATATTATAATTGAAATTAAATTTGACATGATAGATTATTTGTATGAATTTATTTGTTTATTAACTGTTCAGAGGAAGGCAATTTTAATTCAGACCAGTTGTTGGTTGTATCCAAATGTATTCATGCATTCTAAAACAAATGTTATTAGCAATGATGTTGACCTGTGAACGGGGTGCGTATCTGTCCACCCACGGCTCATCCTGGTCCGTCTGGGCTGTTTCTTTCAGCAAGTAGGACATGTGAAGGTCTGAGCTGCGGGCTCCTACTGTCCTCTTTCTGGGCTTCTTAGGCTCAGCCTTGGAGGACACATCCTGGCTGCCCTTCCTCCTTTTGAAGCCAACCAAGCTTTCCCCTGGCAAATCAGTGAAGGACGGATCCACCCAGCGACTCAGCTATCATAAATATAGTTTAAAGAAAAAAAAAAAAAGATTAATAAGAAACAATTGAAGGAAAATTTCTAAACCAGGTGAAGGATAATAAACTATTAAATGTTTGCCCTTCTTCAGAATAAGGGATTAAAGGAGAATGAAGAGGATCAAATTAAAATGACCAAATTATCCTTGAAGAAAAAAAATGTTGTATTATATCAAGCACAGCCATAACCTTGTAAACATAATGGTTAAAATAAAGCATTCCCCAACATTTCAAGATAATGTAAGGATTCTAGAGATTGGTAATTTAAATCCATTTAAGCCAAGTGAGTAAGGGTAAAGCATGTTACATGCTAAACGTATTATCATTATTATATTATGTCCTTGTTAAAAGGCATACTGCTTCTGTCTGAACACAAACCAGCAAAAACACACACATATTACAATGGAAGTGATAAGTACTCTTACAGAACTTGAAGCAGCTTTATTTCCCAAAGAAAGCTTGTCCATCCTTCACCGCGCTGCTTCACATTGAGGGGAGCTTCACAACTTGGAACATGAAAGGCTGTGTGGTGATGCTTTCGATCTGGCCAACATAAATAGGGATTGGGGGGATTATTTATGATCACATATGACATTATTTCTACCTTTATTTCTTCCCTATTTTTGTATTCTTCTACCAAAAATGTATTGAGAAATCCATTCACCTTAAGCATATGACGTCCCCTATAAGTGCTATAAGTATATTCTAGTCTCTCAGTGGATGCTGACGTACTATAAGCACACCCATATATCGACTGCACACTAACTGAAGTCGGCTAACGTCCACTAATTTGTTAGTTTATGTTAAGCTAATGGTATCCCTACATTAACTCACCTTTTTTGACCATTTGCAATGTCAGAAGCACACAGAGAGTTTCCGCCACTTCAAACTGTTCCGCCGTAATGAGAAATCATTTGTGAGTCAAAAGGAGAATACTTAATTTCCTAAGGAGTTCAAGGAGCGATGAGTCAAAGTTAAGTTTACCTTTTTAAAACTCCGGGGATTCAAAGTGCCGCTAACTGACTCTTCATTGACGTGAAACTGACGTCAAGCGCTTCGGTTTACGGCAGTGTTTGTGAAAGTCTTCTCGGTCTCTAACGTGTTAGCAAACACCTAGCCAGCTAGCCAAGTTGTACACTTCCCAGGTTCGTCTTCTTCAGGCATGTTTCTTAATCAAAGCAGAGATGCTAAATAGTCGTTGTTAGTGTCATGAAGCGATAACAGGACTGTTCTGTATTTCAGGTGGCCGTCATCGAGACACGTGTTGGCTACCAGCAAGCTATGAAGATGAGGAAGCGACCAAACATTCTGTTAACAGGTGATAAATACTTCTGCTGCATGTCTTTTATCTTTCACATTCAGACAGTAGGTGTGTAATCAATTGAACATTAACGATCTCATAGTCGAATCATTTTTTTCATCAGTGATTGATTTGCACCACGATTATGAACGATGAGGTCATGTAACATTTTAGGTGGAGGGAGCATCACCTCATTTCTTATTATAAGTAAATTAGAAAATGACTGGTGGGTAGGTAAGAGGCAAATTTATTCGTATTAACTGCAAAATCGTTAGCCCAGCTCCACAACCTGATGAGATCACACCCGATGATGTAGTATGCACTCTTAAAGTAAGAACAGAGCAATACTGAATGTACGTGCCTCTATTTTACAGGAACCCCTGGAGTTGGGAAGACCACTTTAGGAAAAGAGCTGGCCCAGAGGACAGGGTTAACCTATGTCAACATAGGAGACTTGGCACAAGAAGGTAATAATTTTAACCAACTTCTACAATAAATAGATCAACAGAATAAACCCCTACAGGATGTAGCATCTTTCATTTTTCTTTGGAAGAGCAAATGTAATTCTTCTGGCCTTCGTCTCTGTGCTGCTCCAGCTGGCCCTGGTTTGAGTCTTCATTCACTGGGCTGGTTTTTAGACTTGGTATGCAAAAATAAATGAGAAGTTAAATGTCAGATCCACCCTGAGGCAGTTGTACTGATTCTTATGCTCTCACTCCAGGACAACTCTATGATGGCTATGACGAGGAGTACCAGTGCCCTATTTTGGATGAGGATAGGGTGAGTCGAATATATAATGCTAGCATTGAGCTTGCTTATGATATCCTGACCTGTACTGCACAAATTGAAACAAGTGAGTGCATTAGATATAATTTGGAAGCACAGCAGGACTCAGCTTCTTTGTTGCACATTTTTATTGAATTCACTGAGGATTGATTCCCAGTGCTATTTCTTATCTGCTTCAAGTGCAACCATTTTTGAACATAAAAACTGCAACAAGAGTTAACAACTCATTCCTCCTGGTACATGGTCTTTAAAACTCTACACCTTTAGTGTGTGATCTGGCCTCTGTTATAAATTTGTACTAACATTTCTTAGCTCCTCCATATACTGTGTGTTGTCAAATTATATGCTTAATTATCACCACAATTAAGGAGATTGTAGGACCACTTTAGTTCCCCTGTCAGCTAAAACATGTTTTATTAAAAAAAATGGTAAACCAACATAAAGTGAAGTTTCAATACTGATAGAATGGTTGGGTGGGAGTCAAATTAAAACTTATTGTGATCCTGCAGGTGGTGGATGAGCTGGATGAGAAGATGGTAGAAGGTGGTATGATTGTTGACTACCATGGCTGTGATCTTTTCCCTGAACGCTGGTTCCACATCGTCTTTGTACTCCGCACAGACAACACCCAGCTGTACACACGGCTGGAGGGCAGGTAACTTCCCCGTCTTTTCTAGCAATGCTATGCCCCTCTTATTTTTGTGAGATTGCAGATTCTGAGTGGTAGATCACTGTTGGAGCACTACTGACTGTTGGTACACTGCTTCTGACTTACTGCCATGGCACCTAAGAGTGATGTGTCACTTGTGTTTCACTGGCTGATAAAAGAAGCTTTAAAGAGGACCATGGGTCAATAATTCAGACAAAAATAGTTGCGTTGTCCTCTTCAAATGCAGCCACAGGTATTTAATAACAAAGTTTTGGTACATAATCCACAAACTAGAGCAGTGATTATTAACCTGGGGGTAAGTCTGCACACTCAGGGAACCTTGACTGCTTTATAAATCCACAGCTTAATGGTAAATGGACTTTGTATAGCATGTCTCTAGTCTTATAGTGGCCACTCACAGTGCTTAATGTTTAATTACAGATTGCTTTATGAAATGTATTTGAGTACTTTTTGAGCAATGTTGTTGGAGTTTGTGTCCCCGTCTCCTGTCTGAGGTGGACTCTGTCCTCTGTGTGACTGACAGGGGTTACACTGTGAAGAAGCTGCAGGACAACGTGCAGTGTGAGATCTTCCAGACCATCTACGAGGAGGCCATGGAAGCCTACAGCGAGGAGATCGTCCACCAGCTGCCCAGCAACACTCCTGAGGACTTGGAGCACAACCTGGAGCAGATAGTTCAGTGGACTGAGCAGTGGATGAAAGACCATAACTAGAAGCTGAACTCCGCTGGAAGGACTGTCAAAAAAGTTACTTGGACAATTAAAAAGAATTGTAGTTATTATACAATATGCATTTATTTTCACAGATGTTGCTATCATGAAGACTAGTGATGCCCTAATGTTGCAGTGAGTGCTGCTGGGCAAGCTCACTCTAATGATTGGACTTACAGGGAGTTGATAGATGTCTTCTATAAAATTGATACCAAACACCTGGAAGTTATGATACCAGTTGTCTGATTACCCATCACATGGTGTTTAACCAGTGCAAACTGGTGTCAAGTTAAAGCACTCGCGTACTGCTAAATGTCATTTTTTTATATAAATAAATGACCAGTGGGAAACAGCTCTGATTTCATGTCCTCTGATGATTACCAAACAGTCGTTATGCTTAGATATCAAACCCCACTGAGTATTGACTGGTGAATTAACAACATTAATAATGTAGGAACTATATTAGGGAGAAAATTGTTCCTACATGAAACGGCTCACAACAATGTCTATGGATTATGTATAGTAAATTGGGCATGATTTCTGGAAACAGCTGTTGTCTGTTGTCTCCAACATTTTGCAATGCATGCCAAAAAACTCTACATTGATAAATACAGCTAATTTAATTTGGGGAGAACTGTCACTTTTATTGCAAATCAATTTTGAAATATGCACCTCTCATCCCATAAACTAAAAGACAAGGGGCTTATTGTGTGATATTTTTCTGTTTTCTTTCATATTAGTTTTGAAGTACTATGGTTATGAACTGGAATCTATTTTAATCCAAACATTTATTCAAAGAGAATTGTTGTAATCCAGCATTTAATGTAAAATCAGAACTAAAGTGTACTCCTAAGACTCTAAAAAATATTTATTTCCAGGTACAAAGGCTTTGTGTTCAGGCTCCGGGTCTTGGTTTCTGTGCCAACAATGTTTCTAGCCGTCATGAGAACACCTGAGGGAAGCCACACCTGTTCATATGACACACTGTCATACACGTTACAGAGGTCTGCGTTCACTGAGCTTTACTGCGGAGCACACGTTCAGGAAAACTGTTCGCGCTGGAAAAGTTGTGAGTAATCATAGCCATTATGAGAAAAACATTGCACAAAGATGAGGTGGTGCTTTCAGACCTGTTTTGTGTTTACTGTATACTAGGGACGGCGCGTGGTGTAATAAGGACTGAACAGTTCTGCAATAACCACATGTGGTTGTGAACGTAAGTAAATAATAAATAAATAAATTTACTGTAGTATAACATAGTCTGTAACAGAGAGTTTCTCTAGCTTGTCATTCTCCTTTCTTGATAAACAGGGTGACGTGCTTTTTCTGTGGAAAAAACGATTACGTTGCGATCCTTTCACAATAAAAGCTTTTTATGCTTCGTCTAAAAGTAAAATATCCACTCAAAAGTGGAAAGTGTCATTCATGAAATGTATAAAGCATTACAGCAAGTATTTTTTTTTATATGTTTGCTGATAAATTGTATTACTAATAGAACACTGAATAGATGTGCTTCGTATGAGACCTTAATTAACATCTCCAAGAGCGAGATAAATGCGTCATGGAAATGTTTGTATGCTCAACTAAAGTATACTTTGACACTTCAGTATACCGTTTTGTAATTTCATTCGTTTTACACATACATTTTAAAAGAACTGTGGACGTCTTATTTTGAAGTTTGTCTTGCCAGCTGGGTGGTGTGCCATGTTTCTTCCAGCAGGGGGCATCGTGTTCTAATAAAGTCAACTCCAGTCTACACTAATGCCGTTTGCTAGTCGGAAGTACAGTTTATTTCCACCTTTCTCGTGTGGCTTTGGGCACTTTATGGAGATAATTATCGAATAAAATGGGTAAGATTGAAATTTCAACCTTGTAGTGTTTTTCCAGTCGGAGCCACGGTGGCTAACGTGTCTGTGGCTGTACGTAGGTCACCCCACAAAGACACTGACAAGCATAGCGGAATGTAGCCGGCGATTTCAGGTCGTGTCGTCTTGAAATGTAACTGCTTTTGTTTTGTTTGTTTTTGTTTTTGCTTCCCCATGTAACTAACCCTGAAACTTAATCGCGCCACAAACAGCTCCTGAACGGCCATAGGTTTTTTTTTTTTTAAATTAACAATCCTAATGTCCAATAATATTGCAGTGTTGTTTCATTTGATAACATAATTACTGGGGGTTTCTCTGGCATAGACGGCTTAAATTAAATTTCTGTAATAATCCACTTTCAATCTGGAGTGATATTAAACGTGCTTGTGTGGTCAGCTGTATTGTCTATACAGAAACATGATTAAAAAAAGATGATCACTTCATCAACTGTGGCTGAAGTGTGATTGTTGTGTGTGTGACAGAAGTAGACAGAATATATCTCATTTGTCAAAGGCATGTTATTATTTGTCTTTCAGCCAATCACACAAACACTCAGACGAAGTGGATCAGGGTCAGATTGGAGTCAAGATGTCCTCATGATGAGTGTAAATCTGTCCACTGTGTGCCCCTCACAGAGACCAGCAATAATGCCACAGCCCAGAATGATGCTGGTGGTGACAGGAGATGATTTCGGCTACTGTCCCAGGAGAAACCAGGGCATTGTGGACTGCTTCCAGGCCGGAGGCATCTCCAATGTGTCCCTGCTGGTCAATGCCTCAGCTGCCAAAGACGCAGCCGACCTGGCTGAAAGGTAGGGAAGGTGCCGTTTAAATGCTGCTGTAGTGTGATATCCTAACACACTTCATATAAGCTTAAATAAATAATAAATAGCAAAATCAAGATAGTAATTGTCCAGTGTCAGTCAATTACTGACTATAATATACACACACACACACACACACACACACACACACATATGTATATATATTAAACCAAATAAGGAACAAATAACATTTTATACAGAAAACAAAACTAATTGCTCACAGAGTAGATTAATTGCCACAACTGCTTGGAACCTCTTAACGACAGACATTTTCAGGCAACTTCACATCACATGATATGACAGAAGTTTCATTTTTCTTCTCGTCAGGCACAACATCCCCATGGGCCTCCATGCCAACCTGTCAGAGGGCATCCCAGTGTGTCAGAGCCTCCGTCAGGACTCGACATTGGTAAATCAATGCGGATTCTTCCATGGAAAGATGGGCTTCCGTCAGGCCCTGGAGAGGGGTCAGCTCAGCATGAACCAGGTACATTAAGCCTTGCATGTATGACTGAGCTGTTGAAATGTATATAATCCATCAACACTGGCAAAAATTGTATTTATGCTATGTTTTTATTGTCTTTTTCATAAAGAAATGGAACAGAGTTTATACTATCTGCAAACATTTAATGTCCACAGATGAAGGAGGGCAAAATAGTAAATCAACATCCATAAAGTCAAATGAAATTGTTAACCTATCTGAAGTTTGTGCACTTAACTTTTCCATTCTTTAAAATGAAGAAGTATAAGTTAAATGAAAAAGAATAGCTTTATTTTTGTTTTAAATTAAAGATGAAGACAGTTTTGTGCAAAAATACAAGTGTTCCTTTTTGACCAAAGCAGTATCAGTGCAGGTTCGGAGCTGGTCCGAACCTGTTTGCTTTTCTGCAGGCTGGAGAGCCACATCATTACGCCACAGTAAACATCTGTTTACGTCTCCGCTCAACTATACTACCAACACACTATATCAGCTCTCTACAAATGTTGCCCCTGGCGTCTGTGAGCCTACCTCGTTTGCTGTGTTTGTCCGATAATCCTGCCTCCAGCCCCTGACGTAAGTTGTTTGTGGTTCAAGACCAGCAAATAGTTGGTGCCCCTGTGGAACCAGTTTTCCTAGCTGGTTCTTCAATAGTAGAAAAACTAAAGAACTGGTTTGCAACTGAGCAGTGGCTCTGGTGTAAAAGGGGTATGGTTGTCCCCCAGGGGTCAGTCTTGGGTCCACACCTCTTCATCATGTGCCTCCTCCCCTGGACACTATCCTCCGTCATCATAGGATCCAGTTTCATTTCTATGCCAATGACACACACTGCTGCCATCCCTCCACTCTAGTCACCCCCCTGGGAGACATCTGGAGCTGGATGAGCAGGAACTTCCTGAAGCTCAACGGTTCCAAATCCACTTTCATTCAATCACAAAACACCCCAGCCCCACCTTTTAATAATGTTTGATGTTGTTTTCTATACTTCTGTAAGGTGACCTTGGGTGACCTGAAAGGCGCCATCAAACAAAATGTATTAGTATTGTTAATAAATGAGAAATTAAGCACAGAGTGCCTGAAACGTTAGTCGGACACTTGTCCATTGAATCACTATCCCTTGACCACAGTGTTATTTTGTGTGTGCTGAGCAAAGAAATAGTTTGTGTCTGCTCAAGATTGCTAAAAAGCTAAGCTAAAATTGATTTATAGTTACGACATGAGTGAGCCATTGAGACAGACCAAACCAAATTGTTTTTAATTGTGGTAACTTACAGCAGCACCACACAATATATGTCCTGAGTGCTGAGACAAGGCTCAGTGACAGGAGCCACATGGTAGAAAAGGATAAATACCCTGATAAATATATGGCATTGCTGAGGTAAAAGCCTTGACTCACTCTCAGCAAGCAGACACAAAGTTCAGCCAGATGTGTATTCTCGGTATTGGAATGCTGCTCATCAGGGACACCAGTTGATACCTGTAGTTGTGGGTAAAAGAATGACTGTGCTCCAGGTAATTAGTTTGTGATGGCTAATACGGTAGTATTAATGTTATGTCACAGGTGCAAAAATGTGAAGAGGCAAATAAATCTATATTTTTTAGATTGACAATTTAATTTTTCTTATGCAGCACCCATATAAGGAGAACCTTCACTGCTCCTGCATCCAACTCACTTGCATTGCACTGACAAAAAATAGAAAAGCAAAACTGTCCATGCACCACTGCATCTGCATAGACACACACACACACACACACACACACTCCACAATCCTGCTACACACAGCTTTTATTTGCATGTTGCATCTCTGCTAGCCATACAGTATGTTTGCCCTGTGTACACTACAGTACTTTAATCTGGAGATTCAATAGTCATTAATAGTAAGTCACTTCTTTACTTAGGTTAATTTCAAGAACTGTTCAAGAAGTGATTTAGATAAGCTAAATTTGTAACAGATGTTAATAGAGACAAGAAGAAGTCATTTCTGTCTATTAAAGTAACTTCCAGGTGTGTTTTTCATTCGCAGGTAGAGCTGGAGTTGAGGGCCCAGGTCAGGCTGTTCAGGGAACTCACAGGTTACCTGCCCCATCACATGGACGGACACCAACATGTCCACGTACTGCCAGGTAATACACAGTAGAAAGACACACACTGTTTACAAAGGCCTTTTACACGACTCAGCAAGCTACACATTTCTTAAATACCAAATTGAAAAGTTGATTGGGTCACATTAAGAACATTACTTAATTAGCAAACTAGTTTTGCTTGAAAACATATGCCAATTTCAGTAATGTTTGAATGCATCCAATCCACAAGACTGAGTGTATACATTTACAAAATATTTTTTTACATGTATTAAGTAGAAAATTAAACAAGACAGTATATTCAGACTTAAAAACATTATTGTAAATATACATTCATTCTGCATTTGATGCCTAAAAACTGCTCCAGAACATTTTCTCAAATAAATTTAGGATAGTGACATGTTTAAGACTGTGTTACATCACTTTTCTTTTAACAACAGGAAGTGAGGACACTAGTTGTTGAAGTTTTAAGGTAAAATACTTGCCTTTTCTTGTTGGATGTACAAATTCAGTGCCTTAACATTTCGGGTTCACGATTGTTGTATTTTTGTGCTTCATAATGCGCCACACATTTTCAGTGGGGGACAGTCTAGTCCTTACACCCTTTTCCTTCACAACATGCAGAATGTGTCTTTGCATGTGTATTTTTCCCCTGAAAATACAGTGTCTGGATGGCAGCATGTTTCTCCAACACCTGTGTGTCCATTTCTTTCACAGATATGACAATACCCATGATGCAGTGGGCACTAGTACACCCTCACACCATCACAGATGCTGGCTTATACTACTATTATACTACTACTACTGTTTTCTACTGCTTTTTGAGCATTCCACAACTTTCCCTTGTTGTCTTTGTCCCAAGTGTGTTGGAGGCATTACATTCAGAATGAGAATAGAAATAAATAAAAGCTTTACCAATTTGAACATCAAGAAAATTACGCAATTTTCAGTGAAATATCTGCAAAATAAATGAGAAAATTAGTAAATAATGGCTTTTGTTCAGAATTAGGTTTATGGCTTTTGATTGATATATGTTTCAATATTCCATGTTTAATATTAGAATGTAGGCCTTATGTAGATTCAATTGTTGGCCGCCATGACGACTACGTTTAATGAATGGAAATGGATGTCTGGGAGTATTGATTTTTTTCCTGCTGTGTGTTGCAGAGGTGTGCGTGGTGTTTGCACAGGTCCTGTCTGACCTCAAGATCCCCTACACACGTGTTCCAGTGGAGCCGGGTTTACACAGCTGCACAGCACTGCCAGCACACCTTCAAAGATTCTACACACAGGTGGAAAAGGACGCTCTGGACTCCATCCCCGTCTTCAAACGCTATGGAATCAGGTGTGTGTGGATGTTGCTGGTTAAATTAATCTTTGTCCAATTAATAATAAATAAAAGGGAATGGATTGGTTTTCTAGAGTAAGCTGAGTGTGATGGGATGAAGCAGACATTATGTAAAACATTGTTTTAGGTGAGAGCTAACTGGTTGTGTTATCTTGTTGTGTCCACACTATAAGATTTGAGCATGAGCCTTGTCAACTAATAATTGATTACCATGCCAACATTTAATGATGTTGATGACTTCACTGCTGATGGTGGCATGGAGCTTAATGTGAAGCTTATATGATAATCACACACTGTTCATAATGCTTGTGTGTAATGACAGCCTCTCTGGCCTTGTCAGAGGTGTTCTCTGATACACAGACATGGTGAAGGAGGGCCTCCTCTATGCTGTTTTTGCATATACTGGTTCAGCAGGTATAGGTGTTGATATACAAGCAGGTAATTGTCATATCCATTTATAATGAGTGGTGGAGAGAAAATCCAGCTTGTGCACATGTGCAGGTTCCACAATGTCTAATATTTCCAAAACAGAAATGTGTGTTGGCAAAGCCTCATTAATGATTGATACATAATGAGTTTGCATGGCTCTACCTTTGTGATAACAGTTTTCCAGAACACACTTCATGCTCAGAACGTGTTTCCACTTGTAGTGTAGTATGGATCTGAGACAGAGAGAGCTTTATCATGTACATGTGTCACACAGATGGACAAACATGTAAAGCCCATTAGATTAGATCAGATAAGATAAGGTCGCTTTATTAATCCCCAGAGGGTAAATTAGTGCAGACACGCTGCCCATTGTCAGAGGATGGAGCATACACAACATACTGCAGCAGCCATAAAACATGTTTTAAAAGGAGGTGTGGTTCAGGAGCAACTATTCAACAAAAAAATTGTCCCTTTAAAGTGTCACAGCTGTGGCTACAAAGATCTTCCTTGTGGTTGTGATCAACTAAATAGATCTTTGCTTGTGTTGTATGAACCCTCAGACGTACATCACCTTGGATAACAGCAAAATTGTAAAATGGTAACGCTGTCATGTTATTGTCATGTCTGGTCAGTGGCAGTAAGTATTTTTTTCTATACATAATAATATATACCACTGCAAACTATGTACATTTTTACATACAACAAGTAAACACTAGTTCAGTTTCATATGGCTGACATGTCTGTCCCCCTGATCTCTTCAGGTCTGCTCTTCACCATCCAGTATCATGTGAAAGATTTAGTATGAGCACTCTGTTAAAGTTGCTATGTGATAGATACTCCTCTTGCTTTCAGGGAGGCACATTTGCAAAGATGGCAAACATTAATAATTAGGACTGCAGCATATGGAAAAAATACCATATTATTTTCACTGCAATTGCTTTATGATTCATGATATTGGAAGGTTTAGTTTTTTTTATTTAATATTTCTTTCTCATTTTCAGATGTGATTTATTTATTGTGAGGATCTGACAATGATTTGTCTGTAGAAAGGGATTTTGGGGT
>JAOWBC010001486.1:1669436-1697415 GCA_028566105.1 Hypoplectrus providencianus
TTTTCAACTTCAAGCGTTCTGATAGATCATGTACAACCCCTAAAATGCAAAAATCGGGACTTGGCGTATGACAACAAGACTGCAGCTTTAAGGGTCAGCCCGCTGCCTATTCCAGGCCAGATTTTTCCAAATAGTTGACAAAGTTGAGTACCACTGATCCAAACCTTTTGAATTTTCACAGGTGGCCAGATGTGTACCTGGGACTGACCACCATGGGCCAGAACATGTCCGTCCCCAGCCTTAAGAGGGCCCTCAGCCATGCCTTGGCTGCAGGAACGTCTAAATCCAACAGCGCATCAGGCTCCGGTCAGCCTGTAGTCACAGCTGAGCTCATGGTCCACCCGGGTTACCCCAGTCACCCCCAGGAAGGAGGCTGCGGAGAGGGCCCAGATGACTTCTCCCAGTCAGCAGACAGACAGCATGAGCTGAGCGTGCTCACAGACCCGTCCTTGCACGCCCTCTACAGCCAGGAGAGGGTGCAGCTCTGTTCCTTCAAAGACCTCTAGCACTGCTGTCTCAACGTGACAACTATGTATGCATACTGAGAACATTGTGAGAATTTACAATGTTATAATTTAGTTTTTTATTTCAGGGTTCAGTTTTTAGCAACCTTGAATTATCATTTTTACCCATAACCTCAAAGCAGTCACAGGGTAAAGGTCACCAGCCACACATGACTGAAACAGCAGCACATCTGATATTTTTTAAAGCAATTCTTAGATCACAGAAAAATGCATACTGCCAACCTGCTAGCTTTCATAAAAAAACTTTTATCATAAATATTAACTAAATAATCATTTGCATTGTTAATAATAATATTAAAAAGGAGGATAAGGGAACCTTTAGTGAGAGATTGCACTGAGTTACAGAGGCCAGAGAGAGCTGGCGTCTGGACTTTAGCTCTCTATAGATCTCTATAGAGCATCTTTACATTTACTGAGTAAATGTGACAGCAGAGCAATGAAGCACTACAACAACTGAAATAACCTACAAACTGAAACTATATGCTCTCCTTTAGTTAATCTAGAGGAAGTGAAGAGTTGTCAAACCTGTTCTTTATTAAAGCCATATTACTGTAGGTGCTCTGATACAGATGAATGTACTGTACTACGCACATGCCTGTTTAAAACAACTTAGGTTTTTATGATTTAGTTTGTCCATGATGACCATACACGAGTAGAATGTGCAAGGTAATGGCGGAGAGATCTGGGACAAAGCAGCAGCTGTGTCTTTTTTTAAAAATAAAACAAAGTTGAACAGGGAAATTATTTCTCAAACGGTCTATTGTAAACATTAAGCCTAAGTCATAGCAGCACTTCCTGCTTTAACTTTGACCTGCTGTACTCACTGAATTGTTGTCACAGTTTTCTTGTTGGACAACTAATGAATTGCAGCATTTCAAATCAGGAAACTTTCAGTTTGATTTCCAGATAATGTGCTTTAGAAGATCTGGACAAACAGGTTGGTTTGTTTCCAACCTGTTGGACTTTTCTGTGAAGATGTCATCATGTTCCCAGGTGTCAGTATTAACTTGGTGGGTTAAATGTTATCACTAATGAAACAACAGGAAGAATACCCAAGTTGAAGTCAGCTTAAGTTTTCCTTTAAACCAGCAGTTCCCAAATTGTACAATTGGTTAGGGTTAGGGCTTGGGAACCAGTGCTTTAAACTGATCTAATATCTGATGATGAGTTTCTCTTTTTTTCTTCATTATTTCATTATGTGCCTGTGTTGCACATTTCTCACTTAGGTTTGCTTCATTAAATTGGTGTCAGATATTATAGTATCCTTTTGCACAGTGTGTATTAGTGGAGGGGTGGAGTTGAAGATGTTCAGCAGCCCCCCAACAAGTGAATGAAGTCATGTGGTCTTGAGTGTGGATGGATGATTTCCAGTGATCTCAGGTCTGTGTAGCACTGAACAGCTAATCACCTGCCAAATGAGTCTCTAAGAAAATGTTATTTAAACATTCACATTTTAAATGATCTCAAACAGAATTTTTGAAATTTGTATCTAGTCATTTGAAATTGTGTATTTTAATAAAGTTTCAGTTGAAACTTTTTTTTACCTTGCAATACATCACAGCAGAGCTAATAAATGATGCCAAATTGATGTTGTCTTGTAATTTGGATGCATGCATGTTATTTCCATAGCATCTGCTATTTTTTTTTTATCTTCACAGAGGCTAATGACCAATACAAAAGCAATGTGTTTTCTATGAGCGATATACACTATATTGCCCTAAATATTCACTCACCCATCCAAATAATTTAAAATCAGAGAACCTAGGCATGCAGACTGTTTCTACAAACATTTTTGGAAGACAGGCTCACTCTCAGGAGTTCAGTTAATTCCTGAGCAGAACTGTTATAGGACGCCACCTGGCAACAAGTCCAGTCCTGAAATGTCCTCACTCCAAATTTTTCACAGTTAACTGTCGGTGGTGTTATAATAGAATGAAAGTGATCTGGAACTATGCAACTCAGCCTCAAAGCGTTAGGCCACGTAAAATGATGGAGCACGGTCAGTGTTAAGCATCATTACTGAACGTCTAGTCCCAAGCCTAATCCATTTTAAGTAATTTTTATTTTGTAAAATATTTTTTACTTGAATAAAGTATGTGAATTAAGTTCAGGGGCAACTCAAAAATTTGCATTTTAAATACATTTAAAAATACATTTTCTTTCAATATTTTAAATATTGGATACAGACAATTAAGACCATTTTAAGCTACTTTCGTCCTGTTATTATTACTTCATTACATTTCAAAGAGAAATTTTCACTTCACCTTATTTCACTTTCAGTTTTTGTTTACTCTATCATTAAAAAAATGCACTACACTTTAAATTATGACTAATTGTTATAGATTTAAGTACATATCAGAAAAAAAGGGAGATGAAATTTAATTTTTCACCAGCTACCACAGTGATATGCTCATTACACATTAACGCATTAGTACTATCCAATAATGCCATACTCAGAGGACCATTACAAGTCATGTTACTGTTAGTAACTAAAAGTTCATTCTTTCAGTGAACTATGAATTGACATTTCTGGTCAAACTATGGAGTAACCGTATCAACATGTTTGTAACATATTGTTTATTAATTTAATTGTACAACAATGGCCACTACAACTTATTTCCTACCAAATTGCAATGAAATTTTAAAGGTGTGTTTGGATAAGTTATGCACTTCTATCTAGTCATCAAAAGTCAAACATGAGCAACATCCACTCGACTACCAGGCAGACAGTGAGGCCAAATGGTTAGCCATCTTTATTATGAAACAATATTGGGACCAGATCAAACAGCTGTTACATGGTGGTTTTTTTGGCCACTGCAGTCCCTTTCCGTGTCCTGACACATCCCCGGACAGCCAGCCCTCTCCCAGCTGCCTTCAAGGTGCTTGTTTCTAGGACCGCCTCCAGGAGCTGAGCTTCATTCCAGCTGAGTGCATCCTTCTCCAGCTTCTCCTCTCCCCCCTCCCAACGAGTTAAGTCCCTTTCAGCTGGGCAGCTGACAGTCCATCTGCCGCTGGAATATGTCTCAGTGTGGTAAAGGGCTCTGTTTCTAATGAGACAGGTGGTAATATTGGGATGCCCAATAGTGAGATGTGTGGAAGATTCAAATTAAGCAAACAGGTTCTTCCCATATTACCAATTTTATGTATCAAGTGCCAATCAAAACAAATTTCAAGTGGAGAAAGAAAACAAAGGAAAAATCACAATAGCCATTTTTCATGCCACAAAACAGTTTAAACAGCATCATCTGTGTGGAGTGTTTGCAAACCAATTTTTTTTCTTTAACACTCAATCTTCAGTATTATTTTCAGCAATAATTCAATTATTGTGTGGCCTGCCATGGTTTACTTCTGCTCAGTGTGTTACAAACTGTGGGGGGAGATGATGTGAGACGGATTGTCCCATAAAGTACAGTGCAAGTCTAGAAGCAGTGGAGGTGAGAAAGGGAAACATTTCCATCGGCACACACCTCCAGGTCCTAACTACAGCTTTTCTTCGCTCATGTTTGTTTTTAGCCTAAATGGTTATTAATGGTGGGCCAAAAAGGGAAAAAAAGAGTAATCAATCAGTTTTCCTGCTCTGCAAAAAATAAAATATTTCAGAAAAATCGTGCCTAAGTGAGATCTATATAACACAATAACTGTTCATGTAGAGGAAAGGAAAAACAGAAAATGAACACATCACTTAGTATTTCCATCTAACTTTCCATCTGAACAACATGTTCCCTTAGTATTTCTGTTTAAATTTTATCACATTAAGAAAAGAGTAAAAAGTTAGAAATGGTCTGGAGATTTATGGCCGAGGAGGAGGAGGAGGAGTAGTAAGAGGAAGGAGAGGAAGCTGTCTGATCCACAGAGAGTCCTGGATGGGGAGGGAGGCTGAGGCTGCCGCTGCCTGGCTTCAGCTGGGCGGCTCCTGGACTGCAGGGAGGACCGGTGTGGGGGGAAAAGGGGGTAGGAGAGTGAGCGAGGAAGGTGGTGAGGTTTGGGGGAGCGGGGAGGCGAGAGGAAGATCGGTATTTGGTCGGGCAAGTGAGATAGGAGGAGGGGGAGAAAGAGACCGAGAGAGGGCTACACGCTCGTCAGGTGATCAGTCCATTGGCCGCTTTTCGCCATGTTTCTTTGTAAACTCTTCAGCGTTCTTCAAGAATTTTTTACGGTCCTTTGAGTATTCTTCTGCTAGGTCTGCCCGAAGGGGATGCTCCGGCTGGGGGTCGTTCACCAGCGCAATGAGGGACTGAATTACTGCAAGACACAGAGCCAAGACAAGAATGTTAGATGTGTGAAATGCTTTCTAACAAGACTGAGGCCACTAGTGTCATGTGTAGCAAGCGGCAGGATCAAAATTAAAGGGACCATTTGGCACATTTACAACATTTTGGGTTTTAAGACAAAAAAAAAAAAGATGTGAGCAAGAAAACAGACAAGGAAACACAAACACTGTATGAATATAGTATTGGCAAAAGTGGTTGCATTGAGGTCCATTACCAACACCAAGTGTACTGGAGCCATTTCGCCTTTATTCATGGGCTCTCAGTGCACTACATCAGAAATGATACCATTTCAAAAACACATCTGAAAATCTAAAACAGAATGTGCTGCAAATGTTTAAAAAATTGCTGCAATGACAAAAAGCCAAAAGAAACACATAACAAAAAAGCCAATAGAGAAACAATGCATATTCAAAAACCAAAAAACCCAGAAAACTAATTCTAAGAAGATATATGCTGCAACACAAGTCATTCAGGCCTTTAGGGGTCGCTAGTCAGAACACTAAATCCATGAAGCTTCCCTGGCAGAAAAAAATGTGGATAACCATGGTATACAACTAATATAGAGGCATGAATGTTATCACAAAACACACAGTTGTATCGAAGTGTTACGAACATTATTCTGCTGACCTCAGAAAACAAAGTTTTAGCTACATGGCAGAACATAAAGGCAAAATTTCATAGCACTCCCTTAAAGCTGATATCCATATGGTCAATGCCCTAGTGTGATGGGAGGAGAGGCTCCCACTACATAGGCAGGCAGCATATGGTGGTAAATCTGTAACACACAAATTGTGCAGCTCTGAATAGGATGTTTCAGAGTTGCTGTTGTCATCATACACTGAACTACACAGGATTGTCTTGTCAAATCCCTAAAAATCATGACCATTCTCTGGCTGATGTTTGGATGATGATGATGATGATTGATTTAATGTATTCGAAAAAAATACTCCCAGTCCTTTCCAAAAATCCTAGCACTTTTTTGGCAGAGGGCCAAAACCAAAGGAAAAATAAAAACATTTGAACCTTTTTTATGAGTACAAGGATTCTCTTTGATAGTCCGATGTAATGGCATAGGATTGGCCCAGAAATACAATTTTGGGATTCACTGCTGTCCCCCACCATCACAACTGCACTAAAACAATTGAATCGGTAAGGAAAATTGTCTCTAAAAGTACATTTTTTTAAACTGTATTTGAGAATTCATTCTGATACAATTTTACATCATGTTGTGTGTGTGAGAATGGATTAGCCTTTATTCACACATACAAACCAGGATTTTGCAATGCAATGAAATGCAATTTTCATTTTATATTTGTCTGGGTGTTATGGAAGTGGTGATTAAAGTTTTGTTGTGCAAATGTGCACACAAGCCCCATCACAGATTTGACTGTTACAATGTTAAAATTTGATCAATACTGCTGGATATGCCCGTTTATGATGATTCACATTTGAACAGATACCGGTACCAGTACCCAAGAGCATCCCCCCAAAGCCTTTACTCCAGCCTGCCTGTCAGTCTGTCATCAGGGCATAGTGCGCTGCATGCAAACTATTGTATGACACACCTCTATTTTATATTATATTATATTATATTGCAGCAAGCACTGTCTATGTGGAGTTTTAAAACCTTTAACAGGATTAAAGGCCTGCCATTTCCCTTATTAACTTCGAACTTGAACAAGCTGCAGGGGCAACATACTCTCAGTCCTTCTTTTGCAAGCTATATTATTTAACCTGAACTGGTTCTCAGGAGCATCTACGTCACTTGGTTGGTACACTTAAAAGGACTGAGATCGGTCCCAAGCCTTACAACCAGCTGCTAAGTTACTAACTTTTGCTGTCTTTGAGTGTGTGTGTGTGTGTGTGTGTGTGTGTGTGTGTGTGTGTGTGTGTGTGTGTGTGTGTTTGATGTTTTAAACAAACAGACTTTTAATGCTGCTGGATATGTCTGTCTGAGAACTAAAGTTGGTAACTGTGGCTGTCATCAAGCAACCTTATCACTACCACTTTTCAGCATCCATTAGCACATGAAATGTGCCAGTGTGTAGCTCAGGGTCTAATTTGTAATATTTTCATCACAAAGTAAGCAGATTACATCAACTTTTGTCTTCACTTGGTAGATGTCCCATGCCACCCATGTCAGCAACTGTATCAACACGGAAAGACGTGGTGAGTGCAGAGAGAACCATGCTGTTTAAAATCTGAAGTGTGGCAGAATTTGGTTTCTTTTTTAAAGGAGCACAGTGAATCAGGTACATGCTGCAGTTATCACAAGTATTATTGAGTGTTAGTGATCATTAAGATCTGACATTCCTTTAAACATGTACACTTCTAAGGAGGAAAACAGTCCAACACAAATTATAATTCATTCTATGTATTGATTTAAAATCTGTTTGGTTTTTTTTCAAATACAGTTTTGTTTTGCTTTTTAAATATGTAGAAGGTATTTTCTTTGATTTCACAAGTAAGCAAAATATGTAATGGATTGTATGGATTATACATACGTCTACATTAACCATTTTAAAAAGGAATCAGAGAATTCATCGATATATTTTGGAGAAGATTCACTGGGAAATATGCAATTTATTGATTAATTTATATTGAATCATAAGCTAAGTGTATTGTTAGATCCTTATTGTTTTTAGTCACTGCTATTTTGATAATGTAGTATGTCAGTAACACTAACTCACCTTGGTCAGTTTTGGTGGCAGGCTTCCAGTTCTCTGCACTGATCACAGGCAAGCACACCTGGCCCTTCTCATCAATGTTGGGGTGATAGATCTTTGTTTTGAATGTGATCTTGGGAGGCTTGAAAGGGTACTCAGTGGGGAAAATGATTTCGATTTTGAACGCACCTTTGTCATAAGGAGGGTTGTCCTGGTAGGGAGCAAAAGAGATCAGTAAATAGAACTGTGGGCTGAAAAAGACAGATCAGTCAAATAAGGTGGGGTTACTTACAGGAACAATGAGCCCTTGCCATGACAATAGGTTTGATTCCTCAACTTGAATGTTTCTGAAATTTTTCATCCCAGACCTGCGAATCTCCTCAAGTTCCTGAGAGAACAAACAATGTATATTGCATAAGTGAAAAAAAAAACGTGATGTTACGTTAAGTGTTGAGTATAGAGAAAGAGTTTTGACATGGACCCTGTTTAAAGTTTATGACAATCTATTAAGAAGCATGCTTAATTGTTTTTCAGTTCAACTTACCAAACCTTCTCAATTTTGTGTCTGTAAATACATGCATATAGTGTCTACAATATGGCAGAAGAGAGATATGCTCAGCAGGCTTGGAGGTTTACCCACCAACTCAAAGATCCCGTTTCAATTACTGATAGTGCTAACTCCAGCTTACATTGCATGCGATCTGTTTGTTGGTAGAAACCGACAAAGTTTTATTGTTAATTTCTGCAAGCACAATGGGGAAAGGAACAGATGTTATAACGTTAATCTTGTGTTATTCATGTAAGTGCTCTGCCAGCCGTAGAAACAACACTCAGAAACTGGACACTCGTGTTTTCTTTCACTTTCAATGCTATAATATCATAATTTGAGTGCATGACTGTAATCATATTCTTTATCTGATTAAGACAATGAGATTGCTTTGGCCCTACCCAGGAGGTATGGGGTGGAGAAGTAGGGTAGGGAAAAATCACACACTGCTCCATTCTGATATACTGGTCCTTTCAATTCCTATAAAACAACGGTAGCAAATCAGGCCCGTCAGCCTTAGCTTCAATCACTGCCATCTGCTAAACCTCAGGGGAATATCGTCTTGTGTGATCAATCAAGTTACTAGGTAACGGTCAAAACAAAAGCCTCCCGGTGCCTTGTACCTCCACTGTGAATGTCAGTACATTACGCTAGTCTCAGTTTTGGTCAGGTCGATTTACTTATTCTGTTCTGCCAGTCAGCTTTGAGGACTTAATACTGCTCTGCGTGTCGTCAGGTTCAAACTACCTCTTGTACAAAATCCCGGACTGTGACGGCATATCCTGTCCTGACAGTTACTTTCTGATTCTTTCATACAACTGCAAAATAAAAAGGTTGTTCGTGGATTTACACTGATTTCATCGCCTAAGCTAGTGACGAATTCCCGAATCTGGCTAACTGTAGGTTTAGCTTACGCTCGCTGGCTAGCCAGCTAACGCTAGCTGAAACGCAGCTTAGATATGAAGCTAGCAGGTTAGCTGATTAGCAAGCGCCTTATGCCGTGGAAATTCGCTTATGATGTTCTCTTGGCCAAATCCAAACTCATTTAACCCACAATGCAGCAACAGCTTCATAAAACGGTGGTTGGTTATTGAAGGAAGCTTGTGTTTCGTGGTTGTCTTCGGAGAGCTCACTCTCGAATCTCTGGCCTAATTTGCCGGTGCTTAGCTGTCTAACGGTAATATTTGGTCCGTTAGCTAGCTGGGTGCCCAGTAGTGACCTCTCGTTTTTATTAAGTTTGCAGCTAAAACAGCAGACTCTTAGTTGATCTGTAAACAACATTATTTAAATTGTGTTTAGATCGAAGAATGGATGACCCCGCTAGCCGCCAATGCGTCTTTACACATTGCAAATGAAGTGAAAATAACGGGATCGGGAGATTTACCTTGGCCAGCCTCCTGCTCGCCGCCATCTTGAAACTACTGTGTGTCCCAGAATACACAGCGCGGCGAATATAGGTCTGGGTCTGGGTTTGAGGGTCAGCTTTCAGCGCAATAAACAAACTAGGCGTCATCCTCTTTTACATCGAAATTTCAGGAAAAACTATTTTTTTCACATGTATAGGGTTAAAAGAAAAACGCCCTGTCAACACGAAACTTTAACCTTAAATTGTACCTGTTGTAAAAATGAATGCCTTTGACCCTTTCAGATTCATTGCATCACTGAAGTAATAGAACTCGACATGCTTAAGTTTATCTTGATGGAGACATAACTTACCATGGTTAGAACCACACTTTTTACACCAATAGTACTCTCATGTCATTACTACTCCAGCTTAGTTATCATAAAGAAATCATAATTTATAAAACAATGAACAGTTTTAATTGGAGCAGTTTCGTGTGAAAAAAATAATGGATTTATATAGATACCCCTACTATTTATTGATATGATATAATCTAGTCTTTGTCGAAAGGCTAAGTAAGAAACCTCACTCCCTGCAGAGCGGCAGTGATTGATTTTTAATTCAATTCATATTCAGATATTCTGTGTTTTTTTTGTTTTGTTTTTTTGTCTTTCGGCTCTCAAAGATAATTCAACTTTTCAACTTCAGGCTATGATTAATGCTAGACTATGCCTAGTAGGCTATGTGGAGGCAATAAAAACTATCCAAACTCCATGCATTCAATGTTTTAATTTCATGAAAACAAAATACAAAATGTTTGGGGTTTAAATAGCGTGTTTTGCATAGTTTTAGATGTAACACGATTCCGATTTAAGAAACAATATGAAGAGAGAGAGAGGGGGGGGTGTATTTTTTATAACCTGTTATTATTTCTAGACAGCATATTAACAAATATATAACATTTGAGTCTATCTATTACTGATATAAACAAGCAGTACTTATTTTACAGTGAATAGCGGTTCCCCATGCTAGGGGGACTGGACCGCTACTGCCCAGCTGTGGCGTCACCTGGAAGTAGTCATGCTGGGCGGGATGACCGGAACAACAAGATGGCGGAGGGTGAAGAGTTTCGGGTAGGCAAAAACAGAAACACTGATTATGACTCACTTCTGTCAACGTTACAATATATAAAGATATCTTGCAAAGACAAAACATGCCGATACATGACGACCCGATTTGATGTGCAAAGAGGATAGGTCAATTGTAAGGAAGAGTGTGTACTTTAAACGCACATCGTTAGGGTTTCGGTGGTTAGCCATAATGCTAACAGTTTATGACAAGACAGTCGCTCATAGGTCCATTGTTAGCTCTCTGCAAGAAGCTACAACAAACACTTAATAATAATAATATTTGCATTTACTTACGCTTATATTGTCTAATTTTGCGGTTGTTTAACGCTGTTAAGTTGCCTTTAAGTAATGTTATTGTTGTCTGTACGAAACCAAATACATGCAGCTAATATACCGATGATACACTCAGTTAGCCAAAAGTTAACGTTGGGATGCTTGAAAATCATACATATCACAACTTTGTAGCTTTCTTGCTAAGAAACATTGTTGATTTGTGTTATCGGTTGTTTGATTTAACGCTCTTGCTTCCCTGTAACCTTGCATAGTGCATCATCAGCTGTGAGATCTGGTCATCCAACGTGAGCGAGAGCCAATTGAGCGACTGTGGATCTTTAACCGATGGCTATAAAATTAAGAATTTTGTGTTACATTATGAACAAATTTACATGGCAATTAGAAAGTCACACAGTGTCACATAACTTGTGGCTCAGAGATGTTGACTATTACTCGGTCTTGAGTTGACTCAAGTCATTGTTTTGATTAATTAAGACGTGACTTAGTATTGAAGGTCAAATGCTTTTGACTAAACTTGACTTGAGACATGCTGTCCTGTTTTATAATAGTGAGTATAACATGTTTTATGTCGTTAGTGGTGAAATAACAAGTGTTTGTGGTGTGTATCTGTAATACAACATCAAAACTTGCCATTTAAGGTCTCATCTATAATGGTGGTTGTTAGCTACTGTCAGGCAAAGCAAGTTTCACTCAAAGTGCTTTACAGTGACAGAAAACAAGAAACACAAAAATACAGAATATAATCACTCCATGAGAACAGAAAAATAATCACCAAAATTCATTGAATAGTTGAATTTAAAGTGAAGACTAAAGATGAAATACTTTTAAGTTGTGGTATGCACTACTAAATAGAATGATTCTCAGCCTGGATTGAAACATTGTCAGAGTTGAGGCCTGTCTCACCTCTTCTGGAAGACGCTATCAGATTTTAGCAGCATTAATCGGAAATGCAGCCTCACTGTGCTGAGTCCGAGATGGTTCATATGGCTCTATCATATCCCAGATATACTTTGGTGCTCGACCATGAAGAGACTTGTACACAAGCAGAGCTGTTTTAAAGTCTATTCACTGTGTGAATGGAAAACAGTGCAGGGGACTCAGCACAGAACTAACGTGGTTGTTCTTCCTGCTTCTAGTCAGGATGTGAGCAGCAGCATTCTGGATGTACTCCAGCTGTCTTCCAGCTGGCTGAGATAGCCCAGTGAGCATGTCATTACAGTGGTCTAACCTGCTGGAGACAAATGCATGCAGTAGCCTCTGTAAGTCTGGTTGAGACCTTATTTCTTTGATTCTGGCAATGCTTTTTAGCTGATAGAAAGCTGATGATGATATGGATTTAATATGGCTGTAAAAGTTCAAGTCTTAGTCCAATCTTAGCCCTAGATTTCTAACATGACTACTGGGTTTTAGAGAAAGAGCTACATTTCATCCGCATAGCTGTGTAGGACACATTATAGCTGCGTATTTGCTGGCCTAATCTAAGCATGTACAAATGGGGAACAATAGGGGTTTTATACAATACTAAACTTGTTGCTGGCATGTTTTGTTCATTTGGTAATCTACCGGTTAAATATTGCATTACAAGACATGTCATGTTGTGCTGTGTCCAAAGCATGTAAAATATTGCATTATATAACTGAACAAAAACATGATCTAATTTTGTGCATTTGCTTGCAGGACAGGGCATGAAGATTGTTTTATAGATATTATTTCCATATGAAAGATATAACTTTTAACCAATCTGTTATTAAAGACAGGGCTCCTACAGGGGCTGGAGACCATTTGAACAGTACTAGTTTAACTTGATGTTTGAAGTTTGAAAAGAATTGGTATTTTGAAATGTAGGTGAAGTAGGATGTCATGTCTACTTTAAATCAGATGACACATTTTGAAACCTGAAACTTTGATGTCACCGTCCTGTAGAATGCCTTGAGAAAATGCATGTTGGTTGTTTACATCACGGTAACATACAATTGTATCAGAAAAAGAATGACATAATTAGTATGCTATTTTTACTCTCCTTTAAATATGTGATTTACCAAAGACAAGGTAGGAAAAAAAACTTGAAAATGAAACTTTGGAAGAAGTGTAGGAACTCCCCCAAAAAATCTTATTTCTAATTGTTTTTTTTTTTTTTTAAATCATAATAGCCAGTTGCATCCATTTTCACTAACATGTGATCTATGTTTTCCATGTTTTTATTGAATACCTTTTGACATTTATATTTTTCAATATTTTAGATGCTTAAAGGTCACACAGGAATTATAAGGAAAAGAGATATGCACATAAGGACAATCCAGCATGGAGCAAATATCACAGGGTCAGTGGGGTTACGTCACGGCTTCTGTGGGGTTTTTATTAAAGCTAAAGATTTGCAAGTGAGGCAGTTTTAGTTCTTTTAAAAGGAGTTTTTTTCACAAAAAAAATGGTTGTTGTAATTTTGTGTTTTGTATCTTTAATTAGTTATTATATAATTGCTTCAACAGAATTGTAGAAAATGTTGTCTCTGTGAAGTTTGGAAAAGTGTAACTAGACTTTATGCTAGCCATTGCACAGACTCACTGCAACTTCAACAAAATGTCGTCTCCTGCTGTGTTGAGAAGTTGAAGACATAGACATATAACATGTATTTTTAAATATAACAGCATATGTTTCTTTTTTTATTCACTTTTAAAAAATTCCAACAACCTTCAAGTACAGAAATAAGGCACTGATGGATTTAATGAGAAAACTAGACTCGAATATCTCCAGTCTCATATGACTCTGACGAGATTAGTACAGATGGTGGATGAATATAGAGTTTTGATCATACTTAATTGTGCAGTCCTTACCTTTTTTTTTTTTGCATCTGCGTTAGCTGTGGCTGGTAGCATTATGTTGTTGGGTTGTACATTTGTTGTCCCATTCTTATGGGTGCGATATCTCAGGATTGACTCTGAGAATTTCTAAAATTGTAAAAAATGTCCACTCTGATTTTAAATGAACAGTTCAGTTTGGTCAGTCAAAGGTCAGGGTCGCTGTTACATCACACCTGTCCTTTCTTGTGAATGAGTCAGTTTCACACCCCTCTGTGTCACAAGATTTGGTGTCGGAGAAACAAAAGTGAGATTATTACAGATTATCAGAGTGTTTTTCGTAGGTTATATAGCCTATTTTCTGATTATTCTCACACAAAAATGATATTTTCCTTATGGAAATATTTGAACTTCATATAAACTTCCTTAAAGACATGTCTGTCTCAGCAAAGCACCCTTGCGAAATATAGCAGGATGGATAACGTTTTGTTCCCTCTTGCAACACCGAGCACCATGGCTAACTGTTGCTTGTTATAACAAATGCAAATTTGGACATAATAAAATCAAAATACATTATTCTTGGCCTTCACAATACTTTCAAATTTTACACAAGATGTTTAGAAGGATGACATTTTAAAGTGATGCCTTTTACAGCCATATGTTAGAGGTCACCCAAATTTGGACCATTTTCTAGTTTCTACCTGTCTAGTGTCAGATCTCTATTATAATCAGAAGGTTTAGTTTGGAAGTGTAGCTTAGTGTTCTTCCTTTCTTGGTGTATTTCTTACACAGGATGGTGTCAAGTTTGAAAGTTTATACAATCCAGAAGTGCAAATCAGAATCCAGGGTCTGTATCATCAGTGGTATTCCAGGACCATAAACCAGACGCTGATTTAAACACCATAAAGTCTGTGGGATATGGGAAGTGTAACTGTTTGAACACTTCTCTGTTGGCAGGAACCAGTCTTGTAAGACGGACTTCAGCCTGTTGAGTGGTGAAAGAGCCGTGTGGCACGACACCAAAACCAGCATGAATCTCCAGCAGCCAACACCTCTCATCCCCCCTGTTCACCCAGATGTGCAGATGAAGCCCCTGCCCTTCTATGATGTGCTGGACGTCCTAATCAAGCCTTCGAGTCTAGGTCTGATTTAACATCTAAAAATATACCCAAGATGGGAACTAAAAGCGTGATGTAAAGGTCACAAATGATGCCATGCGTATGTTTTGAGCCACCCCAAGAGCAGCATTGTGTCACTGACAGTCATTTGTGTTTTCAGGAGCAAGTCCTGCACAGAGGTACCACCAAGAAAAATATTTTATCTTTGCCTTGACGCCACAGCAAGTTCGTGAAGTATGCATATCCAGGTAGGCCTGTTTGAGGTAAAAAAAAAAAAAACTTTCTGCTTGGCAATCTTTACATTACAGCATGTAAACATACTGTGTAACCTTGTTTGTTTACAGGGACTTTTTACCAGGTGGCAGAAGAGATTATATGGTTCAAATTCAACTGAGGTGAGAATGTTTAGAGTATCTTGTGATTCTTAGCAACTTAAAATACGATAAGAAACACATATTTTCTTTGTATTAGGTGAGCAAAAGGGTTCTAAAATATTAATTTGATTAATGTTTTTCGTAATCCAAACCCAACCTTCCTTCATGAATGCAACAACAGTTTCTGCTATCAAAGGGTTATTAATTTTCCCAGAGCATATATGATAAACAAGCTAAATAAGTTTAGAATATAGCACTACAATTTCCATCATTACTTTTCCTGTCTCTTTCTTAAGTCACTAAAAAGTTTCTTGTGTGTTTTCAGGTTTTGCTTGTCAGAGACAAGCTGCCCTCAAGAGGATAACTATCCAAACAGTCTTTGTATAAAGGTCAATGGGAAACTTTTTCCTTTGCCAGTAAGTACTTGTTTAACTTCAGAGCAGTACCAATTAAAGGCCAACTTACATACCACTAACATATTTCCAACAACTACTAAAAATAATTTTTTTCCCTGTAGGGCTATGCACCACCTCCCAAAAATGGTGTTGAGCAGAAGCGACCAGGAAGACCACTTAACATTACCTCCCTTGTTCGACTCTCCTCCGCAGTACCCAATCAGATTTCAGTGACATGGGCGCCTGAAATTGGAAAAGTGGGAGCCTAATATCTTTTTGTTTTGTCTCTGCTTTTTCCTGTACTCGTCTTGGGCATGATGTTTGGAACAGTGACTTCTTAGTAAAGGTTGTTTGTTTATATTGTTTTCAGACCTATTCTATGTCCGTGTACCTGGTGAGGCAGCTGACATCACCACTGCTCCTGCAGAGGCTGAGGATGAAGGGCATCAGAAACCCAGACCACTCCAGAGCACTGAGTAACTATAAAATAATCTGCTATGACACGCTTTATTGCTGCCCACCATACGTTATATAGCTTCAATTTAACTATAAGTAAATCACACTTATCTGGAATCTTTGTTAATCCGAAAACATAAAACTGACCTAAAAAGCACCAGGATGCAAGCATCACTATTTTACTTTTTTAAACCCTTACCAATGCAGGTTTTGGCCCAGTCCCATGGCAGCCATAGTGGCAGGCTGTTTAATGTACTCTCTGACAGACTCTTGAGTTGAGTCAGTTTCAAGCTTGTGACCAAGTCCCAAACACACTTACCGCACTTTAATGAGAGGACCGCCGTTTTGTTACAACCACTGACTTAGTGTGAATGCTTAGAATGGTGTCCCAAAGTCTGTCTGTCTCTTTCTGGTCTTATCTCAGTCTTTGTCTCTGTCCGACTCGTTGGACCAGACATGTTGCCTTCTATCATGCACACACACACGCACGCACCCGCACCCACGCACCCTCTGTTTTCCCAAATATAGAATTTTTCGACGGAATGTCAGAATATTTCAGTACAACATATCTTGATAAATACATTTAGTGCAAGAATAGATAAATCAATATGTATACGCAACATTTTTTAATACACAGAGATCATAACATAACATTTGCTGAAAGATAGTTTAGACTGAGCTCCTTGGGATTACATATTCATAGAACTGGGAGATTTTTTTCATATTTCCTTCTCAAACATGTTATGCCTTCAAAGTGACTCTCTATATTCACTTAAACTTCTCTTCTCTCTGTGTTCTAGTTAAAGAGAAGCTGACAGCAGATCCAGACAGTGAGATTGCCACCACAAGCCTTCGAGTCTCACTTATGTGCCCGGTAAATAATGCTTTGATCGTCATAACAATGTGTAATACCACTGGGGGGCTGAAAATTGGAATACAAAATGTACCATTACATTTAAGAGGAACATAAACCGTAAACCACACAACCCAAAGAGTTTAGGGGAGAGGAGCTCCTCTTATCATCAACAGATAAGTTAACTCCTGTCGTTCCCACAGCATGGGAAAGACTAGTGTGCAGCAAGGTCTGAGCAGTAATTATACCTCTACTGATCTACAGACTTCAAAAACACTTTTTCCACACAAAGGCTACAAACAAAACGCAACAACTCAGTATTTTTCCATTAGGGTTACTTCTTCCTGAGATATGCCACAGGTTGTTTTGATACACAAACACTGTGTACGACTCACATTTGACTTTTTGCCCCCAGTTAACCACCAGATACCCAGCAGTTAGCTAGCTCATGGATTGATATGAATTGAACTTCATGCTTGCACAATGAACAGACCACTTTCTTCATGAGTTAGTTTCAACTAACTTTTGTACCTTTTTGTCCTCCAGCTGGGTAAGATGCGACTGACAGTGCCATGCCGGGCGGTGACCTGCTCTCACCTGCAGTGCTTTGACGCTGCACTCTACCTGCAGATGAATGAGAAGAAACCCACCTGGATCTGTCCTGTGTGTGACAAGAAGGCTGCATACGAGAGTCTCATCATTGATGGGTGAGTTTAACAAATCCAAGCACAGCACATATACTGCCTCAGTAGTCTGTGATGTCTCCTCTTTATATACTAATAGCAATTTTTTTTGGCCTTTTGCATTTATATATTTCTACATCATAGGTCCTTTAAAGGGTTTTGGAGTTGTATGAATTGAATATCACTGACAAGCTGAGATTGTTGTGGATTCATTGAGCCTGTCTTTCATGTGTGAAGATGATAGCCTCCAAAGTAGCATTTTATTGCAATGGGAGTTTTTCTTGAAAATTGACCTCATTGTATAAAATTTGTAAAGTTTCCCAAGTATATAAAAATAAGGGAGTTTCTTAACAGTTTCCTGAACATGGGTGCTTGCCAACCAATTGCCAACAATGAAGACACATCTGTAGGTGTCTTCATGCGGTATTCTGGAGACACGTTTCACTGTTTTATCTGTTCTCATTCAGCAATTTGAGACATAATTGAGCATTCCAATGGACGTCATATTGTCATACAATGATGTTCTTAACCCTTATACACCTTAATATTGGAATTGAATTCAAAGAAGAATCAGTGCATACTGGTGATTTAAGTGTTTTCTTCTGTGTTCAGTTTATTCTTGGAGATCCTGAATGACTGTTCAGATGTGGATGAAATCAAGTTCCAGGAGGATGGAACCTGGTGCCCCATGAGACCAAAGAAAGAGGCTGTCAAAGTCCCCTCTCAGTCAATTCCAAAAATTGAGAGTAAGTCCATCATGATACCTGGGTCTGATTTGTTCCTACAAGTATGTGTGTGCAACGAAGCCTGGTATATCTTCTTGCTGTGAGCCATAAGACACAAGGTGACACAGTTAACATTACCAAAAACAAACAGTGTTGTTTATTTAAACTCAGTCTCATATACACTGTTATTGTTTGAGGGATGCTGTTAAATGTTTTATAGATTTGAGGTTTTAAATATTTTTATACCATAGGACCCAGTGCACTTGGAGCCAAGCCATTAATAGGGAATCAGAAAGTATGCATGCCATTGTTGGCAGTAATGTAAATCTAGAATATAACCAGTGTTAACCTTGAAACTTTCTCTTTTAGCCTCAGCTCCTTTACGCCAGTCTTCAGTGGTCCCCCATTCTACTGAGCCCAGCACCACCAAGAAGGCTGATGTGATAGATCTGACTCTGGAAAGCTCCTCCTCCTCCTCTGATGAAGAGGACACAGACCCTCCACTGAAGAAACGCTGCGTTTACATTTCTAAGAATGAGGAGATGCATGCAAAGGGGTAAGCAAGCCTCCCCGTGTTATTTCCCAGAGCCATAGTAATTCGTCCTCCATGTTTTAGTAACATTGTTGTATAATATCCACAACACCTAAGTTTCTCATATGACTGCCGTGCCATTTATTTGTAGTGTTGCATTTTGAAGAACACTTTTACAATGAAAGCTTGCTTTTGTCTCTCAGGGTGTTGACCTTCCAGCCCACTGTGCGTGTGCCAAATGTCCAGGCCCTAGATCCGTCGTATCTGACCTCTACCCTTGCTGACTATGCAGTCCCCTTTCACCCATCAACCCTGGCCACCATCCCAACAGAGATGCAGAGTGAGTCAGTGCGATAGAGCGAATGTAAATGTTTTCACTAGATAAAACGACAATGTTACTGATGTGTTTTTTCTTACCTATAGGTCTGGATTTATTTTCCTTAATTCAAGCAGATCCTCAGGTATGTATGTTACCATTTTCTGCTGTTAATAGTGGTACTATGCTTTATTTTTCTTATCTAACAGTCTAAACCAGGAACCAGCAGCAGCTGAGATTATCCTCCAACTGCTACTTGGACACTGTAGGCTTATCTTATAAGTCGAAATTGCAATGAAATGACGGTAGATGTTGTATGATGATGGCAAGTAAAAATTTCAGATCTTATTTGAAAAAATATAAAGGGCTTCTTTTTAAAAGCTCCCAGGGAAGTTTTCTGGACCTTTAGTAGCGCTGTGTAGCAGTTTCTTCCAATGTTGCTCCCTGCTTTGTGGTAGAGGAGTACACTTTGGTGATGTGTTGCACACTTTTGCTGGAGGGAGTAAAACCCAAAATATGCTGCAATGTGCAGACAAAGCTACCAAATATGGCTGTAAACAATACTGGACTTAAAATCAAAAAGTACCTTTAGAATCTTTATACAAGGAGGGAAATGTATGCAACATACAACAATACACATAATGACTTACTACTGAATGATAAATAATAAATATTACTAGTTAAAAATATTTGTCCACAGGAAAAATGTACGCGCAACCTGTATGCACATTTTTTTTTTTATATTTGTCTCCCTTCGGTATCTTGCATATATAAAGTGTCATAGACCTGCAGCAGGTCCTGGCAACTGTATGCCTTTAAATGGTATCACCAACTTCCAGCAAGTTTTCAGGTTATTAAAAACAGTATTTTCCCTATAGACCACAAATAAGATAAAACCCCATAAGCCTACCCCGGCTCTGTTTCTACTTCCATTGATATTTTGCTCAATTGAATGTTTTTCAGATACCTCATTGAATTTGTGTAGATTTAGTGATGAAATACTCGATTACCAACATTCAATATAGAACTGCAATCATCCCATGTTGGGTTATAAAGTGTTACCCTAATTTTCTCAATTTTCACAAACTGAACTAATACACCCTGAAATTGAGTGGGGAAGAAGATAATGGAATATTACATAGCCACTAGATGATATCTCTCATCTATAAGACTACAGGTTGTACCTTTTAATGACAACCAGGACTATAAAATAATAGGAACTTTAGCATGCAATATTTGAAGCCAAGATTTTAATTGAATATTTAAAGTTAAGGTTCACCTAGTGAATTCCACTTTCAAGGTTTCATCTTATTCCATCACTGATGTTGTGAAATGTATATATACTGCCAAAGTTATTGCTCAAATGTTACTAAGAAGTTGATCACATTTGAAAATGAAGAGCGTAGAAAATGAATTGTTGTGCATATGATTTAGAAATTATATTATAGCAGTTCATATATCCAACTTGTTTCTTGTGCTCAGCATTACCGACCGCAGATGTTTCTGGACAACCTAACGAGCAGCATGCAAAGTGCAGCCGCAGCCAGCACCAGCTCCGCCCTGGTCTCCTCCTCCAGCAGCCACTACGACACCAGCACCCACGCTGCCAGCTCCATCCACGAGACCCGGGTCATCACAGGAGGAGGCGGCGCCGCGGGGGGGACTGACAGTGTCATATCGGATATTATTTCACTAGACTGAGCCACGTGTCACTGGACTTTTACAGGCCTGTTTTTCGTGGCCTTTTTAGTGAGACTATGTGGACATACCATGTCGAATTTTACACAGAAGCACCCAAATTGGTATACGTGAGCACTTTGATGGCCTAAACATTTTCAACATGTTGAAAACTGTATCCAGGCATTTTCCTTTTTGCCTTTGGGTTTTTTTTTTATTTTCAGTTGGGTTTTGTATCCTATCTGCTGTGGTAGGATGATGCATTGATGGAAGGTCAAGGACAGGATTCTGTCAGTGAATATTCATTTCAGCTGGAGAAATATTCTACCAGGAATTATTTTCATGTGCTGTCATACATACCTTAATCACATTAGACCAGAGCAAGAGATTGATTTAGACTTGGTTTAGTTTAATATTTCCTGGTATTTTAGCCTTGTTTTAGTCCTGAATCCCTGAGATTTTTGCCTTCGATTTTTACCATATTCCCTGGTATTTTTGCCTTGGTTCAGTCCAATATTTCCAGATATTTTAGAAGTGGTTTATTCCAGCAATTCCTGGTATTTTAGTCTTTGTTCTGTTTAATATTCCCAGGTGTTTTAGCCTTGGTTAAGTCCAATATTGAGTAGTTTTTATAGCCGTGGTTGTTTCATTTTCCCCTGGTATTTTATCTGTGGTTTCCTTCTGACTACTTCTTTGGATGCACTACTCAGTAATGTCAGCTCTGTGCCATTGTGTGTCAGAAATGAAGCATACACTGCACTCACATTACATCATTTTTGGTGAACATTGCCTGGGGAACTATTATTATTATAATTTTTTTTATTTCATCACACTGTAGCTTCATGAATGGAACATCTAGTCCTTTGGCCATGCATATATAGGTGCACCACCCTCCACTCCTTAGACTTTTTCCTGGCACAGAGATACATGTCTAAAATATTTTTTCCCAATTTACTCAACAGTTGGACGTTTTTAGAAAGCTTCATTTATACCAATTTGTTTAGCAGGAGATACATGTAAATTAAGAGCTTGAACTCTCTGCTCCAAGCAAGATGCTGTTCATTCAATGTCCATGAAAGTGGATGAATGTAGAAGAAGTAGAAGCCCCTCAGTGAAAAATACTCATAAACATACTGTTGACTTGGATGGAAGGTCACTAATTCAGATATTTTCATTGGTTCCTACAGCTGCCAGTAAATGCTTCATTAGGGTTTATTACAGAGCAGCTTCCATATCATACCAACCTGAAATATTCTTTTGTAATTCACGCAGAGCAATAATAATTTATCTAGTATTAGGTTAGGATACAGTTTGTAAATGTAGATCAGAAGCTCTGTAAATGACTCCAGCTGGTCCATGCACCGCCTCGCATTTAAAATCCCTTTGCTTCGGTTATGGTCATCATATTGTCTAAGTTGAATAAATGATTTTGCATTGTAAGTGAAATACACTCACAGGAATAGTTTTAAAATTAGGCATACACATGCATCTGCTTTCTTTCAGAGCTTGACCTGATCAAATAGATATCAGTCTCATGTCTGTCTGAGTACAGAGTCAAGGAGTGAAAATGGGGTTAGCCTAGCTTAGCATGAATGAAGCCAGGAGGAAAAAAACAGTTCCAAAATACACGTAACAGCACATCTTAAGCTCATTAATAAACATGTCGTATCCTATTGTTTGTTCCTTACACCAACCACATATATAACTGCAGTTAGTAAGGGAGCATCTTGTACTGCCCCAGACTCCCCCAATCCAGGCTTTATGCTAAACTAGGCCGCCCAAGTCAGCTCAAAGAAAAGCAACAGCATTTCTCAAAATGTGGAACTGTTCCTTTAAGTGTTACCACAAACGTGCATCATCAGCTCTGACTAGCATCAGACGGTTTGACGTAATGTGAATGAAATAAAAAAAAAAATCTTTGCCTCTAAATTGGTGCAAATCATCACAAAGGTTCATGGTGCCAAAGTCTGATCTTCACCTCGATGAACATTTTAAATCCCACTCTAATTCTCCTGGACTCTGGACCCTGCCTAATTATAATCTTGATGTATGTTGATAGTGTTTCAGTATGGGGTGGATCGCTCATGTGTAAACACGTACACTTAAGCCCACTTTCTCACGGTTGACAGCTAGCAGTGACTAACGTGTTCTAAACAGGGCAGCTACTGTATCACACCTTTATTATCTGGATTACTTGCTGTGCATGTGGACTCCCAGCTAACAGGAGCTCAATCTCAGGGACCTACACTCACCACACTTTTCTGGGCTTGATGTACTGAGTGGATTCAAATACTGATGCATACAATCAACATTAAGATATAATAAATCTATATAAAACATAATAACTCACTCTGCTTTAGCTGTCCCAAGTTGGGCAAATGGTTTGCTTTTTTTGTCGCCACAGAAGTTAGTTGACAAATGGCAATTAAAAATTCAACATCTGTGCTTTTTTTTCTCAGAATCCTGGATAATTCATGCTTGATTGGAACTGATTTAAAAGCTGATGCTCAATTTCATTGTTTATTGTATTGTGGAGACAGAAACCTCAGAGACGGATGTCATAAAACCTGGACAAATAGAATCTACAGTATCTCAATGTGAGGAAATATGCTTTCAATAACTATGGTGAAGCAAATTTCAACAAACAAAAGCTAGTTAAATAATTTTCCCTCCCATGAAGTGTCTATTCTCAGAATAAAAACACATGGAGTGTTTGCATTGAGATCACAGCTTTGTAAATTACCCCTTAGACTTGTGACCCTTCTATTTACCTGCAGGCTGATGCTAAAGTTGTATATTGGATTTTTTTTTTTTTTTTGTACTCCATATTTTACAGACTTTGAAACATAATCCAGATCACTTGGACATTTGTCACCATGTTAACAGACTCCGTACACATTGTTATCTGCTTCAGATTCATAAGGTTTTTTACAGGATTGTTTATTAATAAAGTGTTTTTTGTTTTCCTGTATCTGTAAAATTGCAACATTTTGGATTGTGGTACTCTGTGGGTGTTTTTTATTATTAAAGGTTTTCTTTTTGTATTCTTTTGAGATTGACTTTAAGGAATAACTATTGAGAAACTAATTTCAACAGTCAGTGATTTGTAGGAGACACAGAAAATCAAAATATTCTTACTTTGATGTCTTATTCTGAAAAATGTTTCTGGAAACTAAAAACAAAACATTTTTTGTGAAATCTTCAATGCCTTGATATATTTCAATTCAAAATTAGGAACAATTTCTGAAATATAAAAATATAGTGTGATCATCTGTTCATCCTTTATGACATATATTCAATAGTGACAAAAACTACATTTAATATTCAGACTTAAACTTTATTCATAAATATTGCTCTGATAAAATGGCATGTTTACCACTGTTACATCACTTTTCATTTGCAACACTTCAGAAAGTATGGACACGAACATTCTTTTTTTTTTTTTTTTTTCTTCATAATGCACCACACATTTTCTGTGGGAGACATGTCTGGGCAGCAGACAGGCAAAACCCCCGCCATGGGAGGAGGGAGACGGAGTGGCTGTCCGGTGAGCTGAATTCCAGCATGATCTGACTGCTTGGAGAGTGTTGTCACAGATGGAAAGGGTAACCTGTACCACAAATCATGATAACATAGTCCCAGTTTACTTGAGGTGTTATTGGAGTGTTCCACATCTTTCCAAGTATTTTTTCCCCTTTCCATCTTTTTGAAATGTACTGCTGACATCAAATTCTGAATATACAAATGCTACATTTATAAACTCAATATACTGTCGTTGAGAAAGGAAAAAATTGTCTTTATACAGTTTATTTTATTTTATTCATACTTTACACAGCTCCCTAACATAATCAGGGTTGTATAATGTTGCGAGTAGAGACACAACAGAGACCTTACAAGAAGCATTTAGTCACCTAACCCTAACAATAATAGCACCCTTTTTTTTTTTCAAAAGTTGTGTTCAAATGTGTGTTTGAAGATAAGAAAAACCAGTACCTGCTTATCATGAGCTACATACAAACTCTGAAATACGCCATTCGTTCTTAATGCAGATGTCACACCAGAGAGTTCAAATATCAATCCAAGCCTCACTACACTTATATATTAAGGCCTGCTGCTGCTACTTCCATTTATTTTGGCGAGAATGTTGCTATGACGCCACTATCAGGGGCCCGTACTCAAGTATGTGCCTTTCAGTTTGGGGAAGATAAGACTGCTTAGATTTGTGTGGATAGGAAGACAGTTCCCCCCTCCACCACAGGAGAGCAGCACAACCTCAAACAGCGACACAGACCACAGCCCACCCACACGTGAGTCAGTACAATCCTCAACTACACACACAAATGTCATGCTGTAATGATTATATATTGTATTATTTACATTTGATTGTTTTTCCTACAGGCCGCCATCGGTTTCCATTCATTAAATAGAAAAAAACATACACGCTTTTGTTAAGTAAAACAAATCACATCAGCTGTGTAATAGATGATTGCTACCTGATTGGATAAACCACTCTCTGGGCTTCACAACAGTTGAACCCTTTAACAATTTCTAAATCAAATCTTGTCCTAGATTAGATTAGATCTTACTTCATGGACATAGTGCAAAGTTATAGCCTAAGATCTTGTCATTGCAAGCAACATGATGCATGAGGTCTAATTCCTAACTCCTGCTTTCAGAATGATTTATGATATATCTGTGTTAAACCTAATTTCTAACAGATATCAAAAACATTCTGAAAGAAACAGGAAATAAATCTTCCTGTTTGTAACCAGAACAACATGTAAAAGCCAGAATCTGTGTGTTAGTGCCCACTGCATCATGGGTTATTGTTGTAGTAGGCATCAAATCAGAATGAGGGAAATCCTCAGTTTTTATAGTTTTTCTTTCATTAATCTTATGTTGTTGTTTTTTTGTTTTAGTTTTGGGAGTGGTTGGTTACGCAAAGTCAACTACATATAATTTTTTTTTTCTTCAATTTCCTATTGAGTTGTTAGCCACAGAAAAACTTTGAGAACCTTTGAACCTGCTAATATGATTCTCAGTTCTACAACATGCTCCTTTTGAGGTCTTGAATCTAATAGAAAATGTAACGCTATAATATCCCCACAATGACCCCCTGTCAACTGTAGGGAAGTGTGGTTTTTAATCTTTGTGGAATGGTCAGGCAGCCACGGGGCCAAATTAATCACTGTACACTCAACATGTCGGGTCAGATGACAGCCAGAGAGCACAGGTGCTGCTGCAGGGGAGGAAATATGGTGAAAACAGAGGCAAAAGGGGGGAAAAGTCGACATGGGAAATCAGATTCGACTATCACACACGGACTCAGTGAAGGTTGAGGTTAAGTTAAGGTCAGCGCCATCCTCAGGTGTGTGTTTAGTAGCCGTCAAACAGCAAGGACTTCAAAAACAAAACATCTGAGTTTACTGTGGATTTGTCTAATATGTAGATGTGATTTATCTAATGCTCCAACTGCTCAGGGTCCCAAAGCTGTGTACTGTATATGCTTAAATATAAATCAGTCAAATAAACTGCATGTATACAGTACTTTGTTTCAAAACACTTTACATTTGGCCCACTCTCTCCCCCCACCCCCCACCCCCCACTGCTCACACATCGGCTCAGAACCTCTTTAGTTTTGTATATAGGTGAAAAGTCCTATACACATACATCTGACTCACTTCCTGGCTTACTCATGTCTGCTGTCCATTTGCAGTTTCAACTAAGTTTAATCAGAATCAGACACAGGTTTGGTGCTCAGTTGGTTTCCCATGCAAAGAATTTGCTTTGGTGTTTTGGTATTAAAAATGTGTCAAATACTTTTGTTTTAAAAATATTGCAATAAACATTATCACTTCATTACAACATATTACTGTACTCTTTAGAAATATAAATGATCTGATCTCAAGTCTAACCTGGAACACAACACCCTCATTTGACATGAACACACACATTTATCATGCAATTCCACCCCGGTGGACACTTTAATGTTGGGACCCTATCTTAAACCCTGACTTGAATTTTAACCTCTCAGCCAAGCCCAGATCCTCAGACAGCCACTTGAAGAGAATTGGCCAAAATGCCCTTAACTCGACGAACAACAAAAGCCTCTCCACAACTGTAATACGTTCCCTAAAAGACAAGTTACACACATATAGAAACCAGAACAGCGAGCCTTCATTACGTGTGGCACATTTCTGACTGGCAGACAGAGACAAGATCCCAATTATTGGCTGAATGAACAGCAGCTGTTGCCGTGGGCGAGGTGGCTGGGAGGCTTGTTAGGTGCTGGCTGCTGGAGGAGCTCATCCTCTGGGAGCTTTCCTCCAACTTCGGCCTGGGAGCCTCGTTACCTGGTCAGACCCTGTCCTCACCACAGGCTTTGGAGAGCAATTATGGTTGAAAACGTCTTGTTGATAATATATTCATTACCTTGACTGTAGACTTAGATGTAGTTTTATTTTTAGCATATGATTTTTATTTTGCGTTAACTCAGCTATGTGTTGACGGGTGTTCTGCAAGGTGCTGTAATTGCATCACTTGTACTGTTTTGGAGTCTAGTGTCCATTATAAGAATCAATTCAGACTGTGATTTCGACTTCCAGCAGAGGAAATCACATCAAACTATTTGAGACTGTTGTTTTTGCAACCCACTAACAACCACAGGAAGTCTGGAATTTCATAGAGCTTATTAAAAATGTTATTGTGAAAGTACTTTTCACCATTTTACCTGAAATGATTTGTCCAACATTTTGGCATTAAAACACAGTAATGCTAATACATTCAATTTGTATTGTGCTTTTCTAGACACTAAAAGAACAATGACAAAGAGAAGTATACAAATGAATAAGTCCAACATAAGGGAGAAGAGCACCATTTGTCAGCGGTTGTCGGGGGATTTGAAGAGATGGGGGTGTTCCATCAAGATGGATATATTGAAATCTTGGCCTGTTTTGATAAGCCTTGCTCATTTAAATCATCTCCTTGGCTCATCTTTTTCTATGGCGTGAATAATTCCATGCTCAGTAACAATGGAAACTGCCAAGCCAACTGCTGCATGGCAGGTTAACTGCCAAACTTAGTTCAGCTGAAAGCTCAATTATGCATAATTAAAAAAAAAAAAAAAAAAAAAAAAAAAAGCCATTAAAAAGTCACGCCAGATACTTGCACCATTGACTATACTTTAGTCATGGGCCAGACTCTTCATTAAGCTATTTGTTAGCTTATTCATTTTGTTCAAGATACAAGGAAAAAAAACACTGATATATATATCAGTGTATA
>JAOWBC010001486.1:1700710-1716509 GCA_028566105.1 Hypoplectrus providencianus
AGCTTATTCATTTTGTTCAAGATACAAGGAAAAAAAACACTGATATATATATATATATATATATATATATATATATATTGCAAACCATGACCTTTAACATCATCTTTAACATGAAAACCTGCGTGAAGACGTCCTGCATGGTACTGATTGGGAACTTTACTGCAATCACAAACTGTTTCATTGAAAATAAGGCCTTGTAAGACTTGACACAAATACAAGTAGGAACCAACAACAGCTATTTTTTTTTCCAATTAGGGCAGCACAGGTTGAGCTGATGTGTTGAACAGGCTCCATTCCACATCCAGCAGTTATGATACAGTATTGACTTACATCTGAAGTCACATTAGTTTTCAGATGTTGATGAATCCAATCTCTCTTTCTATCTATCTGTCTCTCTCTAACTTTCTTTTTTTTTCACTATTTTTGGTCTTTATCAGCTCATCCATCTTCAATGTGTTCACCAGCTGCCCTTTCACTGTGTCTGGATATGGCAGTGGTGAAAGTATGCTCCCATTGTTGCTTCAAACCGTTTCATATATCCACAACAGCTGAAAAGAATAACAATTTGTGATCAAAATCTCACCTTACTGTGGTTGTGTAGTAGTTTGGCAGCATTTTGTGATATCACCACTGATTACAGATACACACCCAGCATCGCTGCTTGTGCAACAGACTTTCAACCACAGGGGGTCAGTGACACACCGCTGTTCGGTGTCTATCACCTCACCATTCCTTTATTCTGTTCACTGGTCCCATTAAACAAATGACTGCAATTGTTACTATATGTTGTCTGTTTTAGATGGCGTTCGGCCTCAGCCACCACAGTGAACCACAGACAGAGGACAGACGGACACCAGAGCAGCGATTAAGGGACTGTCTGTTGCACTGTGGAGCAGCAGCGACCATGACCAGGCTCTGTCTCCATTTATTTGTCAGGCAAAGTAGACCCACAGCTGTGTTTGTTAGGCTGTCAGCAGTTTATATCTGCAGGAGCAGTCATCAGTATAAGATCCATGTCACCTTTTTGTGTGCCTTTAGCTTATTTGCATATTAAATGTACCATATCCTCCGGTCCAGTGGATACACTGGCAGGTGCACACAGGACAGAGCTTGTTATTCAGGAGCTCTGTATGTCCTCCTACACGCAGCATACAGGTGTGCTGATGGTTCCTTTTAAGATTTGTAATGCAAAGCAGGAAATAAGAAAGTTAAATATAGTGCTGATACGTCAAAGTGTCCAGGGAAATCTGAATTGTGAAAGAAACACATATTCCCAAACATTAGTGGGAAATGGTCAAAGGTATGTGATGACCTGTCCAGGACTCCATCACAGACTAATTGAGAAACAGTTTTCAGATGTGCTTTATGTTTAATATTATGTATCTAATGTTGTATTGTTGGTAGGGGAAACATGATTTTGTGTCACTTGCTGATATACAATAAGAGGTAAAAGAACAACATTTTCTTTTTATTGGATCATGTGGATTCATCAATATCCATTGTTGGATCTACTAAAGACTACAGTGACAAGTAGTAAATAATGTATTCTATAAGTTCAATGCCAACGTGTTGGACATCTGGATGTATCAAAAATAGCATGCAGACATGGAGTAAAGTTGATTCGGTGTGAGGGGATGAGGAATGAGCATATCAGGACGCCTTTGAAAAGGTTCTTTGCATTCGGCTTTCAGGAGGGTCCTGATGAATGTGATGTCACAGAGAGGAAACCTGATCTGATGAGGGGCTGGCAGAGACATGTCCTGCTGCACTGTTGATGGTCAACACAGTCGAGGAAATTGTCCCGTAATGTCTCTATTAACTAAACTACGACTTAGTGACTTTTTGGACTATGTTGAAACTGTGTAATGATAAAAAAAAAAAAAAAAAAAAAAAAATTAAAAAAAATGAATTATTTCGAGAGAAACAGCCCAGACCGTCTTGGGTATTTCCCATCACCAGAAGCTATGAGCAAAACACTCAACATTCAGTTGGTCATGATGATCAGTGTAACAGTTATGTTTGGGTTGCTGTCACTTAGACCAACAGACTGTATCAGCATTCAAACATCATCTTTTGGATATCCACTGTTGGCCCCAATATGTTTTTCATCTTGCTACTGCTAAGACTGTATATTCTACATGTTTAGTCCAATATCTCATTATACCCTTGAAATGACAAAGGACATGAAAGTGTGTACAAAATATCACTTCTGAACTCTGTCAACATGGTTTATGTTCCTAATATAATGCCTTATGAGCATAGTGGCACAACTTCTCTAAATTTGTGGAATTCTGAACAATGTGATTCCATAACTATGGGCATAATGTGCAGACATAATGTACACCTCTCGCCTGACTGTGGATATACAGTAGATTACATATATGGACTATATATATATATATATATCTTTATTTAGAAAGGGATACTTCAGCGTTCACTTTCACACACAATCCCAGCTGGTGCTAAATCAAGAGAAGAAGAATCAGGTGAGAGCTTAAATGAAGGCAGTGTTGTTGATAGTCATGTTTGTTTTGGACAACTCCTTCTGTTCTTTCTCTCTGCTCTGTTTTCTGGTCTTTTACATTATGCCTTAACCAGGGGTTTAAGGAGTTCACAAACCAGGTTCAAGGTCCACTTTTGACCTTTTTTTCTGGTACATTCCACCACATCTCATGGTAATCAAATATGTAGAATATCAATCTCAGTGATGTCTGGGCAATCACTCACCTCTAATCAACACAGGGAGTTGAAAGCTCCAGAATAAGCAATTGGGTGCATCTTAAATTAAAGACTATTTTGTCAAATATTATTCCCCTTGGCTCCAGTTATTGTGCTAATCTAACACGTGTGTCAGGAGCTGTGTATCTGCAGGTGTGTGCAGTAGTTGCTAATTGGTATCGACGGAGCAGCACCCAGTCATTCAGATCACCAGTGCAAATCCCTCCCTGACGGACGAGGTGATTTTATTCAGCGAGAATACCGCCGTCCAGGTCAAAGGTCCCCATCAGAATCAATGGCCACTGAGAGAGCGGAGGGGAGAGGCCAAGCATCTGGGCGTCTGATACTAGGTGGTTATTCTTATAAAACAACATGCAGTTTCTGTCTGATTAACATGTTCACATATCACAACTAACTGCCTGGAGGAATAAAAAAAAAAGAAAAGAAAGAGAATAAAATTACAAGAATTAAAAAAAGAAAAGCCTGATTAAAAAAACAGTGGTACTACTTTATCACTGTATATATGTATTATTGACACTATCTAGAAATATATAACAACTTTGATAGTAATGTGCAATTAAGGCTTGACTTAAAATTATTTGATTTGATTGGTAGTAAAATCAGGATATATATATGATCTCAGAAAATAACTGTTTGCAGTATGGACAGTCTACAGTATAGTCAATGGGGCAAATATGTAATCTTGGCCATGCAATTGAAGTTGTTGTGCTGGACATGGGAGACCTTAATTGTACACACAACACAGTTTATGTAAAGTGGATGTTCAGAATTGTAATCTGATTTCTTTCTGACCCATCAGTTTCAGACCAGGACTGCTGACCTCTCAGTGGAGCCAAAAAGCAGCAGCTCTCATTGCTTCCTTCCTGCTGCGTCAGTCTTTGTGGATGTAACACACCGTGCACAAGCTTCATTATGTACGGAGCAACTTGTAAATTTCTCCAAAAACACTGCTGACATTTTTCTCTCCATCTGCTCGCAGCTCCATCCAACACCTTCACTGCAGATTGATGCTTCACCTTATTTTATAGTAGTGTTATTGATTAGCACTGTGCTTGTCAGTGGTGCATAAAATTAACACTGTGTTATAGGGGCATGGATTTCTGTCAGCCCTTGACAAGATAACCCATTACTGGACGCCTGCTCCTAATTTGTTTTTGTTTATTCAGAAGTATAAAGTAACATTCAGCCAGCCCCAATAATAAGTCTATTACCTGCAAATCCTCGTCGAGCCATCGACAACCACTAATCTTTGCTGCTCCTAATTACATCAGGATTCTCAACCTTAATTAACCAATCTTTACCCCATTTTACCTGCTTAATGCTGCACTCAACCAAACTGCGTTCATTCAACTGCCTCCATTTGCTGAATACGAGTTTCAAGTTCTCCACTTGTCGCATTTAAAGAAAACAAATGACCTTAAATCTTACGAGTTTGAAAAAAGTTCATTGTTGTATGAACAATTGTGTCTTTTATCCATAGTCCTTACATTCAACCTGCTGTCTCATGTCAGTGTTGCCCATGATTATATAAATAAATATTACTCACATGCCGCAATTTAGCATCACAATGTATTTGTGTTGAGCAGCAGTAGCACCAACTGAACAGTCTTAACCGGCACAAAAGACACAACAGAGACAAAGTCTAACCAAGACAGACAGCTGAGCAAAATCAAACAGGCTAGAGACCCCAAAAGATCTAGACTAACTCTATATCCAAAAACAGGCTAAATGGAGAACTGGGAGGACTTACAAGGCGCAAGAGCCTTATAGGAATAGAATGGACAAAGGCAGGAGAAGTACGTTAATACACACAAGGGTGGAAAACAATTGGACGCAGGTGGAGACAATCAGGGCAGAGACATGAAATCACACAGGAGTAAAGACACCTGAATGGAGAGGAGGGTGAGCAACCAAGATAAAACAGGAAATAAGAATACTAAATGTGATAAAGACCAGCACACTTATGGATTGTGGCATGTTGTGTTTAGCGATCACTGAACAATGGCCCTCTATGATTAGTCAACAAGGACTTTTTAGTTCACAAAGGGTTTCCAGATTGAATGATTTTCAAATGTATGTATCAGTACAGACCCAGGTATCATTACACCGCTGGAATTGGATCTAAATTAGAAGAGATAGATATGCTGAAAGAGATGTTTGGGTAAAACCTGGGACACCAAGCCAAACAGAGAAAGGGCGGTTAGCTTGAAGGAGAAGATGGAGCATCTTTAAATAATGCCTCACAGTTTGTTTTTAAGAGAGACAAAGTTTGTGTCATAGATATCAGTTAGAGACTTTTAACTCAGCATTCCATGTGCCCACCAGCAGGTCATTCAAAATTTTGCCAGAAGCTGTAGTTAGTACCAATATTAGTGATATATAGATATGAAGACACTGATATGAAACTAGGAATCTTTTAGTACCAACCATCCCTGGATATCATGTCAGGAAGTTGCCAAAAATAACACTACAAAGTTCGGCTATTTTTATTAGCTATGATATTAGCATGGTGATTTTCAAAGCCATCGTGTGACCTTTGACCTCATGCTGTCTGAATGAAAATGGGCTCAATGTGTTTTATGTGTGTTTGCCACCAAATCACAGCACGGATGGTTTGCATTGATTCAAAGATCTTAGTAAGTTGGTTTCTTAGGATGGTTTTGGACAATTTTTTTAATCAATTTGCAATTAGAAAAGAAAGGAGTTATTCAGCACCAAATGTGTGTAGCAAATTATATCAACAGAAAATCGCTGCTACAACTTTTGGGGAGAAAATTGAACATGGAAATTGACTCAAACTTCAACTTAATATTCTGAACTTTCATAGACTTTAAATGTTTCATCAATTTATCAACTGATTGATGACACAATTTGTATTAGAGATATTGACCAGAGCAACTTGACGCAACTTGAGTGATTTCCACAACTTTCATGGGCATTATGGTTAATCTGCTTTATTAAATATTCACTGTCCACAGCTTCTAATTCTCACATAATGAGGAGATCAAGTGGGAGGTGGTTATTAATTACAGATGTCAACTCAATTGTCCCAATAAGAGGATTCAAATAAGCTGGGAGTGATGGAGATTTAGTTTGTATAAAATTCATTAAGTTTTTGTAGAATTGCAGATGTCCAGTGACAACTTGTAATTCTCTTACTTCCTTTTTTCTTCCTGAAGCAACAGAACTGTGGGCAAAAATTGCAAATACAAAAGGGCGGCAGGCACAACCAGGTCTAGCACCAGTAGAAAGTGTAAATGTGAGTAATGTATGTCATTTATTTGCAAAGAGGCAATTCAGTTTTCACTATTCTGACTTGATAGATGTACCGGTATGTGATTTTGAAGTGCCAGTTGCTGCTTCCACCTGATCCTAACTGTGGTTAAATACAAACAAGCGGGAGTGTTGTTGCTTTTTTTTTTTTTCCATAGCCCAGAATGGACGGGTGCAAGACCAGACTAAAACCAAAATAATGGAACATAAAGAGCTCATTCCACCCAGTTAAAGGGCCTCTCAGCATCTCAGGACACTACAGCCTCTGGTTTGTCAGTGTTACATTGATCAGGATCATAAACCCAATTATATCCATTGAAATGATGCTGGGTTACAGCCTGCTGCAGAGATACATTTCGACGGAATTCTGTGAATGAAAAGAACAAAGAACGATGCAGAAAGCATTTTGCTGAAGTTAAAAGCATGATTTTATTTCTAAATACGCTACAAGTCAAATGGCAAAACAGGAAAATCTCTTTCACCTCTTTTTTGTAAATTTTTAACCCCTGAGCACCACAATCCAGCAGTCCCATAATGCGCTGGATTTGTCCAAGATGAACAAAAGGGAAATAAAAGAAACATTTAAAGCTTCATACACAGCTAAAAAAGCGATTAGTGTCTAAAAACTACCAGCATAGCATAATACAAAGTAAACAACATGTTATTTGATTACACAAGTCATTTTTTTTCTGCATGCAGAGCTGTCACTTTCTCTTTGCTTGTCTGCTCTGCTGTTCGGTATGACCTTGAAACTATAGGAGCGTGGTCACAACTTGAAAACCTCTTTGGTGAGAAGAATGCCAGTGAGTCCATGCTGCAGCTTCACAGTCATCAGAAGAGTTCAGTGGTTGGCTTCACTCAGCAGTATGTACAGGAGGAGGGGCTGAGGGATAGACTGTGCCAGTGCTCCGGTACAGGGTGGGAGGCGGGCTGTCCTATGAGGAGCACCTGGATCATGGAAGTATGTGTACACTGTCCTGAATGAGACCTTTTAGTTTCTCTCATTTACCATTTTTGTTGATCATCTAAAAATACAAACTCAGAAGATACCTGTCTCTGTTAAAACATGTCTTTTTTTTTTCATTTGCATGAAAGTCTCCAAGAAGACCACCATCCAATCAGTTTGTATTTTCAATGTCTCTGGTCTAGGCCCAAAACATGTAATTCATCATCACAAATAGTAATTAGTTGAATGGATTCCACAGACTGTGAACCTTTACCACAGAGTTGTAAAGTGGAAGAAGCAACTAGTATTCATATCTGTTCACCTGCAGAAATCCTCAGATGACTGCAGTGGGTATGTGCGATTACACATGGACCTGGTGGACCTGGAGCCACCTGCAGCTGGACATGACCCAAACCATGGCTATACACTTCAGGAGAACATTTACTGCCGCTGAATGCTTTACCACGCCGGGAGAGGAGGAGGAGGAGGTGCTGTTCCCAGGGAAGGCAGAGCAGACTTCACTTCCTGGTCAGTTAGTAAAATGCTGACACAGCAGCATGAGAGCCAGTGACCAGAACATACTGGACAAAGTGATAAGAAAGGCCCACCCTGTCCTGGGGATCACCCTGGAGCTGTTAGAGCACCAAACTGTTCTGCCTCATGTAGAACTGGAGGGATTTGTTACTGGCTTGCAAGACAAAAATGTAAAAATGGGAATAAATTATAATCTTGATGTTTCTTTTTTGGGGTAAAAAGCACCTTGACATATTCCTCTTTTTTAATTCCAGGCTTATAACCTACTTGTATTTAAATAATATAAAAACTTTTATATTTTCACTGTAAATGAGTTGGGCTTTTACAATCAAAGCTGTGTTTCGCTGAAATGACTTCCCCCACTTTGCAACTCTGTTTAGGATGGATTCACATCTGTTTTCATCCAACAGTTGATATAATTATTTTCAGTTTTTAAGGATGCAACACCAGGTTTGTGTAGAAGTGATTCTTTACTTTGGACCTTTGCTGTGTCACCCTGCAGAGTTGTCCGATTGCCAAAGAACACATTTCAAGTAAACATGAGAATTATAAAGAACAACTACCTTCAACAGCTCAGCTGACAACTGAGGAGTCAGCTCATGTTATAGGCTGAGGATTGTCCTCTGCTGCAAGATTGTGTTTGTACAATTTCAACATCACCATTTATACATACAATCACACAATATATTATTAGCTTCATCGCCAGTAATCAGCCTGCAGCGTTACACTGCCATCAGGACACTCGACTAGTCAAAGCTTTGAAAACAAGAACTGTGAACAATCTGCATGAAACATCAGCAGAGGAGCAGGTGAAGAAGACAGCAGCCCAGAGACAGGACACAACGGGACACTTCTTAAAGCTGCGTCAGTGGCCGAGCTACAGATGTATATGCTGAGGGTGGTGTGCACAAAAGGTCATGGGGTCAATCAAACCAGAAGTGTTTTTTCTGTTTATATGTGCACTAACAGCACATTTTAAGGGGAATATTGCCAAAGCTTATCTTTTGGCCTCTACGCAAAAAGCTCTGGTTCAGGATGTTGCATCAACCAAGCCCATTTGGCTCAATGCTACATATGCATGACCTTAAAATGCTATTAATATAAAACACATTGAACTAATGATATTCAACAGGCAATCTGCAGGTGACCTGAGCGTTACGTTCATTCCTGTCTGTAGCCCGGGTTACACTGGATGTTTGAGGTAGGCAATGATGTCAGTGTTTGAGAGTTTAAAAAACAATATATAAAGAAAAACAAACATTTCTAATAATGATTTTATGTGGCGTTTTTTTTTTTTGGGTGAGTGGGACACCCCTTGCACTCTGTGGTAAAGTAAGTCTGGAATCGTCTCAAATATTTAACAGTCGATATGTATGTGTTAAATGTTTTGTATGTATTTATATCTGCTTCCTATTAAAGAGCTACGTGTATATATATATATTTAGATACTAATTTAATATGTATATGCTTGTTTCTATCACAACAGATATGAAAGAGAATGACACGGCCGCCCTCCACTGCTGAAGGACAAATGTCCCCTCTGTGCCATGCCTCGTTTCCGGGTGCTGTCTTCCTCTCTCATGCACATTAAATTCGCGCTGCTGTCCCACAGAAGGCTGTTTGGTTGCGCCGGCACAACACCCAACTTAAAAATCACTTTGAACATGTTGCTTAATTCTTTAATCTACTCTATTGTTTTTTTTTTTTTTGCCTTTTCTTCGACTGAAAAGCATTGTGTGTTCACACAAATACATGGATATGAAACACCATGAATACACTGGCAATTAAGATTATGGACATGCTTGTTGGCACAGTCTATAACAAATGAGGTAGATGTGTGTCAATAAAATATTCCCTTCTTTGGTATAATCATACAAAATATGACAAAAAGAAAAAAAAAATCCAGTGATCTGTTGAAATAAAACATTGGTTTTCAGGTGGCTGTACAATAAAAAATAAATGAAATTTATGAGGTATATCTTGTATTCATACTTTACTATGACTATATACAGTTAGATTGGTGAGGTATCTGCATTCAAGAAGACTCTTAAAAAGGGTTTGCAAACAAAGTGGTGGAGCTGAATGCAACGTTTGCAGGATCGAATATATATAAAACACAATAAATAAAATCTGCAATTAAATGCCTACACAGACTTAATAAAAACCCATATATCTTCAAACTGGTTCCCATTTCCCTTCACGATAAAGAAAATATTTTATATCTTTATGAAAGCTGAGGAAGAAAGTAGGAAAGAACAAAAGAGAGGAAGAGAAATGAAAGAGGGAGAAGCTCTCTGATGTCAGACACAAGTGCATTACTCAAAAAAGAAACCTGGATTCTATTCACAATATAAAACTACCGAGTGGCTGATGAGCATTTCCTACACACTACATGTGTCCTGTTGTCACTTTTTATTTCTCACTCACTACCAACAGGCTGAAGTGCTTGACTCTTTTCAGCCACGGTTGTTAAATTAACTCAACGCCATATGTGGGCTCTCTTGATTATTTTCTTCTCAAGGCTCTGTCACATCAGCTTTGTGCTTATTATGTTAACAAACATACCGTATGTTCTACGTGGTGGTCCTGGCTTTAGTAAATGTGCGTTGCAGAAGATTTCTTGAAAGAACAATGCAATCTGGTGTGCCTCAGCTCTACCGTGCTCAGCCACAGCAGAGATTTTTGTAAGTTTGTCTGACCACAACCGCAGCAGTGGAGCAATGATGTCGATTGCAATTTTTTTCTGTAATGAATGAGGAAAGCACTCAACCGGAACAACGCTTACCATCACATCAATTTAAGCCATCACTGTCATGTACGCTCTGGCAGGCAGAGAGGACCGAAATTTTGAAAATGTACTAAAAATACTTTTCTTGTCCCGGTGATAAAGATATTTTGTGATCTTTACTCAAGCCTTTTTTAAACTCATCCTTATTTTAATTGGTTGTGATCTCCACTTGTATTTTATGATTGAAACGGCATCTTTTAATGGTCATAAATATATCATGTCCAAATCAAGCAACACTTTGTGTGATCACAAAAAAAAAGGTGTATAACGACATCTGGTCAGAGGGCCACAGTAACAGGCCTCTGAGTGATGTAATACTCCTTTCAGTGGCCATATGGAGAACCTTATATAGGAGCTGTGAGCAGCATGTTCTCCATGTCTGTCTGGATGATGAAGGGAAACAATGCTCTGCTCAGCTGATGATCTGGTTAGCTATCGTGAGTTTACAAGCTAACATACTCAAAGCTATTCATTTTGTCCCTAATGCATATTATAAACTTAACCTAACTATGTGAATATTTTCTTTTATTTAAAAAAAATGCATTTTATGTCACAGAATGTAGATATCTTGGGGCAGAGGAACATGGCCCCCTATTTGTCTCAGTGGCCACCTTTAAGTAGTGCATTAACAAAGCCATTGCAGCATTTTCCTCATAAACCACCTACTATGTATTTATAAAGGCCAGCTAGGGCCTAAAAAACTTTTTTTTTCTTTTGTAAGTGGCATCATCTGAAAGTTTATGAATGACTGGGTACATGAATTAATGTGGGGTTCCCAATACAAACATCCATGTCTTTCAAATGTGTAAATCTTTGGTAAAATTTGGGAGTTTTACATTTGAGCAAGTACATTTCTTTTATTTGTTTTTTCACTATCTTGTATACTGTGTTTTCCCCTAAAAATGTGGCCAGTTAATTCAGTACAAACTAACTGGCACACATAAGGCCTGGGGCCGGGTGCTATTCTGCTGTAACACTTGCTGACTGAATGCCCCCTAACAACAGAATCTAATCCTCATATCATGGGTGTGTTAACAGTGTATAAAGCTGTGTGGTAACTTGTTTCTATTAGCCTGATTGTCTGTGGACTGAGCTGACTGTATTCAAGAGAAGACATTACTATCCATAAACTGCAAACAAGGAAACCACATGTTAGTCTGTTCACCCTCTGCCGTCACTGTGTGGATGTACATGATGGGACATGAAGAACACCAGATCATACTGGTGAGCAGGCTGGACAGCCTTTCTACAGAATACATGATGATTTCCATTTCAGGTGGGCTTGCTTTGTTTGTATTCAGGCGATAGTCTTTGGGTTTGATCATTGGCGCTACGGCTCACTGCTGGAAGTGTTGAACCAGTATAGATCTGTTTTCTTCTTTGGTATCAGCTGTAAGCAGGGAGATTCTGAGGTCAGGCCCAAAGCTTGCGAACATTATCACCACCTGCTGTTCACTGCCTCGTCTTTTCATTAACATGGTGCACAAGAAGGAGTCTTCATTTGGCTTCCTCCACGCTGCACCTTCAGCTGATGGGTCATTATGTGTTTGAAGCGTTCCTCACAGAATGATGTCTTTTTTACAAAGTGAAACACAATGATGAAATGTGCTGGAAACACCTTGCTAATGGAGAGCAGGAGTGGGGAAAGGAGGGGCTGGAAGATTTGTTGCCTGCATTTAAGTTTGCTGCTTTTCAATGTGTCGCTAGCTGACCTACAAGGTATCTGATTGAGTGGATGGAGAGAAAGCCACCTTCAAAAACTACTGTTTCTCTGAGGATTGTGTCCCCGACTGCTTTGTTGCGTTGAGAAGACGGTGGATCTCCTCCCTGGTGGGGCGAGAGGAGACGGCGAGGAGAGACAGAAAGCTCAAGGAGAGGAGTTTCTGTGTCCGTGGAGTGAGGAAGAGGAGGAGGATGAGGAAGCGGAGGAGGAGCAGGAGGGCTGGAACTGCGTGGGACTGCTCTTTCCCTGAGTCTGACAGTTGTTGTGTCTCCCATGGTGTCCCGTCATCGCTGCTATGGCCGACTGCCGAGCAAACAGGACACCTGAGGGGCAAACATCAAGCCAAAGTGAGCTTCAGGCAACAGTCTGCTTATATTCTGATAAAGTGTAGACTTGTCATTATAATTGGTACTTTAAGAGCAATGTAACACCTTTTTCCCTTGAACATCATATATTGAAAACCCCGGATTCCCCTTCCTGAACACACAGGATTGCCATGAATGTACAGGATTCTTTTCTGAATCTCTAGAATTTATGATAATGGCTATAAAGATTAAACAAGCAATCAAAATATCTGAGAAGCTGAATAATTAAGACTAAAGTAACTTTATATTTTAAATTAAAACAAGTTCATTAATTTTGTACCTTAAAAATTCAAGAAATGTGTCAAGACTTTTCAGGCTGCAATTTAAAAATGTAAATAAAACCCCTTAAAACATTAAGGCATAAAATGATAAACAGGATGAAAACAAGTCATCGCTCTGAGCTGATGTGATGTGACGGCCACCATGCTTATACACTTACATGAAAAGCCTATGTTAAAGGAGAGAGGCAGTAATTACCTCGAGACGCAAGCTACCTCCATTTACACACACACACACAGGCACACACACTCACACAGACACGCTCTAGGCAGGCACATAAGACAATAAGCCCCATCGACCTCAAGTCCACAGGCCCAATTTTGAGATATTTAACTTTTTTAACTCTATTGGACTGCCACTTCATTACGATGGATTTTATAGCAAAGACATCAAATTGTGTAGAGGACTAAGCACCAGGGTGCTGCTATAACTTATTGAATTTCCTGCCTGCAATTACATCAGCAAACGGCCCCTCTATTTACCTGTGTAGACAACTCCATTTATTTCTATTGACATGTTGATGCTGCTAATGCCGTTGGTAGACAGGTTCAATGCGGTCTCTTGTCTATCATCTGTCAAGAGAGGAGGCAGAGAACGAGAGAGAGAAAAACTCAATATGAGCATTTAGAAAGGGAACAGAAGAAGCAAGAGGAGCGCCTGGTAGAGTATTGGTGATAATTCAGAGAGTGACAGGATAAGGAGAACTTTATTAAAGAGTTCTGGGGAGAAAGAACTGTCAAAAGATGTTACAGCCATTTGTACATGTCAGTTATAGATGACTTCTATAGCGGCACACAGTTGGAAAACTTGTCTGAGTAAATGTGACTGGTTTGGAAATAACAGAAATGTCTCAAGTAATCCCAGTGGGTTGCTGTGATATCAAACCGTGTGTAAACACATATTTATCTGTCTAAGTGCATCTGGGTGGAGACAAATAATAGTGTTTGGATGTAATCTTTAAATGACAGTGTTTATATGTGAGGGCCAGAGCCAGACGACCAGCGTGGGAATTAACCTGAGAAAGATTCTCACTCATTTTTCCATCACGTATCAAGTGCAAAGCCTGCTATTATGACTAATATGAGAGAGGCAGTGATGCAGACAGAAATGATATCACACTTGAGCAGATAGGCCCCTTATTCTTCCTTTAGCCTCTATCATTAAGTCATATGTGACTTATGGCTTGTCATGAGCCGTGCTGGCTGCAGCCACAGCCCAGCAAGACGGGCATTTTTACTCATGACAAGCTGGATTCTGCCTGCGGTCAACAAGAACTATTTCTTCATAACATTTATGGGGCTGAGCTTCAAATTACATGTGTTATATGATGAACTATGTGCACATTAGTGGTTCACAGCTGGATCTCAGACCTCTCTGGCAGGGCCATTAGCTGTTTTTGACACACCACCCACTGCGGTAGACACACTGTCATTTCAGTCTGATAGGAGGCTGCTAACAACCTCAACAGCAACAGCTGCTCTTAAATTATACATTCAAATCAGGATGACACTTGTGGAGTGTTAACAAATACTAAAATGATTTTTTCCACCTCAGGTGTCACTGTTTTATAGCATATCTGCAGCAGATACACGTCTGCATTAGTATACATTATAACAAATCCCATGAAAAACTCAAAACCAACATAGTGTTGTTCTGTCTTACATACTTTCTGACTACTGTGTCTGTAACGCTCAGCTTCAGCCCAGTGGTTCCAACTGACGACCAGACTATAAAAATAAAATATAGCTTTATTTGTCAAAAGGCTTTGTAATTGTACATTTTTAGCAGATTAACACACATTTGGTGTATTTGAGACTGAGCCAAAATGAACGAGAGTGTGTGTGTTCATGGTGATGAAGGAACACAACATGTTGATATGTAATAACAAAGGAGCTCCAAGGCAACAACATATGTTGAGCTCTCATACTCACTGCTGGTTTGGGCATTTTCATGAGATTTGTTGACAATATTCAAAATATTATACATTATAATAAAAATATTCAGATAAATAAAATAGTCAGACTTAGGCACTGTATTGTCTATGCAGTTTCTTGGGTGTAAGAAAGGAAACAAAGATCATTGATTTAATCCTTTTCCTTCAAATTCTTTTTAGCCTATTAATATGTCACTGCAAAAACCATGCAGCCTTAAAGATTGTACACAGAGGTCAACAACCAAAGGAGAAAGTTCAATTCATCAAATATGCACACATTGCATTTTAAATGAAATTCACAATATATTAAAATTTGGAACAATAAATGAACGCTATGATCTCAGTATTTACTAAATCCAGGCTGCACCAAAGAATCCTGTTTGGATTTTGCAAATGAAGATGCCCAGATAAGATAAGAGAATAGAACATATAAACCGTCACAGAGGAGCTGTGAGTGTCTCACCTCTGTTGTTCAGTTTGATGTTGAGGGGGAGCTGCGTGGCCATTGCCAGCAGGTTCTGCTGCAGAGCATGTTGCACCATCCGCTGCTGCTCCTCTGACACCATCATCATCTTCTTCTCTGGTGGCTCACCGCTCTCCAGCTTCTCTCTGAGCTGCTCCAGGGCCGCCGCCTGGACTGCCGCCGCTGCCTGAGCTGCGGCTGCCTGGGCGGCCATGGCTGCAGCGTGATGGCCACTGGGTGACATGGGGAGGGCCACCCGGCTGGGCAGGCAGCTGGCCATCATGGGCTCCTCTGGAGAGAAACCATGACAAGACAAGAGAAGATGATGATATCTGTCTTTACGCAGATAGTTTTTTTTTCTATTTTGTCTTTGCTCTGACAATTATTAAATGTTTAATATGTAGATTCAACTGTAAATAAGTTGTATCTTCAATGTGATGTCACATTATCAGTCCTACAGGACACTTTCTGTTGACTTGGCTTTCTGGTTATAGCGTTTTATATTTAATTTGCAGTGCTGATCTATTTAATGATAGCTAGCACAGTTGTAATAATATATTATAATAATAATGATGTAGTAAATAATCTTTAGTTAGAATACCTAAACAGGAATGTCTTTCATTCAAATCCAGAAATGTTTGTGCCTGACAAATCAAATGCATCAATGCAAAAATCATGTAAAAATCCATTTGTCACAGAACTACAATTGATTGTCATTATTCACACAGACCTGCCCTGACATAAACATTATGACAA
>JAOWBC010001486.1:1781412-1795811 GCA_028566105.1 Hypoplectrus providencianus
TAAAATGGATGTCATCAATAGCAATATCACTTCGTAGTGACGGGCCTCGGATCGCTTCAAATATAACCTGCAGGAAAGACAAAATATGTCATGTTCAACTTTCTATAGTAGAAAACATAATTCTAATAGGGGCCACATTTTGCATGAATAAGTCAGTTACTTCTGGTCCAGCAGCACAGAAATATCAGCACAGATAGCAGACACCAAAGCTCTGGGATAGTGACTAGAATGCATAGAGCTTTCCCTGGCAGTGATAAGTTCAATCAGTATTGTTTCAACTTGTCTGATAAGGGCTTGAATTGTGCCCTTTATATGTTAAAGTCTCACACTGAAGCTTTGAAAATATTTGAGCCTCTATATTTCTATTATAACCAACTCCATGTGCAGATCAACATTGTGTGATATGAGCAAAAGGTCCAGAAAAGGTTGTAAACCAACCCTGTTGTTAGATGTTGTTCATTAGTTCCAGTTTTTTTCTTTATTATTCACTGAAAATAATTACAAAGAGGACCAATGGGAGGACAGAAAAATGTAGTGCACTTGTGTATCTAATAAGATACAGTATGATGTGTTACAACAGGGGTCAATTCATGACTCGTACCTTTCTATGAGGGTTTCTGTGCTAAAACAAGTACAACATTTGATCCTTATACCAGGAGTGTTTTAACGTTTATATTGTTACTTGGGTTACTTGAATATGAAAATTGTGGAGCAGAGAAGTAACCATAATATACTACTCTGAGAGCTTGTTGTACCATACAATGTCTCAGTTAGGTATTCTTATTGTTTTCAGAACACACACACACACACATATATATATATATATATATATATATATATATATATAGAGCGGGGTATGCGAGAGAGAGAATAGACAGTGGTGACAGTGAGCTTACCTGTTGAGCCACTGGGGATGCCCTGTTTTCACAATATTTTTTATGTAATCTACACACCCTGACGTACCTGGTGTCGGACATCACAGTGGTAGTCTACCATTGCCCTCATCCAGCTGATGCTCTGCTCACCGCGGCGCCTCCACAGCAGCGTGTCCTGCTCTTTGCTGCTTTGGCGTAGAAGCACACTTAGTATGCCGGTGCCAGATCCATACATGTGGTAATAGAAGATCAGACACTGAGGGGAGGAGGCGCCCCGCAGGTCAGAGGTCAGCAGGCGAGCTTTGTGACCCGGACGCATGAGTGACGCCTCGATGTACATGAAGTAACCTGGAGCAATCACATAAACAAAACATATAAGCAGAGCCTTGAAATGTAAGTATCTCAGAGGAGACTTGTTGCGATGTAAAAATAAAAACATAAAGCTAAACAGATGTTCCTGTATTATATTCCTGTTCTATGAACAGCCGGTCAAAGTGAGAATCCCTGAGAATAAAGTCTCAAACAGTGAGAAGATCTCTTTAATCCCTAATCTCACAGGGTTCCTCCAGCCGTCATGTGGAGGTATGACCTCTGAATGAATGAATAATGCACTGAGTGAGGAAATGACTCACCCACCCCAGTGGTGTGGTCTCCTCTGGGTCCTGTATAGGAGGTGGGGGTGTGTCCTCGGACTCGCAGCCAGTCAGCTTTGTCTTCTTTCTTATCCTGGATGTAGCCACAGACTCCGCTTTCAAAGTTACACTGACCTGGGACGGAGCCTTTGGAGCACATATACACAGTGATAGTGTTTAGGCGAGCAAGGACTCTTGAGCTGAGATTTACTGTGGAAATGGCTCTGTTGCAGTTTTATTAAAACTCCAGGTTAGAACAAGTTAAGAGAAGCGGATCAGCCATTCTGAGTCAGATTGTAGCACCTCTCCTCGTGTTTTTCCTGGTTTAAACCTTGGAAAAATTCAGCAATTATTTGTGTGACCCTCCATTGAATGCATATGGAATACAGAAACTGCCATCCTTCTCAAACGCTTCAGTTTGGTGCTTCTGTGAGCATCCTTAATTGCTCCTAGTCATTTGCTCACTTCATGCAGGTCATATGCTCTCTTCACCCTAAACCCCCCTCCTATCTGCACCCCTGTTCCCATTCCTATCTTCAGCCCTGCTGCATTTATACCAGTCACATGTCTCCAGCTGGAGTCAAAGTGTTAAAGTCTACACCATATAGGATAGGTGAATGCAAACAGGCATCTTTTGCAGACTGTTGTGCCCTTAAGAAGCTGATGATTGAAGGCAGTGTCTTCCCTTGCAAAACAAATCCACTAAGCTACATGAATATCTCCAGACCACCACAAGGAGAAACCAATCAACCCTACTGCAAGAGACAGGAAATGGAGGAGGAGCTCCTGGCTGTCAGAGTCAACAGGGTAGCTGAGATAGACTCAGACCGAAATCTCCTCATTAGAGAACTCTAAATGAAGCTGGCAATAAAAAAAGAAAGAAAGCTGGAAACAGCAAACACAGAAGATTTGATACACGTTAACTTTTAAGATAAAAGTACAGTATTTCGTATTTTGCTGTCTCCAGTAATTTTTCCACTCTGCTTGCCTCCTCCTTCTTGTGTCTGTCAGCCACTCCCTCCTCATCAGCCCAACTACCGTAACCTGTTCACTCTGCTTCTCCTTATTACCAGTCAAGCCCCTACAAGTACTCCTTCCACTCTAATAGTCAATACCAGATCATGACTGCACTGATCTCCTGACGCTGACCATGCCTGCCGCTGACCTACCCATCTCACCTGATTCCTGGTAACCTCAAAAACCATCTGCTCTGCCAGACTTTATTTAAAGACTTTCCTTTGACATTCAATTTTTCCATTTGCATGTCACTTCCATCAACCTGCACCTGCTGAGGTTGACATTAAAACACATTATCAACTGTTATTGGTCTCCAGCTTTAGAGTCCATACATCCTTCCACTGCCACTGCTATTTGTGTTCGCTCCCTCAAATGGAGGAGTTGATATAGCTATTAAATCTAATGACAATTCAAGGCTTGTGCCAGACATAAACAATTGCTATCAGGTTTCTCTTCATGCATTTCCTACCTGCTGAAATCTTACAGTCCCCCAGACTCACAGTGATGTCATCAATGGCTGCAAGTCCACATTCCCAGAAGTTCTTACATATGCTGGCAAACACTACCTGGGAAAACAGAAAAACAGGGAATACTGCAATCACCTATAATAAGAGCTTTTATTCTCATTCATAAATCCACCTATCACCAGTCTTTTCATTTAAGCATTCTATCACTCAGTCGACAAGTGATGTGTGTAGAGATTAATACTATCTAATGCTTTATACCTTAGAAAGCATGGGCTTCATGTAGGTGATCTCCACTTGAGTCCATACGGCCCTGGAAGTGTCAGCCAGACTCCACACCTTCTCCTGAGCGACATTGTTTTCATCATAAATGTAAATAACCAGAGCATTGTCCACTTTCCTAAATCCATGAAGCAGGTAGTAGAACCTCAGGCAGTATTTGTGGTTCCCCGGTAAAAAGGGGCCATGTAGCCGGCCTACATAGTCAAGCCTGGAAGTGAAAAGAGGGTTTGCCAAGAGGAAGCAGCCTAAGAAAGATCAGACAAAGAACATGCTAATATTGGTATCCAACAAAAGTAACTACAATCTTTTAAAAACAACTGCATGCAAATATCAATATGTCCAGTATTGATCTTGTCCTCATCATGAGGCAGAGGCACCTGGATTTCTACCACTTGGCTTTGTTTACATCAATACCCACTTAGCTGTTATTGTTCCATCGTTTATATTTTGTTTTTGTATGTTATTTATTGTCGTCCAAGCTATGTTTAATACAACAGAACATTTGAGGCCTATAAAAACAGATGACCACGCCAAGATCTGACAGAACAGGACTACAGCAAAATAAAAGTAATCAGCAAACTTAAAATCTGCCAAGTGGTTTGTTGCGCTGGATGCTGTTGTGGGCAAATGACCAACCCGAGAAAAAAACAGAACAATAGCATCTTCACCTCTTCTATGACTGTCTGTCCCATAAGTACTTATTCCCCCCTCCAAACAAATAGACTTATTAGATGATGTAGTGAATAAAGATTTTAATGGTGCTATTTATGTTGATAGCCTGCCTATGAGTCATCCATTTTTATGTATCAAATCAAATAGCACTCAATATATACCATGAACCAGGTGTTGGAGGCTGTGCTGCAGTGGAACTCACCTGTTCCCGTGGTATGGTCTCCTATCCTGAAGGCATTAGGCTTAACTGAGACCCTGCTCCACACCTTACTCTCTGTTTTTTCCTGATAGTATAGACACAGCCCGTTCTCAAAGTCACAGTTGGCTATAGAGGGGTCAAAGGTCGGCTCTGGAACACAAAACATAGCGTCTCCAATATGAACCTTCATAACAGAACTCAATATTAATAACAGTGTGCAACATCCAAGCAAAGTCAAGGGAACTATAGGCTCTGTTAGCCACAATGTTAAGCTGGCAGTGAGTGAGTTGTAGATTATGAAAGCAATGTGTGGGTAAACTACATTGTGTGTAGGTATTATTACGTGTTTTAAATTGGAAAAAGATCCAGGGAACAGGTGGTGGCTCTTATCATCAAGGTGATTTAAGATGTCTACAATAATCCAAACTAGATATATCCACTGGAGGTGGAACACAGGCAAAAAAAAAAAATCAACAGGACCAGAGCTTATGCTGCTGTTTATGTAATGTCATCCATGAGAAAGTTTTAGCATCTATTGCATTGCTCACTGAAAGGTGGTATTGGCTTACGGAAAATAAGAAATTACCAGAAACACAATGCATATGCCTACAGTCAGTCAGAACAGAAGTTTAGTTATGTGTGTTTCTCTGTGTGCACTGTGCCATATTGGAAGTATTGGAAGAGAAAAATTGTGTTCTGGCGTCAATGAAACCCAAGGCTGACCTGCACAATGGCCATCAGAATTACATCACAAGGTGAAAGTATGACAATAGCCAATGGTTGATTAATTTTATAGGAAACATTTATCCTGCAAAAATAAGTTAGTTATCATAACTTTAATTCCAAAATCCATAAGTCCAAAAGTTTTACATTGTGTGGACAATTAACATTTCAGCCTCAAGTGAGATTTGAGTCATGAGTTCTATTAAGCATATTGAACAGACTGACAATTGTGATACAGATTAAGAACTACTGTAGATGTGTTACCTGTGTCAGTATGGCAGAACTCAGGTGAAAAGGAGATGTCGTCTATGGCCACATTTCCACCCCTAGGACTGTTAAAGGCAACCTCAAACACCACCTGGGGATAGACACAGACATTAACAGCAACCGTCATAAAAAAAAAAAAAAAAAAAAAAGTAATGGTCAGTGTACAGATTAGGCCTTTTAAGTAGAAAAGATTCTCTGTGGATTTTGAAAGTCTGTTGTGAAATAATTAAATATACTGATAAATAAGACATCTGCAGGAGCCAGAGAGTGACATCAGTGTAGGGTAAACTCAGGAACATGGTTAGTCAGCGGAGTGCTGCTTGATGGAAAAGCTCTGTACGACTCTTGGCTCGTCGGGCAGAGGAACTGACCCAGTTAGTAAAGTTACGCAAGCTTCTTTCCACAGCGACAGCAGCAGGCTGTGGGAGGCGTTCTGGCTCGAAGCATAAGGAAAGGAAACCGTGGAGTCAAAGAGAAGAATACACATTTCAAAGTGCAGTGGAAAGCCACAGAGACGTGACTGAATGTCTGCCTGTCCACTCAGCTGCACACAACACAAAAATAAGACAGACAAGTATCACATTATTTTTCCAAGAATAATATTTGGGGAAATATTAACTTTCTTTAACATAACATGAAAAAAAGCAAAACGAAGGAAAACCAAAAGCTCACGGTCATGCCTGCCTGTACAGCATGAGATGTGTCTGTACTAGTTTTGTGTATTTTTCAGATTCATAACTTCAATTAAAAAGAAACAGAGTTAGCAGCAAATACATCTCACAAGCCAACTACGCAAAATCATGAGGATGAGAGTAGAAAGCAGCTCATTAACAGGTTAAGCTGCTGAAAGGACAGCGTTACCCAACTACAGTATGAAATAGGTCAACTTTTGAGATGGAAATTGTGATTTGATGAAGTGCAAATCCTTTATTTTGTTTACTAAAATCTCAGTTGTAAGGACAATGAACCAGAATATCCTTGCATGTCATACTTATATACACATTGACACAGACTGATCACACATGCATCAACACATATGGTAAAGCTTAAATACCATTGGTAATGAAAGGGTCCAGCCCTTTGCCAGAACCTGTATATACATTTACATTTACAGCAAACTGTGCAGGACCAGCATAAGGAGACTCTTTAATAGTTCAGCTTTTGCAGCCAAATTAACTCCTCCACCATCAAAATAGACAGGCTGAGGCTGAGCTTTGCACAGACCAAAAGGTCCATCTATATGGAGGATGAAGGGTAAGGATGATGATTTCTATGGACAACTGCAAAATTATTCAAAATCTGCAGGTGGAGGAGGAGGTGGAGATATCCTGACTTTTACCCCCTTATGCTTAAAAGTGAGGTCAATCATACTGGATCCTGCATTCCCCAGCAGAGAGCTCAATTGCTTTTTCAGTGGGCCCTCACACACTGCACATATCTTTTAACCCAAGCTGAGATCAGCCCTGTCAAACCATCAGGGTTATTTTCAGTCATTAAACTGTATTATAATCTGCAAACAGGTACAGCCCCATTTCAACAAAACATTAGATGTGTCTGAAACAAAAGTTAAATAGATTGTGATCGATTCCTAATCTACTGTGACACAATTGGAAACAGGACAAAGACAATATATTTTATGTTGTAACTGATTACATTTGTTTTGGTTAACATACACCATAAATTTTGAATTTGATCCATTCTATTTTTATTTATTTTTTACTGGTATTGTGTAAATATTATCAGTTTGAGATGTTTTATATGATTCATTATGGATCAAGAAATGAAAAAAAAAATCTTAATCAAAAACAAAAAACATTTTTTGTCCTTTTTTTTGCAATTAAAAAATATCTCTCATTGCTTTATTGCATGTTTTATGGCATCATGATTTAATCATTCCTTTTCCCTTTATTCTTCTTTGTTTCAATTCCATTTTTTTACATGTGTGATCTATTTCAATTATATGCTTACTTAATAAGTATTGTTGGGTAGAACCTCAGACTTAACATTCCCATTGCCAGTTTCTCTGGATTTGTACACTTAGTAAAAAGCACTTCATCGACAGCAGATCTGATATGTGTATTCTCATCTAAATTCGATAAGCATGTGAAGCTGACCATCTCACTGTGTGTTCTGACTGCAGCACTGACCTCCAGGGGGTGTGGAGCCTTGATGTCAACACTGACCAGAGTCCAGCCACTAGTAGCATAAACCTCCGGCCTCCAGATCTCCTCATAGTGACCCAGCTCGTCTCTGGTGAAAACTGAAAAGATGTTTCCCCTCTCCTGGTCTCTATGGTAGTAGAAGGACAGGCAGCCGGACATGGGCACTGTGGTCATGGGTGAGGTCAGCTTGGCTACTTCCTGGAAGGGCTTGGCGTACACAGAGTCCACATACATGTAGTGGCCTGGAGTAGAGGGATATATTATGGGATATATTAACATTAGAGCATGTGTGTGGTTCATTGCAATGACTCATTATAGGGATAAATAAACACCTCCATTAGTGTTGGAGATGAGATAAAGAAGCTGTTGTTGCTTTTTAACATATAAGGCAGAGACGAAAAAGCATGAGGTCCAAACCTCTAGGTCTTTCTCCAAACCAAACAATACAGCTGTGCCTTTGATTGGCCAGCACACCTTCCTGATTACACATTCTGCCTCCAGAACCATCAATCTATGTAAACGGACTGTCTTCGTATCCAGCTGGATCCCGGGTGTTTCTAACTTGGACTGTTTGAAGTCTGGGAATATTTTGTTTATCAGATAGATAATGTTGTGATTCTAAGTTTAAATGGGCTTCTTTTAGAGAAGTCATTAATGTCTGCAAACACCAGGTATTACAGACTAGAATTGCCGCCTCAGGGTGGTATTCCTCCACCAACCAGGCAATTTGCAGTTTACATGCAAGACTGTCCAGACTTATGTTGTCATGACAGTAGACAATACTTCAAATATTAATGCTGGTGCCAAAAAGCTAAAAAAAAAATCTTTACTTTGCTTCACTCAAACATGTTCAACTCGCAGCACAGAAAATATTTACAATCAGCAAATTCAAGGTCAGTGTCACCACTTTAGCATTGACCAAATGACTCCCCTTCTCTTCCTAAGCTATGGTTTGAGTCCAGAATTGTGTTTTAGAACTTTTACCATTTTATCCAATTACACAATGGTGTGAAATCATTTGACCCTTAAGTCCAAGCCCAAATTATGCTACATTTAAATAAGAATTCCCTCCAGGTGTTTTTGAGTTATGGACATGGATGTATATGGTTATGGATATGTACAGACAGACACACAGCCTGAAAATAACAGCCTCCTGCCATGACTGTTGATAGGCATATAAGTAATTATCATGATAATACAAAATACACAGTTCTGGTTAGATATAATTAGACCATAACTGTAGAAGGTTTTGGGGCCTGTTCTGATCATTTTCTGGAAAGGTTTCATTCACTCAGATGTTATCAAAGAGCGAAAACAAAGTCTCTCACTGTGTGCAGCTACCAGTTCTGCTGTCAGCAGACAGAAACACAACACATTTATCAGTGTAGTGATATCAGGGAAACAAATGACAAAATATGACCTCTGCTATGAACACTGTGTTATTGCAAAGCACAGAGATAAAGATGAAGTATTTAACAATAAGTAAACAGTCCATGCTATAAGCCTTGCTAAAGCAAAGTATGGCACAACTGAGGTAATAAACAGTTGAGTCCACTGGAAACTGGTGGAGATGGGGGATGGGAAACGTTTATGAGGTGATGTAACATTGTTCTGTTTTATAATGGAGTCATTATGCGGACCATGACATGTAAATGACCCTGAGGCAGCTCTTGAAGAGAGACATTTTTTTTTATTTGATAATGAAAATATTTGCAGGGAAATCTCCTCTGACTCTTCAGCCCATTTTATCATGCTGCCAAGGAGCCTAAAATATAATGTCAAGAGTGTTCCCATGTTCCCTTGCATCTTGAACAAAATGAACCCTCTGGCTGCCAGTTCTGTCAGTCAGACCTCAGAGCTGTCCAGCATACGCCAAAATAATAACCAGCTGTGAGCTGCAGACGTAAACAACTAACCACACTAGTGACAGAAGGAACCTGTATATTTAGACCTTTTTTGACACAATGTGTGTTTGAAGGGAGAGGGACGTGGGCTGAGCTAGATCACTGGTTTGAAATTGCTATGGACGTTTTGATGACTTTTTGTATTGGAGAGTGGACTGCTGCTGGAATTCATCAAAAATGCAGATGCAGATTGTATAAATAATGCTGCTGGAATGAGCAATGTAATGTTCAGAATGTGTGTGTATGTGTGTGTGTGCGTGCGCGTGCATATACCTCTCTGGTTATTGCTGATGTCGTTTACGAGCAGGTTGGACTCAGGCTCTCGCGCCACACTGCCCCCAACGTACCAGTTGACATTTGGGTTCCAGCTGTTACTGTAGCCACACAGGTGATGCTCCTCAAAGTTACACTCTGGTTAAAGGAAACAAAAAGACAACCATTATGGCACTATTCCTGCATATTGTGAATTAACAGTTCTACATCAGACTGTTAGTGAAAGATGGAATGTGTCATTTGATACTACATACTAACCTATACAGTAACCGGGGACAATGTGAATTTCGAAGACGGCCACACTGTTCCCTGAGCTTCGTTCAGGTCGACCTTCGAGCAAAAGCTGTGGAGGAAAAAAAAGAGACATACCAACTTCACATCATGTCACACCAAATCATGGCAAAGTTTTATCATATCAGAGCAGAGCAGACAACAAAATTATAGAAGTCATGTCAAGTCTTGGCTTGTTTTTTACACTGCATCAACTTCCTGTCACATCACCACTGTGACCACTAATGCAGCTGGTCATGGCACAACACACAATCATATATGCACATGTTTTTATACATTGTTAATTCATAATTTATCACCACAGTGTGCATAACGTTGTTTATCTGATAAAGCACACACACGGAAGCCAACACACTGGGGCGATGTGTCAGTCTGAGGTGAGGGGTGTTGATAAGGGATGGAAGTTCAGTAAACATACTAGATTAAAAGTGCATTAAATATGCCAGACAGATTCTCTGTTAAAAGAGGTCACTCATAGTACTTCAACAACATTTTTTAAACTTGAATAAACCTGGAACCTGGAATCTTTTGTATGAAAAATCCCTAATACTTGGATGGGTTTACTTCACTTTGTGCTTAAGTACAGTAGTTGGACTTCAATGACATCACCTTTCAGCCAGATGAAACCCAGCAGGTTGTAAATCTGAGGTGAATGCTGATTTTCTTACCTCTGTATGTCCATGTGACACACGACCCCTCCAGTCAGAGCTGGAGCACACTTGTAAGTAATGCACGACTAATCTTGGCTGCAACAATACTTCAGCAATTTAAGATAACAGGCAGCTGTACTTTAAATGTTTGCCATTACTTTAAATACCAACATGATGTAGTTCTGTTTTCCTCTCATAACTCAGCATGGCATGTGGAACCACCAGTCTCCATTACAGAGTTCTCACTAAATACCATGTTGTACCGTTTACTCTTTCTCAAGTTCTGTGCATTCACTTTAAGAGGAGAACTGGATGGAGGAGGTCCGTGCTCTGCTTGACAATAAGGAAGTGAGGAGGCCTCAATGACATCATCTCTTCTTTTATAGTAGCCTGCCTGTGGGCCTTAGCCTCAGACTCACTCTGTACTTAAGGAGCGGGAGGTTTTTGTAAATTTAGATGGTCAAGAGAAACCGTATTTATATGACTATATATAACTATGTGATTCTAAAGAAAACACACAATCTGCTTAATAGTGTATACTACATACTGTTCATCCAGGAAAACTAAAATAAGATTACAAATGAACAAAACCACCACAGCAGCAACTAACCAAAGCAAGGAGGAGCTTTTACTTTCATATTTTTTTATGAATGGTTTTTGAACATGCTGTGATCTGGCTCCAGGCTTCTCAAGCAAGAAGGGTAAAAGGAGATGGGGTCATGGGGTCAAATGGCATATCATCTGGATACAAAACATGAAGTAGTATCTGGTCCACTCAATAGGTGCTGCATAGTCACAGAACATCTTGGCTCCTTCAAGCAGAGTGCACCAAAAGAGCACCTGGGCGGAAACCATCCCTTCATTTCTTATACCCCAGAGATGATAGGACGCCATGACTGCTCCACTTTAAACCTCCTTTGTACTTCATTTCATATTTTATGCTCATTCTTGTTTCCACATCTAAAGAACCACCACAATTACACCACAACAGATTCAACACTGCGTTTTTGCAGACAGTTGTACATAAAGATAGATTATTCTTTGTATTTGCTGATATTTGAAAAGTTAAAAAAGGGAGCATGCAAAAGTGGAAGAGACAACAGATGTGTGTCCAACCATGTGCTGGCTGTATTTATTGTTGATTAAGTTTGCAACCACTTTTACACACTCTCTCTCTCTCTTTCTCTCTGTCTTTCCCTCATTCTTTTTACAGGACTGGAAACAGTTACCCTGTCAACCGTTAAATCAGGATGCACTTAAAAAGTAATTGTAAAGAAACTGTTCCAACAGGTTATTATATAATCAGACATACAATTAACAAATATGCAGGTTCTTCAGTACTAGCAGTAGATATACTGACAGCTGCCCTGAACAGGGGGGGTGTAGTAGGAGAAGGACTTTGACATCTGAAAGTTAGAACCCTGTTTTAGAAGAACAGCAGCAAATTTAATTCAGCAGAAATCACTATGTTATTTACAGCCAGACCTACCTGGTAAGGGATTGTGGTGTTGGGCAGGTCCACGCTGGCTATGATCCAGCTGTCAGAGGCTTTGTTGGCAGTCCAAAACCGGTAGTCAAAGTTATCACCATCTGGTCTGAGGTGGAGCTGCAGGGAACCCCCTCCGGTGATCTGGTACACCAGCCTCACACAGCTCCATTCCTGCTGGTCCAGAACAGGACTGACAAGGACGGCCTGCTCCTGGTCTTCTAAGTCATCTGAGTCCACTGTTATCAAGTGCCCTATGACAACAACATGAAGATATACAGGGTACATGCAGTTGTATGAATATCACGTTGAATTGTTAACCTGATCTCACAAAATTATGTTTAATGACCACGTTTGTTATTAAACCAAAGCATGTTCTTGTGACACATAATGTAAGAAATGTATGCTGGCAGCATGTAATCAGTGACAATGCAAAGTACGTGAATCAGTGGAGAGTCCTAACAAATAGCTCATTATACATACACTCATGGTTCGTGGTTGGAAATAAAAAGGCAATTATACTACAAAAGCCACTGACCTAGGTTGACAGCAAAAACTTCCTTGCAAAGTGTTATGAAATAAAATAAAAGTAAATAAATATTCCTGAAATGCCGGGAGTGAGGTCACAGTACTTATGTAAAACAACTTAAGTTATGTGAAGTTGTTAAACCAGGAAACAAAATGAAATGACTTTTCATTGCCATTGTTTACATTCAGACACACATTATTATTGGAAACAGCACTTAATTCAGTGTTAAAACGTACATGGTGACTTCATGTAATCCTGGGAATGCATGAGTTATATTTATAATTAATATTTATATCTTTAAGCCTTTAAAAATAAAGTTTCATCACACAGGAGCAGCCCTGACAAAAGGGTAAGTCATTGAAAGCCGTTATCTATTGTGTATGATGAATATAATGGTCCACTGGTGTGTTTCCTGGAAGATCAGTGGCTGGACCACAACTGTACATCAAGTTTCACATTTGTCACTGCTTCTTGATGAACAGTCATCTAATCTGCATATATTTAGGTGTTTAATATGCTGAGATCAGCTCTAATGACATCCTGCTTTTCCTGCTTCCTGACTGTGTGCACCAGCTTGATTGTCTAAATATGGTAAATGTTGAGACATCACTATGAACTAAACATGAATTCAAGCTGACACAGGACAAATGCTCAGCTCACAGTGATCCAGTTGCTAATACAAGAAGAAGCTGTAGCAGTGCAGATAATAAATTGCAAGGATACATGTCAAATCCTGTCCATTACTGATGTTCACAGCTTTGGATATGTGTGCTACTTGGAGGTGTTGTTTTGAACTAAAGAGAGACTGGTAGATTTCCTGAAACATGTCAGTATTGACTGAAACCGTAAAGTGGATGTCTGATCTTTTCTTTGTGTCACCTCGGAGTCTTTTTACCCATTTGCCGGTTCTGAGAGAGCAGAAAGCAATTTAGTGGATATAAACAATGTTTATGGAGAGCTGGTTTAAGTGCCATCACTTCTAAATCGTCGAGGGGAGGGAACCAGGGGGATTTACAGTTGAATCTGCGATCCCTTATTTGGTCAAATGAAGACCATCAAGAATCTTACTAGCAGGAGAAGCCTTTGAATGTGATCAAACAGCCCCACATGTACACATACAGGCAGCAACAGACACAAGTGTGATATGTTTAGGTCCATTTACTGCAAAAGCCATGTAATGCATTGCAGTACTGTTGAAGCTTAATTTTTATTTAATTAACTATTATTAATATTTACTTTATTATAAAGGGATTCACAACTCTGACCAAAATGTTTTTTACTGTACAAAATATGACGAAGTTGCAAAAGTGGGGATCAGTGAAATGTTTGCACAACATGTTTAATGTTTTTTGATCCTACAACATTATCTGCATGTGATGGCTTCAGCGTTATCTGCAGTATATCTCTATGGCTCTGTTGGGGCTCTGACAGCACTTGATTCAGTGCAGCTTAGATTAGGGCTAAAGAAAGATTGTGCTCTGGTTTACAGAAAACATCTGCAGGCTAAGTGCTTTTGTTGTCACAGTGATGGTGCATTGGTGGCTACAACCATTAATAACGTGTTTCACACTGTTTGCAGTGATTGAGGATGAAACGGTTGTAGATATTTACAGTTTGAGGCAAAGTTTTTATTCATGAGTAACATATCATTCATGGTCTGATAGGACTGCAAGATTATGGATAAAATGATTTGTTGATTTAACAAAAACCAATGTCATTGTCATACAGTTTTTACATCCATATTGTGCTATAATCCTGATAATTTACAATATGCATTGATATAGTACAGGTTTTACTCACCTAAAATCAGTCTTGTCAAAGAATAACAGCAAATAAATAATATACCAATATGGCGCTCTTTACAATATGACCTGCTCTTCTTTTGTGTTATCTGACTCGAACTCGAAATGCTTCCACACAACGGATGGCAATCCGATTCTTGGGACAAGCGGCTTGGCCTCAACTGTATGAGA
>JAOWBC010001486.1:1796740-1811047 GCA_028566105.1 Hypoplectrus providencianus
TTTGTAGTTATTTATTTATTTTATTTATTTCGTTTTTTACTTTTAAATTGGTCAATTTCACCCACAACATAACAGGACGGTTAATATCGGCCTACAGCTGTAATATAATATGATCCTATAACATTAATGTGAAATTGTACCGCCCCCTGCTGTAGTCGCCAATACACTTTCATGGTTCATCTCCAACGAACCTGAAAATAGAGCACGTTGGCTAACAATAGACATCATCATATTGTAATCGTGTTAAAATTGGAACTGTTCGTAACATTTTTACCTCTCTGGGCTTCCGTAGAAATATTTTTTTTTACCCGGAAAAAGTTTTTGGTTCATGTAACGTCATTAGGTGTCATAAAGATGGCGGAGTCGGAGGAGGAGGTGGACGTCTTGGTCCAGAGAGTTGTTAAAGACATCACTAACGCTTTCAAGAGAAACCCCAACATGTAAGTATAGTTAAATGGGAACGTACTTGACAAAGCGGAGTGGGGTCCGTCTAATCCAGATGACCGCAAACCAAACATGAGCTTTCACCAGCCTTTCAACAGTGTGGGCTCGGACTATTACCTGGAAACAGAGCGCTCCAAGGAAAGTTGACAGTTTAGCCAGTTAGCTTAGCTGTTTGTTTGCTTACTCAAAACACTCGTGGGAAACACCCACGAGGACACTATTACCGTATTATATACTATAAAGAAACCGTTGTGTCCTCTCGTAACAAGTTAGCTCCTTTGTTGACGGCTGTCAAAAAAGTGTCTCATACTGTATGGGCCAGCAACGTTAGCTCATAGATGCTCTGATCAATGTAACGTCAGTAATTAATTCATGTCGGATGTTTAATTTTAAATTTTGTTAACGTCCGGTTTCTCCAATGCTACATTATTATTATATATGTATGTTTCACTAGTGCACTGACGTGACTCTATCTAGGTTAACATGTACTAACTTAGCTTTTCTTCTCATGGAAATAGGAGCTTGAAAGCCATACTGTGCGTGGCTATTATTATCAAATCAGGTGAAGCGTGGTTTTTAATCAGTTTCATACAATTAGAAAAATGAACCTACTCTAATTATGTGGACGGTGCTTTAAAATGAGAACTGAAATGAATCAGAGTATGTTTTCACATTAAATGGGTGCATAACAATTACACAGTAAAAAAGTAAACACATTAAAGACGTAGAGATGGAATAGACAATTTAAAGTATAATTAAAAAAACAAAACAAAACAATAAAAAGAGTTCAAAAGGTTTGTGTTCTAATAAATAGAAAAAGGTAAATATGTTAATGTAACGGTGTGGTGTCTATATGTCTTATTCCATGAACGAAGAGTTCTTGAGGGCTGATGTGATAGACTGTTTTCCTTTTAGCTATGTGGAACTAATGAACTGGTCCACCAAATGTATCATCTGTATTTGCTTGTCCCAGCGCTTTATTAATGCTGATATTTGATATATCTGAATTATGAAACAACGCATATCATTAATGTTTTTGTACATTTGCATTGAAGTCTGTGAAGCTGAGACTGGTGAGCATGCTGTCATCTAAATTCTGGGACAGAGCACATACCTTAAATCCCTCTGACCATGTGAACAGATGGTTCTTAGACTGCTTCCAAGCAAACCTGTTCCTGTGTAATTTTAAACTGACTGGACCACAAATCAGTCATGTGATGATGATGTGAATGGGACACTTTCATCGACATATATTGACCTGATTTGATGTCTTCTGTCAATCAGGATGCATCATCTCCTTTCTGTGATCTTTAGTTATGACATGTGAAATCTGCTTGCAGTCTCTATCACTGCAACTCCACCTTTCCAACTCAGTGAGTGATAAGGTATACACTGAGTGTTATTTTTTTGAAGATAGATTGCTTAATTTATATATGTTGTACAATTATATTGGCAACCATAGCATCCATCCATCACCCCTGTACCCCAAAAAGCCATTCTTACAGATGTTGTGCCTTAGGCACTGACTCTCGTTCCATTCACTTGTTGATTAATTTGACAAAGCCACTTTTTCCCCTTGCTGCTGATTGTGTAGCTATTGTTCTTGACTGAAAGCTGATAAGCTACCATATGTGTTATTTGTTTGTTTACAATGTCATGTGTAGCATAAGGAGTAGGAGCAGGGGTTATGTGGCTCATTTATGTGCGCTCAGTTTCTCATTGATTGGGATAAATGAAGGAAAGGTGTACAGAACCTGGCATGAACACAGTTTGATACATGTGGAGCTGTCTTTGGATCCATACTTTTCCTTATGACTCCATCTTTGAGTAAAGTTGTGCAGTGTGTAATACATATTTACACATTTAGATTCATTCTTCCATGTTCATATTCAGAGTGTCCATCAAGTCTCTTTACAAATTAAAAAATGTATTACAAAAGCAAATAAACTGACAAATATTGGAAATTATCACGAAATGAGAACATTTTGGCTCATTTAATACACATCTACATGGGCACCATTAGTTACTTAAAGCACATTAAGATGGTACGTGATTTCCTATCATGTTGGCTGTAGCAGAGCCTCATCAGTGGTCACAATGGCATCAGTGATCTTTAGCTTTAGCTCAATGATGTCCTGAATCTTTGTTCCTTAAATGTTGTGCCTTTACTTGAGGAATAACCATTTTATAGGGGTTTATTTACCACCACCTAATTCATCAACAGGGCACCTGAAATAACAAATGATAACCACTGAGTACACACAACAAATCTGATAATGATATCAACTGCATTTGTAATCATTTATTTAATTGTAAATAGACTTTATGGACAACCTGAACAACAAATGACAACCTCCCTCAGCCCTCACTCCCAGTGTCTGCTTCCTCAGTGATGAGATTGGGGTGATCCCGTGTCCTGAGGCCCGTTACAACCGCAGTCCCATTGTGTTGGTGGAGAACAAGCTTGGTGTTGAGAGCTGGTGTGTCAAGTTCCTGCTGCCATATGTCCACAACAAGTTGCTGCTGTACCGCCAGCGCAAACACTGGCTAGAGAGGGAAGGTAAATGAACTCACTCAACATCTCCCACAACAAAATAATTCCTGATGAGTAAATATGATATTTTATTCTGAGAATGCATGGATACATTGAAATAAGAAAGGACATGACAGCTAGCCCACCTTTTCTGCTTGCATATCCTCTCTTCCCATCCTTCTCTACATTAAGTTAATACTTTCAAATCAGATATGTCTTTACTGATATTGTTTCCTTAGGGATGGGAATTTAAAATATTTTACTGATGCAAAGTCATTATTGATTCTGTCCATTATTCACATTCCATATCAATTCTGTAATCATTCCTGGTCATTTTTCTGTGTGGACTAGGCCTACACAGGTCTTAAGAATCAATGCAACTGTTTTATTACTGAATCTTACTGCAGAGGATAAAATCTTGAAGATCTTCACCTCTGGTAATGGACGAGCTTCTCAGTTGGGAAGCAATGACACTTGTGCATAGTTTTAAATACATGACATGCCTGGAATATCAGCACGTTACTGAGAAAAATGTTTCAGTGTATAATCAGTTGTTTACATCCTTACAATCAATACAGTTGTCATCTTTCTTCGTGAAATTAAGCCATTATTTAGACTTGGCCATATCTTTCTTACTTCACAAGTTTCAACTGTGTAGAAACATGAATTTGATGTCATTGCTTTTATGTGTCAGTTGTTGGAAAATCATGCCAACAACAAAAAAGAGATTTAGTTTTACTTAAGTTGCGGGTCTCTGGTCAGCAAGTCTTTTATTTGTTTTAGTGAAATCCAGTTGTACTTCGTATATTTCTTGATTTGAATTAAGATTAATAGATTTTTGAGTAGCCAGTGAAGATTGTCTCCTGGTGATATGTTTTCTGTGAATCTTCTGGCTGCCAATACTGGCTGCCCTCTTTTCCTTAATCCATTAATTAAATCTTGGACCTTTCCATATTTCCACTCAGCGAGCTAACTGAGCAGGACACTATATTTGAGTCAGTGGTCTGAGATTGTACCTGGGGCTGTTCTCTCAATGGTTTAAATTATCAGCAAATCACCTCATGTTGTCAGCCATTTCTAAATGTTATCTAAGTATTTATGCTTTCATGGTGTCATTGTACCAAAGAAAGTAAAAACCAGATGCTTGTTGTCTTGTTTCTTGACCTGTAATCAAAACCCTCCCTCTGTGTCTCTCAGCTTTAGCAGATATCACCTGCACTCTGTTGCTGCTTAACCCGGACTTTACCACTGCATGGAATGTCAGGTACACGTACACCCAGTCACAGAAGCCTTTTTAGCACAACTGCAAGAACACTGGTTTTTCTGAATATTCCTTCCTTATGCCTTTGAGAGTACAACTACATATAATCACAGCTCAACAGGTCAAGCACAAGGCCAAAACATTTTCTAGTGACCCTGAGAATGAAGACCATGATCTACTGTGTAGGTCTGGTGTAATACATGTCTGATTGTTGTAACAGGAAAGAGCTACTGCAGTGTGGAGTTCTTAATCCAGAGAAGGACCTCTACCTTGGCCAGCTGGCCCTCACGAAATTCCCCAAGAGCCCAGAGACGTGGATACACCGGTAAGACTTTGCTGCAGATAAATGTGTTCATCTCAGAACACTGTCATATTCTCTTCCTCAAGTACAATCTGCTCTTTTGAATGCAAATTAAAGTCTCCTTTTGACTAGTGCAAGTAAGTGTGACATTGCACCACCAGGGCAGGAGTGACTGATGGAGAGACAATTAAAGTATTTTATCAGTCACACTAACACTACAGGTTAATGGCAACACATCAACCAGCAGTTGTTATCTCCATGCAGACGCTGGGTGCTGCAGCAGATCCTGCATCAGTTTTCTGCTGGGTGCCACAGCAGGAAGCAACAGCAGGGTGAAGCGGAGCAGGATGACGCAGAGAGGAGCCAGCAGCTCAGTGACCGTCTGGCCAGGACACTCCATCAAGAGATGAAGGTATGCTCTGAAGCTGCCTGCCGCTATCCCAGCAACTATAATGCTTGGTCCCACCGCATCTGGGTGCTGCAGCACATGGCCAAGGGCAACATCAAGGTAAGATTTTCTTGAAGTGTCAGTGGGATTACCCAGGATTAACCCAGCCAACTGGTACACATTCTGCATACAAACAATACTAGTCCAAAGTTAGTACACATCTTATTCAAGGTTTTTTCTTTATTTTTATTGGATTTGTATAATGTAGATACAAAATATTTTCCACCTTGTACATATGATGGAAAATATATAGAATTTTTTAGTCAACAAAAAGTGTTAAACAAACTGAAATATGCTTAATATTTTAGATTCCATAACAAGCCATCTTTTGCTTTGATTGTCTCAAACACATTAAGAGGGCAAGACATTCCAAAACGTTAAATCTTGAGAAGACGTATCTGTGAAGAATCTGACTGGAAGAATGGTAGTCGTGTGCAAACGGCTTTTAAAAAATGGGCTGGCTCCTTTGAAGAATCTAAAAAATAAAACACATAAGTGTGTGTGTGTGTGTGTGTGTGTGTGTGTGTGTGTGTGTGTGTGTGTGTGTGTGTGTGTGTGTGTGTGTGTGTTCTTTTATACTTCTGATGTGTTCAGCATTAATATGCAATGTTCAAAATAATAGGAATAAAGAAAAAAGGTGTCTCACAACTTTTGACTGGTGCCGTAGATCAAATGTTTAAAATATCTAAGGCTAATGAGTTTTCTTCTTTTCTAATCGTTTTTGTAAAAAGTTATGATAACTTGATAATACAGGACAGACCTGCCTAATGTCCTCTGTTTTTTGGTGATGATATTGTAAACAAACAGTAGTTTCAAATATGTTAATCAAAACTCTGTACGTTACTCTAATCAGTGCTATCACATTGATTCCTTGTATGCTTTACTTTCAGGAGATAACCCTTCCTTTTCCAGTGTCTCATCTCCCATTCTAGCATTTTATCTTGTTAGCAAGTTGAAGGTTAAGTGGCTCACTGGTTGCCAACCAACACAGCCTAGTTGGAAGTAGGATCTAATACTGGAGAGGCCCTCTCTTACATTGAATGTTTCTAAACTGATGAGGAAAAACAGTTGTACTGTACTGACATACAGGCCTTACTAGAAGCTTGATTATTTAAAACAACAACAACAACAAAAAAATGGAAGTAAAAGATTTGCATCCTGTCCACTAGATGGACTCTTTTCCATAAAGAATATAGTAGAAAAGGTCTTATAACTGGTCTGAGTACATGCAAAAACAAATGTCTATTACAAATAACCTGTTATAACATGTGCTTTTAGACTAACAATCTGTCTGGAAGTGTAAAGTCAACTAGTACATAGCATTCTATTCCATTCAGATCTCAGCTTTTAACTTTCTTGCACATTAATTACACAATGCTGTATAATATATGGGATATCTTGATTCACTTGTTTCCTCACAGGTATTCCATGATGAGTTGTCCTCTATGCGTCTCTGGGTGTCCATGCATGTGTCTGACCACAGCGGCTTCCATTACCGCCAGTTCCTGCTCAAGGAGCTGATCACTGAGCTCTCTCAGACTTTAGCTTCCCCCACCACCAACAGTTCACCCCAGCACCGGTGCAACACAGTCCCCAGCACTAGTCCCCACCATTACAGCAACAGCCAGCCTAATGGGGAGCTGTCACGAGCAGAGGCAGGTGGGGAGGAGGAAAGGCAGCTCAGTGCCACAACAGTCCTTCAACTCTTCCACCAGGAAATGGAGTTGTGCTCAGACCTGATCCAGTCCTTCCCTGGCCATGAGGCACTCTGGAGTCACAGGTGAGGCCACAGAGGTTACCACAACAGTATATATTTGTTATTTTGCACTGACTTTTCATGAGAACTCATTTACATTTGACCCCTGCATAATGAGTAAAAAAATGCCCTAAAACTCCTCAAAAATACCACATTAAGACCAAGATACCTTGAAGAACACCATAGACACTACATCTGATCTGTAGTTTTTGACCGTAGTCTTTGATTGTAGTTTTGTGAGGCTGTGATTATCCAAGAAGTCCATCTGCTCATTTTATATAGTGCGTTTATGGTTCAAAAACTGCTTTCAGTGCAATGAACTACAAATACGAACACTAAAATTATTACACTGCAGTGATATCCTATTTATCCAATTCAGAGACCGTTCGGACATCCTAGTATGCAAAATATATCCAAAAATATATCAATCAATCAGTGAAAATATGACATCTCTGCTGTATGAGAAAAACTGCATGGTGTGGAATTATGAATCCTTGGGTATCTTACCAGGAGCTTTAAAACTTAACCCACTAGAGACTCTGAAATAAAAACTTAAGCAAAACTAATAAAAACGAACTGGCTAAACCTTAATAAATGTTTGTTCGAGCTGGACATTAAGACCAGTCAAAAATGCCATGCATATTTTGAATTTTGCAATTACAAGTTGTGTAACTGCGACTTCACAACATTAAAATACAATTCTAAAACAGCAGTGAAAATAATTCAGAAATCATAAAAACACTAACAATGTTCTACCTTCAGAGGCTGAAATGTTATTATTTGCACTTAAGTAGTAACTTGTTTTTTTTCAAGTGAAAAAGTTCTTGGTTGTAAACAGAATTGTCTTTAAGATTTGGATTCCCGTAGTTTATCACAAATAAGAAAATTTTATCTGTATGGCAGTGCTTTAATGTGCAGTACTTTTATTGGAAAATAGTTTGGATGCAGGACTGTAATCTTTGCATAGTAATTGCAAACATATCATTATCTTTTTTAAATAAGGTACCCATAAGCTTCTTGTGCATTTTGTCTCAATGCAAAAGGGGCTGTGTTATACATTTGAATTAAAATTAAATACACCTCTTCACAAAGGTGCTTCAACACCACTGTTTTATAGGTTATGTTAAGACACAGAACCAGGGAGTATAGCCCAATCCAGTATATGAATGATGTGCCTACATACTATACTTTGTTCCATAAAGAGTATTTGTACAATAACTTTCAAGAATAAGGTGTTGAATGTGTGTTTCCAACTATTTCAGGCGGCATGCCTTCTACTTGTGGCACCAGTGGAGGAGGGAACAGCAGCACCACTGCAGCAGCAAGTCGGTCCCCCTGAACAGCAGTGACCCGGAGCTGCCCAATGTTAGCCCTGACAGCTGTGTGGGGAGTGGGGAAAGTGTAAATGGACAGAAGAATGCCAGTGACGCGATGGAGGTGGATGGGGCATCCTTGCCAAACCCACGTGACAGCAAGCGATTGAAGAGAGGCGCCCTGCTACCCAGCCCTCCCGCCCTGCCCTCTGAGCACAGCTTTGTGAGCAGTATCCTGGACAGCTGCTGTAACCCTGAGCAGAGACGTTTTGCCCAGGCGTACAAGAAGTGGTTAGACACCGTCATTGGTCAGCAGCCTTGAGAGGGAAAGGGAGAGAGCGAACAGTATGGCCCACCAGTCGTTCTCAACATTGAAGTTGCCTTTAGAAACAGATTTAGGATCAGCTTACCTACCTGTAGGGCTGACTTTAACTAATAGTGCTTCAGATGCAGTGATGACCGTAGAAACCAGTAATGGGGCAGCATGGTTACTGCCCTTTCTCCTGAGAGCGAGTAGATAGGACAGGGTCTTAGAGTAAGGAAGGTTTGATGACAGGCAGTCTGTTCTTCCTCAGAAACGTCTGGATTCTCTCAAGCTTCGTCTGAGCCATTACCACTTCAGAATGGAAGTCTGCACACAGAGAGCCCATTGACTCGCTGTGTCTGTTCTTATTTCAGGTGTCTTAATGCCTCAGGTCAAATTGCCACTGCTTTTTTTTGTGCCAGTCTGGCATTCATCTGCACATCTTACTTTATTTTCTGTTCTATTTCAACAACAAACAAATGAGGAACAATGTCTTCACAGAGTCGAAAGCTAAGCAGAGCAAAATTTACTGTGTCAGTCACACTTGATGGGCCTGATTGTATGGAAAACTAAAAGGCAGTCCTAACTAAATGATTAAGAGGTGAAAAAAACCTTATAACAATAAACATTCAGATGAATAAATAAAGTAGAATATATAAACCAATCTCTAAATTGTCACATATTTGAATCCATTAAGTTTAGGGTTTGTTTTTTTTTTATTAGAAAGTGGCAATTCATCACCCTTATTTTAATTTCCCCACTTTTCAGAAGTAATTTCTCAAGTAATAACCTGATAGTCAAGGGGATAGGAAGTAGTGGCAACAAGTCATGTAAAAAAAACAATAACAATAAATGCTGTACACATCATTCTGAACATATATATCTGGTTCAGAGGCTGAGATAGGATTGCTTCCACATTGCTCTTGTTGCACTTGGTCAGGGACCCTTGGCATTGCTGTTACACACTGGATTCTCACATGCACTAAAACACTCATGCAGCCAGATCACAAGAAGGGACAGAGAGGCTCGGTTTCAAACACAAACACAGAGGGTTAATGACTTCATTCCATGGTCAACATGCCATTACTCAACTATAGCTTTACAAAGTGATTAGGTGTTTACAGCTGTGTTATTGTTCTGAATGTTGTGTACAGCAGTGTTTAAATGTTTAGCTATAATGTAGGAAAAATGTATTTTAGTACAAATGTTACATGCAACAACATGTATGTTGGGATTTAACAATTTACATTTTAAAATGATTATTGATCCATTTGGATTTAATTCAACTTATTTGAGTGAGAATGACAGTGGCTCTAAATAGATGTCTTTCCCATAAATTCAAAAGCCGTTTTTTTCTCCATCTTCACGTTAGCTTATTTCTTTGGAAGAGTGTGTTAAAGCGTCTCAGCCCACCTGTTGCAGTGGCAGGTTCTAAGCACAGCTAGACTTGTGTTATTCTTTGAAGCTCTTCAGATTTCCATTCTGAAGGTGGTAACCTTTATTAACCATGTAATTTTTTTCTTTGTCTTTTTGTCTGTTGGTCCTTGGTTGCTGCTCCTGGTCAATTTTACTGGTGAATATTGTCAGTAAGTCCTAACTATGTAGCTAAACGCTAAGTTACAGTAGCTTGCAAAAGAAAGCCAAAAAGCTAGTTGTTAGCTAAACACCAGTTTATATTTGCTGTGAAAAGTCATAGCTAACTTGCAAGTCTTACATTCTGTTAACCTGAAGCACTAAATATACAGTATAAGCAGAGAAATGTTAGCTTTACCAGTTTAGTGGTACTGATATTTGACTTTGAAGGATAGAGTGCTAGGGAAGTGAGTCTCCCCAACATTCACTGGTGCTACATGCTGCCGTTTCTACAACTATTTCATCTGTTACAGGTTTGTTGTGTGCAACAGGTGAAAACTGAACAGCACTTTGGACTATTTGATGATAATAGGCAATCATTGTTTTGTGGGGTATTATTGCTAAACTATTTTTGAAATATTGTCTGTTATTTTGCACCAGGCTAGTAAAGAGTTGTCCTAGCTGCTTTATGGCACTATCTTGTACAAAATAGAGGTAACATCAAAAGGTCAGTTGTCATTTTGTCTTTGTTTTAAGAAATAACCTATAGCACTCCTTTAAAGAGTTGTAACATGCTGTATCTGCACAGTCCATCCTTTCAATGACGTAGAAGGTGAAATGATAGCTCCTCCCAACACATCATCTCATCTATATTGATAAGCAAAGAATGGTATTCTTCAGTGTGATTCTAACAAGTCTGAAGTCACCTGTATTCCAGATAGTTGCTTAGAAAATATAATGGACTGCAGTTTGAATAGGATTTATCGTGTTGTTGCCCCAGGATGTTATGGGTGTTACTAGCTATTTAACTTTGTCAATGACAGTATCGGCACACAAGTGAACAAATGCATACATTTACACAGATGATGTTGTTCCATCAGTGTAGCCATGGACACATTAGCATTCACTGTATGTACTACGTGGTCACAAGCATCTCTGATCACAACTAAATGTGGCAGGAACACTGGGATCCAGTGGGCCCTGGATAGAGTTTGGGGGCCGTGAAGTCTGTATATAGAGGGTTGATTGGATTGCTCACACTGACATATTCCTGAAGACAAAATGTAGTAGAAAAAGAAATTCTGCATTTGGTTTCAGTGGCCACTGTGCACAGGTGGCTAGCCAAAATTGCCTAGCTTCCCATTACACTGTCTCCATGTGCTTCCATGTAACCCTTACCATGTTGTACTTAGCTTCTCTTAAAAACTACAATGTAAGAGTTATGAAGTAAGATGCTTTATCACCTCAAATCACTGTGTACATGATCATAGATAATCTTGAAACTAGTTTTTTTGAGCCATGTATTCTTTAGGTTTGTTCATCGAGAACGGGTGCATATCAGAACTGTATGGTGGGGGTATTTTGACAAACTTGCAGACCTAGAACACAAACTTTGAATACAAGACTATCTATGCAGAAATGTGTTTTTAAAGGTTCAACAAGCTTTTAAAAAGAATAATGTAGCTTCTGTTATTCTAATTTATTCTTTAGTTTACTTAAATGGAGGGTATGTCCTTCATGAATAATCCCTAGCATCTCATTAAATTCCTATTTATTTATAGTCTTTTATCTTACTTTCAGTGTTTTGTCAACTGCTTACCAAGACAATAAAGTTCACCTGGGATAAAGGTATTTTACCGGCTGTTTATTGATGGTCTGAAGCTTGTGTGTGGCTGCCTGGATCATTTGATGAACAACTGCACTGATGCTTAAAACTAACAAAAAAGCCCAGTTAGGGCTGTATAGAAGCATAGCCTTGAAAACCCACCTTCTCAACACCATTAATCCAAATAATCATTCACACCCACGTCCCATCGTGTTTGGCCTACTGTTCATGTGAATAGCCTGGTCCAGCACTATTATTGTCTTCCAGGAAAGACCCACCCATGTGTAACTGTTGAGTGTTGCCTGATTTTTTACCATGATAAGATACAGCAGGTAAATGTTTTACTATATTGGCCGCAGGATTTTTTTATTTACCATCTTGAAAACAGGGTTGGTCTTTCTGCAGGTGGTTGTCTTTTAAACAGAATAAATTCCAAATCATTGAGTTATGTGCAGACCTATGCTGAAATTGTTTGCTTTCGTATATTTTTAATCAATCTTCCATGAAAACACTGTTCAGCTTCGTTTTTTGACTTGGAGATTATTTTACCTTAAAGGGGAAGATTAAAATTCAGATTGTTTCTCAAAAGTTGCCAATGAACTTGGATCAAATCAAATGTGATGAGATGATGGGGTACATTTTAATATTGATGTTAGTTACGGCCCAAGCATCAACAGGTGCTTGGACCCTATTGTAATCCTAGGTGGGTTTTTTTAAATTATTCTTCCTAAAAATAAATTGCTAATTTGGAGGCTTTATCATTCAAAAACTCACCAAATTTGAAAGATATGTCCACCTCATGTGAAATATATGTATTTTAATGGTTTCGGGAATGGGTGTGGAAAAATGGCTTGCTAGCGCCCCTTAAAGTTAAGCCCCAAGACCAAGAATGTCGTAGAGACACTAAATTTGGTACATAGGTGTATCATGGGACACCAAAAAGTCTCTGGAGGCCATACCCGAAAACCAACAGGAAGTCGGCCATGTTGAATTGAATGCCACGTCATTACCACGCCTCGTACCTTAATGAACTCCTCCTAGAGATTTCACTCGATCCACTTCAAACTTGGTCAGTACCATCATAAGGCCTTTTGGATCTACAGTCATTGCTCTGCAGACCATCACTCTGTGGGCGTGACATGGCGGCAAAATATGGCGTTTCGCCTAAAAACATGAGATTGCGACTTCATCATACTTCATCATACTTTGGTCCATCTGGTCCAAACTTCTCATGCTTCATTGTGGTCTGGCTCATAACACTTCTTCATAACAATATTTCATAAAGCCCCGTCCCTTATTCTTTAACCACGCTCCTTTACATATTTTTACCATGTTGTCTACTTTAACAAACTCCTCAAATAGGTTTCACCCAATCGACTTCAAACTTGGTCACTACAATCAGAAAGGACTTTGGGATCAAAAGTTATTAAAAGTTCTGCAGAACGTTACACCACATGGGCATGCTATGGTGGCAAATATGGCATTTCACGATTACACACAAGACTGTATAACTTGACCGTTAAATATTTTTTCAGAGAAATCAGGTTTTGTCTGGCTCTAAATACTCGGGCACTCTTCAGAGACCCTCACACAATCCGCCCACCAAAGTCTCCAAGATCTTCCACAAAGGTGATGCCAGTTTTCAAGAGAACTGATTGGTCAGTAGGCAGTGGTGTAACAGACGCTGATCTCTCATCTTGCACATTAACTGCTCACTTACAGGTCCACATCTCAGCTTGAGTCGCTGTGTTGATTTAGCCAGATTAAAAGGGAACCACCTTTGTGATCATGAAAACTAGAAGTTAGAGCTGAATTGTTAGGCTAAACTCACCCTCAAATCCAGATTTGTAGTAAAGGGCTCAGGGTTGGTAGTCTTTGCAAAAGCATATACACCAATGGCAACCCTGAAACAGCCCCTCTACATTTGCAATTGAACCTCTCCTATATGAAAAAACATGGTATGCATGTATGTTTTATTGTAGTGGACATGTAGTGGTATAAATGTGCACAATTTATCTACATTTCTTTGTATTCAAAACTAAGAAGACATACCAAATTGCCACATGAAGTAAGGCCAACAATTCTCAGAATTTGCAACCTCACTTCAACGTCACTTGCCTTGTGACGTTGTAATGTTAATTTGACATGTAAGATATATAAACAGTTCCTATTTATTAAATATTTAATAAATTACAGGTTTTGATATTTTTACCTCTCAACTTATCTGCACTTATTAATGCCTGTGATCTGCTGCAACACTGACATTTACCATTCGGTGAAATCATCACTAAAAGTAAATGTATACCTCTAATGGAGATAATGAGATAATTCTTTATGTTATTTATCATTTTCTCACTGTTTGGTCTTGAGTGTGGGAGGCAAAATATATACCCGGGGTGGCAAATGCCCCCCCGTGCCACCCCCTAAAACCGCCCCTGAATATCTTTAAAAAAATAAATGTGATTTAAAAAAAAAAAATGGTTGTGTCAAGTAGAGAAAGATAGTGATACAACATTTAGAACATATTCTATGGAAAGAAAACATGCGATAAATTGTCAATGTAAATAAGAAAAAGAAGAAGGGGCTGCAAAATGCTCTATTGCAACAGTGCACAGGCTATTTGTTGTGTCCTGTGATGATGTGACGATGACGGTGGGAAGAAGGAGGGGCTGGGAGGCTGGCGACTACACACACACACACACACACACACACACGACCGCACACACACATACACACAGAGACAGCAGCCGCTACAGGGAAGATGGAGGA
>JAOWBC010001486.1:1846402-1857144 GCA_028566105.1 Hypoplectrus providencianus
GCAATAAAATTCAAATGTTGTGGAGGGCAGTATGCACAGGTATCGATACAGCAAAAGGTCAGCAGGTGTCAGTAGACACACTCCTCTGTCTGCTCAGGAAGGTCCCTGTTTCTTTTAAAAATAATGAAGATGTGTTTCAGTGCTGTTGATGCTAGCTAGGAAAGTCATAACAGTGAAGTGGGTTGGTGATGACCCTCCTTCTCTCTCCATGTGGAAATCTCTGATCTCAGAGGTGGTGACTCTGGAAACCTTGGTCATTACATGTGTAAAAGGACTCATATTTTCTGGCATAAATAGCGAAGGCCGCTGGAACCATTAGGAGTGGACTTAATTAGATGAATAATATGATGGACACATATGTGTGAAATGAGTACAATGGACATGAGATTGACCCACTTATGGTACTTTTACAGCGAGCTGCTGTAAAAGAACAGTACCCTGATTGCTTCATTATTGCTGTCACTTTTTTCTTTTGTTGACCAGTCTTGTAGCACTATTATCTGTTTATTGTTCATTTATTGTCTTTTGTACATAACCTTGTCCTCAAACAATTCTAATAAATTAAAGAAAATTAAAAAGTAAAACAGAACATGCAGAGAGCACATGAACACAAAGCTCAAAAAGTCCCTTATTTTCAAACGCTATATAGATGTTGTGCAAACACAAATACAACAGCCTAACAAACCACATAAGGCTCCTATTCATTATGAATGCAATATCACACACTGCACGATGGCACGACAGAACGTCCGATGTGACACACCCTGAACGGCCTGTCCCTGCTCCCTCTCTGTGATCCAGTCAGTCTCTCCTGTGCACTGCTCTAACCCATTACTCTCCTGTCTGCTTTATTCCATGCCTGGCAGACGGCCCAGAAATTAGCCCAGAACAGGAAGAAGGTGCAGTACCTACACATCCATCTTGTTCTCCACTCTGCAGAGCACAATCTCTCTCCTTTCTCTGCTTGGCTCTATGTCTCTTCCTGTGTTTGTCTGTGTATATCACTGTCCTATCCTTACTACCGTCTTCCTTGCGCTGTCATTCTGATGAATCATGGCATTTTCCTGAATCCAGCTTTGTACTGTTGGGGGTGATATTCCTTGTGATGGTCCGTCCCTTTGGTCTTCAGTCCATTTTTTCATTCCATATCAGACATTCTGTTGCCCCCCATAATTTGGGACAGTTTTTGTCAAACTGGTTAGCCGCTCGTCCTGGAAGGGATGCAGTTTGCTGGATGCAGGAAACAGCTGTGATCTTTCTGACCCTATCAGTTCCTCCTGGGTTTGTAGTTGTTCAATGTGCTCGCTCTCTGCTGCTGATTCTGTATTCGTAGTGGTGTATGTATGACTGTAAAAATAACCTACATTTGTTGTTTGCTAACCAACCCATAACCAGATGACAGAGGTTGTGTGACTTATCTCTGTGTGTCCTGTACAGACGGAGGTCTAGGATGTTGTAGTCATGCTTGTGGCTGTAATTTAGCACCACAGTGCTATAATGTCAGCATGTTCACTATGTGAACATGTTGATGTTTTATAGGTAATATTTACCATGGTCACCATCTTAATTAGTCACGTTATCATGCTCATATGCTAATCAGCGCTAAAGAAAGTAGAGCCGAGGCTGATGGAGATGTAGCTGGCCGTAAAAGTGAGAAAATGTAAGTTTAACAAGATGAAGAATGCTTCTGGGAGAAAACACATACGAGTTGATCATCCACTCAGGACCATCAATATCTGTAATGTATTATATATTCTAGACTCAACCAAAGTAGCTGAACAGCAGCATCAAACAATGAGGTGTGTGTTGCTGAAGTCTGAATTTACACTGTATAATGTTATTTTATTGTTATAAAGTCATATCCCAGTCTCACTAAAAAAAGGCTAAACACATCCTGGACCTCTGTACTTGATGAAACTGAACCTGCTCCATGACTTTGGGTAGATATTGTCTGAAATGTTGAACTGATTCTCTAGTTGTCATACAGCGTACTATAGCGTTTTATACACTGAAATGGTCAGTTGTAAAACACAAAGGCCATTAGTTCATCAGTTACTTGCTGGACCTCTGAAACATGCAAGATTATTTCCTTGCAGTAAATACACACATACTGCTGTTATGATAACAACACAGCACAGCAGTGACCCGTTGATTGTATAAAGAGTGCCAGCACCAGCTTGATTGTTAAATGAATATCAGATGGTCTTTGCCTAATTTCAGCAGTTTGTTAAGAGCACTGAGCATGATTTTTTAAGAAACTGAGGAGTGCCGAAACACTGCTACGGTCCTATTTTTTCTATTTTCCTCCATCAGATATTTAAGGCTACCACACACAATGTATGCTGGGTTCATTGTTTAAATTAGATATCTTAGAATCAGAAGAAAAAAAAAAACTAAAGTTTACATCACATCATGGTTGTTACAGAAACTTAAAGGAAAAGTTCAACATTTTAGGAAATATGCTTCTTTATTTTCTTGCTGAGAGTTAGATTACATGATTCCCATGCAGGAACAAGACAAGGCTTGGGAGAACACAATAAGAAAGATAAAACATTGCATTAATTTATCCGTCAGGTACAGCCCAGATAACATCTGTTCAGAGCTGTTTAATAAGCTCTGCAGCTTGACGTTGGAGTCTTTGAGTCAGAGAAGTAATTTGGGGTTTATATCACTGTTCTCTGGATATACGAGACATCACTGACCTAACTAAATGTCTGTTCATTCAGTAACATCTGCTCTTGAATGTTTTGGTATTTTTTATCTCTATCTGTCTTCATGTGTCATGAACATGAATGTAATATTTCTTAGTGAATGTGGTTGTGTATATGTGTGTATAGGCCCCTGAGGGTGAGCCTCAGCCCATGACAGAGGTGGACCTCTTCATCTCCACCCAGAGAATTAAAGTGCTCAACGCCGACTCCCAGGTACCCGCTCTGACTGACATACAATACACAACTGTCCACATACAGTCCACATATTGTCACCTTCTTAATATAATGCCCATGTCTTTTTGGACATTTTTTTTTTATCTAAATCAACTCCCCATGATGCTGGCCACCAGTTTTTTGTGTTAGTTTCTCTCCTGACGTTGGCAGTTATGTTACAATAAGTTTAGCTGGTTTAACAATGCGGTTCCTCTGGGTCATATAGTAAAAAAATATGCTGAAACGCTACCAGTTGATCACATTAGTAAATAAAAGAGGATAAGACTCTGAAGTGCTGAGTCCAACTTAAAGTATAATCTGACATATTATTTTTGCATGTGCTTTTGGTTCCTCACTTTGTTTGCTACCCCAGATTTAGATGATATAAGGACTGTTTATGGTTCTCTGTCTTCCAGGAGACCATGATGGACCACCCTTTGAGGACCATCTCCTACATTGCTGACATTGGCAACATCGTGGTCCTGATGGCCAGGCGCAGGATGCCTCGGCCTGACTCTCAGGAGAACGTGGAGGCCTCAGACCCCGGTCAAGACAGCAAGCGCCAGTACAAGATGATATGCCACGTGTTTGAGTCCGAGGATGTGAGTCCAACAGCAGAGTCTTTGCAGTCTATCGAATACTGTCCCTTTCAACAAGAATTTTATTTAAAAAAAACAACTGGACTTGGCCCCAACATAGTAAATGACGATCACAAACTGTATCATAGCTATTTCCCCCCCTCTCCCATTCTGTCCTCCAGGCCCAGCTGATTGCCCAGTCCATTGGGCAGGCTTTCAGTGTGGCTTACCAGGAATTCTTGCGGGCCAATGGCATTAACCCAGAGGACCTGAGCCAGAAGGAGTACAGTGACCTGCTCAACACTCAGGACATGTACAATGATGACCTCATCCACTTTTCTAAGTCTGAGAACTGCAAAGACGTAAGTAGGACTAAGTATCATTTCAAAGGCAGTTGTTCTTTTAATAGCTGTTATATCTTTCTCAGTTATTATTTACTCCAACACTTCCACTGTTTCATACTGCTCAGGACTGTCAGGACTGAATTAATGTGTACTGGTGCACAATGTAATAACAACTAAAACGACACTATTTAATGTTTTATCATTATGATTTGGAATATTGCACTAAACATAAAAGTCATATCTTACTTAATTTGACTTTAAAATGTTTCTGTGTTGTTTGTGTAACTTGTGGCTGGCCTGCTGTGACCCCAGGTGTTCATAGAGAAAGCTAAGGGGGAGATTCTGGGTGTGGTCATTGTGGAGAGTGGGTGGGGCTCCATCCTGCCCACTGTCATCATTGCCAACATGATGCATGCTGGGCCGGCTGAGAGGTCTGGCAGACTGAACATAGGAGACCAGATAATGTCCATCAATGGGACTAGTCTGGTGGGACTGCCTCTTTCCACCTGCCAGAGCATCATTAAGGTATGTGTATGCTATTATTTTAATAACATAGATGATGAAGACTGATTATAGAGGTGTGCGGCGGTGGCAGAGAGTAAACTGTAGTTAACTGTAACTCACATCTTACTTAAAGATGCATGTCTTTGCCTGTTTAAGGTCTTTACTATAGCAGAGTTTTGCGGTAAACAGTGTTATTAAAAGTACTTTTCTTATTAAAAGTACTTTTGTATTTAAGTGCAACTTTGAATTTGATAGTATCAAATACAGACTTAATGCTTTGGCAGTTGGCAAATAAATGTTCTAATTGCTAAGGGGAGAAATGCTGCTGATTTTCTGCTATCTGTCCATTATTAATACTTGGTGTTATTGTTAGTAAGTGCTGACATTTAAATTGTTAGTTGTATGATTTTTTTGGTGTGGCACCCATCAGACTCTAAAAAACAGGTCTTGTAAGGATTTGACCGTACCTGTTCTGAAATACGCTGAGTGATGATAATAACAACAACAACAACGACATGCCATCTTTCTTTTGACTTCAGGGAGTCTTATTGAACCGAGCTGAACACAGTCAGGTGCACTGAATGGAAAGTAAAAATCTATGTGTTGTCAGCAAAAAGATACAATGACATAACATGGCAGCAGAACAAATGGCAGAGCAAGCATATCTAGGGAAAAATAGGTCCTAGAACTGAACTTAAGAAATTAGAACTGAAAAGTCATAAGTAAGACCCAGTATCTCAACTTGTCAATAAAAATGCATTGGTCATTTGTGTAAAATGCTGAGAGTAAATGTTGTTCTACAACATTAGTAGGAGAGTACTGTGAGGCTGACTGAACCCAGATCGAAGATCACAATTGTTATCAAAGACCTGATGGTGTTGCTCAGCAGTTAGTTTCTCCAGAATCTCACTATTAATGGGAACTGGTCTGAAAATTCTGAGGAAGAGAAGGATCAGTTTCAGGCTTATATGAAAGAGGCTGTTTACATCTGGTGTATTATCAGTCATGTGTGGTGAAGTGTGTGTTCTTCCACTGAGATCACATTCTTTCCTTTATGTAGGGTCTGAAAAACCAGTCTGGGATCAAACTGAATATTGTCAGATGTCCTCCAGTGACCACTGTACTGATCAGGCGGCCAGACCTCCGCTACCAGCTGGGCTTCAGCGTCCAGAATGGCATTGTGAGTACCCCTCACTCTGCACTGTTATGTGAAATGACTCTAGTTTTGAAAATTGCTCCAGTGAAATTAGATTTGTCAGAGAGAATAATTGATCTGTTCCTTCAACAGATCTGTAGCCTTATGCGTGGGGGCATTGCTGAAAGGGGTGGAGTCCGAGTGGGTCACCGCATCATCGAGATCAACAGCCAGAGTGTGGTGGCCACGCCCCATGAGAAAATAGTCCACATCCTGTCTAACGCTGTGGGAGAGGTGAGCCTTCACACTGGTCATAAACATAACAGGACATACATGTGCTAACTGGAGTGACTGCATGCATCATTCCCTCATTTAATGTTCAAATGAACCCAGCAGTGAGCTCAGCGTCTGCACGGTCACATGATTATTATAGTTATTAGCAGTAAATGACACGATTCAGTTGCCGAGCAGAAAAAAAAGCATCAAATATATCCTGACTAGCTTTGCAGCAAGGACCATCAACTGTGCTATTTGCTCGGTTATAAACAGCAACAGCAGCTACATGACACCCAAAGGTGCATGCCAGAGCTCCCAGTGTCAGCAGCTCAGCACTTAGTGCAAGCTTTAAATCACCATCCTGACATCCCAGTGTCAAATCCCATATCAGGGTTTATTAGTTTCCACATTTTAATGGGATTAATTATCATCATCTTTACTCAGTTTGATGAAAAGTTAAAAGGATTGAACCAGGATAAGTATTTTACCGGGCAAGATGGAAGTGAAACAAACACAGAACCATTTTCACTACTTCTTGTTTGAGCAACATTTGATAATTAAATTTTAATTCAGTTTATTTGTATAGCGCCAGTTCTCAACAAAAGCCATCTCAAGGCACTTCACATTAAGAGTAGGTGTTAAATAGGCATTTTTAATCAGTAATAATCAGTGTCCAGCCTAGAAAATGGTGAAACCTTAAAAAAATTAAACAATATACTTGTGATCTATTTTTTAAAGATGGGATTTGTTGATAACAATCAAAATGTGAACGATTGAGATGATTCACATGTCCCTTTTGTAGATGCACCTAAATGTTCTAATTGAACCTATGTCATTCGTTTTTTGGTCATTGGTCCATTCATGGGATAGGTTAGAAAAATACATCTTTAAAGTATAGGAAGCACATGCCATAAGATTCCCCTCAAAAACTCATGTCCATCAATAAGAACATTTTCCCAGTTTCCTATCAGGACTATTACAACATAATCATTAGTCTGAGGCCTGTTTTGCTATGGCTTGAATCTAGTTGCTTAGGGCAATGTTATGGGTTTTACAAAACTACACGGTAATTAATTGATTGAGATCAGGTGTTCCTCTGTTTGGTTGCCGATGAAGGAATCCAGCAAGTGACCGCATCTTGTTTGTGACTAACAGTTAAACTACAGATTTTGTGTTGGTTTTGTAACTACTGTCAGTTGTGTCTGCACAGACAGACAGAAGAAAGACTGACACTGCCTAGACACAGTGCTGTTGTTGGGCCAGCGGCAGCATTGTCCATTTAGTGCGGTGTCAAGGCTGATGCCGATTGCTTGATTTTCATAACCCTTTCCTATAAATCATTTTCACTAAGTTGAACGCTTTGTTGTGTTTGTGTCGCTCTCAGATCCACATGAAGACGATGCCTGCAGCCATGTACCGCCTGCTGACGGCCCAGGAGCAGCCTGTTTACATTTAACAAGACAAAACCACGACCTCACACACCCTTTAAACTTCCTGCAACTTACTGTCACCCCCCCCTTCCAGCCGACGCCCTCTGCCCAGCCCAGGCCTCGCTCTGTCCCTCTCCTTCCACAGCTGACGGACTGTAGTGAGCTGTTAGTGGGAATGTTTTGTTGCTCAGCTTCGTCTCCAAGTGACAACAACATACAAACCCAAATGATCCATCTGTAGTCGCTAAAGATTTGTTTCCTTACATTGGCTTAATGTATAATTGGTAAAAGGGTGTAAACAAATGATGCGTTTTCAGCACGTCGTAGTGCCCCACAATCCTAAAATGTTTTTCCTGGTCCACCGTTGATGCTTTCAAGCTCAACACGATTCACACGTTCATACTTTGGAGCAACAGTTCCTCATAGTATCTTTTATGTTTTCCAGTTTGAGCAACTAAAACCGTATGGAGGCCAAATTAAATATAAATGAAGACAAATGAGAACTCATGCACTAGAAACCTTATTTTTAGATGAGGGACTAAACCCTGATTGTGAACTTGAAGGCAAATTGCACATCCAACCGTGTCCTTCACACTCTGACTGTACTTTCTGCCTCCTGCTGTTTCACTGGCCAAACACTGCCAGTGACTCGTTTTACTTCACCCACCTCATCATTTTTGGGGTAAAAGCATGTTTCAACTTTCATGTTGTAGCTGCATTTCATGGGACCAAGCTCTCAGCTCTCCCTGCTGCTGCTGTAATCCACTCCAAATACTGTATGCTGGCGTTCTTTACACAACACAATTCACCACACAGGGAGTCTGTAAATCTTGCTGACAAATCAGTGTGTGAACACACTCCCCCTCGTCACATTCCACACATTTGCTGCACTGTAGCAGAGTTGTTGCTACAGCCCCGTTTTCCGCTCCATATGTCCGGCTCTGCTGTAGTCAGTTGTTAAAGTAGTAGTTGTGTTATGTGTGCTCTGTGCATCGCACCAGCAGTACCTTGTATACACCACAGGCCCGTGTTCACCAAGAGTGTCCAAACATAGAGCTGACTCACTAACGCTGACCCTGTTAAACCAAACCTGATGACCTACAGTGTCCCCATATCAACGTGCAATACTGTAATGTGAGTCTAAATAGCCCCACACATACCAGCAAACCCTCTTGTTTTTTAATTTGGCTTCTGTAGAAACTATAATCTGTTCTGTTTAGATAATGTAACCCAAAAGTAATGCTAAATAGAACAGTGGAGAGAGCTCAGGACAACCTCAGTCCACTGTATGTGGATGCACAAAGCACCACACTGCATGGTGTTTGTTAATAATAATACAGGGAGCTCTGCACTGCCTGAACAGTGTACATTAAACACATGCAAATGTTACTACAAAGGCACTTGGAGACCGCAGACCTGCTATAAGCAATGTCAACAAAAGTGAAATTAATTTATGTACCTGCTACAAAAGGTATTGGTTCTTCCTTGGCCCAAGCTACATTCTTCCACTATTTCTAATAAAAATCAAGGTGGCACTTATTCTGCAATCCTGTTGAAAAAAATCTAAATGAACAAACCAGCAAACTGAAAACATGACCTCCAATGTGATCGCTTGAGGCATGGCTGGTTAAATAGATGAGTACAGACACTAGACAGTACGAATTCATCAGCAACAACAGGAAAGTGTCTCATGTTCTCTTCTGTACAAATACTGTCCTTATTGACTAAACCGTTCCAGCTGTTTTTTTTTTCAGTAGCTAATTACTATCAATGAAATTCATTACTTGCTGCACATTCACACTGGGAGGGTTTTGGCCTGTTGGAAACATAGCTTCAGGAGTTGTGGATTGCCATTGATAGAAGCTTTCCTGCAGAGTAGAGCCAGGACTTGTGAGAGTGGTGAGTATGACATGACTCTTGTTGTGCTCATAGTTAGTGTTATGGGAATGTACTTAATTCTGATTTATCTACACAACAGATAAAGCTAGATGAGGTGTTTCATGATGCATTCACAGCAAATAAAAGAGGAGCAGGGCAGAAAAAAATGGGAGCTTCTTAACAAAATATTATGGCATCATATGATTAAATAAGGGCCTCACACAAACACTAATATAGAATTGGTAAAGTCACAAGAAACTGAAATGATTGTGTAAAATTTCCATGAATGAAGTAAATGATGAATCCACATTACAGTGACCACCAAAGACATCCCTCATACACCTTTGTACATGTAGCATCATTTAATAACCAAATTTGTGAATGGCTCCCAGCTGTTTGTTCAATTTTATTATGAGTTTAATTTGACATTTTTTAAATTTCTATTGTTGTAGTACATGCTATGAATGATAATAATTCAGGTATTATGACTGGGAAGGAAGAGTGGGACTCCTATTAAGACTATAAGACTATTTATGAAGAGAAGGAGTAGTGTAATGGTACACTGTAGTTTCACTGGACTGAAATACTGTAGCTGTTAATTCTGATTGTGCATTCTATGGCCACTCTTTGTTCACATCCAACACAGTCCTGCACTGCAAACTGTTTATTATTGTTTTCTTTTTTTCTCTTTTTAGTCAAACTTGAAACATCTGTTTTGTTGGATTTTTCTCATTTAAATGTTTCTGGATAATTTCATATGTATTTGTGGTGTATTTATACACACTAAAACAATGTAGAGCAGCCTGTTTTGTTTTGTTTTGTTTTGTTTTTTATTTTGAACGGTGCTTATAATAACACTGGCTATATAATGGCAATGTGGCTGTACCCTTAAATCTATCCCATATATGCATATTCTTTGAATCACTGCTACCCATTTTCTTTATTCCATCTTCAACAAGGTCAGCCTGCAAACATTTGAAACTTGGTTTAGGTAATCCGTCACAGTGAGCTTGAGCTTTCAAGTTACTACGGGCTCATATCAAACAATTCTCAATGGCTGCATTTAAAACTAGAATCTAAGATGTTTAATGTTTTCAATTAAGGGTGGGAGTGCTAAGATATCCTGATACAAACTAACAGGAATTTAATCACGAAAAAGTAATGTCTGTCCTGTCTTGTTGTGGAGCAGACATGAGTAAACAAGTTAAGTGAATGTTTTAACTGCATATTAAACGATATATGCTACAAAAATAACAGATATAAGCACATTTTAAAATAGTTTGCTTTTACTGAAGGACATTCTCAATGTCACGTAACAAGAGGGCCATTGTAATTCTTTCAAAATATAGTAAATGTTAGTCTCCCTACTGGGGAATTAATGTTGCCTTTCATGCTACCTAAATAACAGGATGATTGTCATTGGCTCAGGTTCTGCTTATGATACAGGGTGTCCATTAAGTCTCTTTACAACTTAAAAAAATGTATTATAAAAGCAAATGAATAGACAATATTTTGGAATTTTATGTGAAAACTTTGCCTCACCTTATCCTCCTCTGCATGGACACCATCAGCTGGTGAAGCTCATCCAGACCATACTGGGTTTGTTGCCATGTTGGCTGTAGCAGAGCCTCATCAATGGTCCAATGGCATCAGTGATCTTTAGCTTTAGGTCA
>JAOWBC010001486.1:1861586-1871893 GCA_028566105.1 Hypoplectrus providencianus
AACCCACCCCATCGAGATAACTGACAAGACCTGATGCACCAAGCATCATAAATATTGCTGTTTTTGTATTTGTAAAGCGTCTTTAAGAAGAAGCACTATATAAATTTGGATTATTATTATACTATGATATAAAAGGAAAGCTGAGACTCATGTTGGAAGCATTTTTTGGAACCACTTTACTTTGTATTCATCTTCTGTCCTTCACAGAACTTTGTCATTTCCTCTGATCTGGATTTCTGTGTAAAGGTCCAGCTCCAACAGTAGCTTTAGTGATTGGACAGGTTCTTATGCACTGAAGAAGCACATGTTGCTAACTTTTTTAGCTTGGGTTGTTGCAAAGACTGGACTGATTCAGGTGGTTAGCGATGGTTATAGCTTTAGCTACAACAACTCAGGCTGGATATAAGAAACTGTGCTGAATACGGCTCGACTGTAGCTTTGGCCTTGGTATTTCTAACAGCCATAGTTAGAGTCAGAGCTACAGCTAAGAAGCTACAACATGAGCCACTTCTCAAATTCTGCACAGGAAGGCAGAAAGATGTTCGGCCTTTTCCGAAAAAAATCCTTTTCTTCCGGTTCCTGCTATTAGTTATGAGGGGGAAACCCTTAGACTCAGAGGTCAGCACAGGCATGAAAAAGATGATGGTGCAATCCAGGGACCGAGAACGTCAGTAATAGAAGGACACCTTTAGAAATCCACAAACATACAGTATGCTTATAGAAATCCACAAACATACAGTATGCTTATAGCCTCCACAGAGCCTATGTGGTAGACTTTATTCCAATCCATTACTCGTGGAGCTATTTTCCTCATTAGGCAGTGCTGAGAGTCAGGTATTTTTTTTTTTCTATTTTCCATAAATAAGTATTAATTTCTTTCCAAGGAACTTGTTTTGAATTAAGGAACAATGGACCACAGAATAAAATCATACTGCTTTATCAATATGTGAAAAATATTTTAAACCAATGCATCTGACAATAAAATAACACCATGATGCATATTAAACATGTTTGTCCTTTATAGCAGTATTCATTTGACTGGAACTGATGCAAACGTATTACAATGTTGCAATCTCAAAGCATACAAAACTCTGATTGCTGGGTACTGTGCTGCAATACAAAGTGCCCATGTGTTTCATGTTTCACAAATAAAAAGTCACAAAAACAATGTAAGCATAGCGAAAAAATTTTTTTTTTTTTTTTAACTGCACGCACGCGCACATACACACACACATACGCACACACACCCACAAGCCAGTGGTTGAATTACAACGGATTTCTCTCAAAGTCTAGTATCGCACAAGGCAGCACTCAGCTGTGTTGCCATCCAACTTTTTTCAATACAATGTTTTCCCCTCAAAGCACCGTCTCTCTAAAGACCCCGATTAGACTGTGCGGGCGTTCAGGATGATCCAGGCGAGACCCTGTCCTTGACCCTGCCCTGGAAACTCCTCGAGAGCCTGCACTGGACCCCACCCTCCTGCTGCTTCCTCGATGCTCCGGAGACTCGAGCGCAGCACAGGTGAAGGAGCTGAGATCCCCGCAGCTCTGCAGGTGCAGCAGGCCGGGCCTTCTCCTGGGGGGGCGAGGGAAAGTCTGGGAGCAACTGCCTGCTGCCTGCTGGGGAGGTTTAGGCTGACCTGGGCCCATCTCTGAGTCTGTGAACACCTGAAAGCAAACAGGAAACTAATGTTCATGACACAAAGAAATAAAGGCCCGACAATAATATAATTTCTCTATAAACAAATGTTGTATTACTGGTATTTTGTCCCACACATGTATGTATATATAAATATATTTTTGTTACAGAGACCCCACTGCGAAAATATTACTTATAGTAGGAGGTAGGACGTACAATAAATAGAATAAATAAAAAGATCTAAAACAAACAGACAAGGTGTATATAATTTAAATGAAAATGTTGACTGTTAAGTTATCATAAGGCTTAATATAATGTAATAACATGAGCATTTAATTTATTTTATAGCTGGTTAAGTATCTCTGTGATAACGCATAATCATTATGGTGATTTTATCACTGAAGTGTCTTAATGTGAAAATCCAGCCGTCCCTGTAGGTTTGTCACAGTATATATCATTAATTATATCATTGATCATTAATCATCTAATCGCAAATTACTGAAGATTTTTTCTAAATGACACTAAATATTATAAAATATTTTATGTGTATGTCTTCCATAGTAAACAATGTAAACACACTGTTGGTTTGGGTCTTTTATTTATTTACTATCTATTAAGAAACCAAAATTTTTTTTAAAATGGCCTTATCAATTTAGCTTACGATTACCAAGAATACTTTTGGTACTTTAACCAATGTCAAACGTGAATCTGTGATGCTTATATCAGATTGTAACTCTAGTTTGAAACAATAAATCTCCCTGTGCAGACTCCTACCTGTTCTATGTAGCTGGCGCAGCGTACAGCCTCCTCCATGTGCTCCTGATCTGACTGGAGGACATTTCGTATGCTGTCCACCAGCTCCTGGACCTCCGGGGTCAGGCCCTGGGCGGCTGGCTGCTCCAGGATTTTCCTGACTAGCTGCTGTGTGTGTCTGTAGCTCTGGTAGTCCACCATGGAGGAGGGCCGCGGCCGGCGGGGCGTCCTGCTGTCGTTGTTGCTCCGTCGCAGTGTGACCTGGCCCTGGGAGCAGGCAACCAGTGTGGGCTGAGAGGTCTGGGTGGAAGAATCCGTGGTCTGAGGAGAGGGGGCAGGGGGGGCATCGCTGGTGCTTAGAGCCACAGCAGACACTAGAGGGATGGGAGGTACAACACACATTGTAACATGTAAAATAACACAAAAGTGGGAAAAAATGTGTTTATTTATCAAAATATGATGGAAAAAACATAAAGAACTATGTGATGTACCATGTCGTCAGCAGTCAGTACTGATCTAAGTCAGAGTAATGATTAGAACAATGCATCTGTGTGTTTTCAGACTTTATGAAAAGCTTCCTATTCACTGTTTTAAATCCCTGCAGCACCTGAAGGCAGCAGGACAGTTACAATATGTTGATGTATCTGCTTCTGATTGGAGAAGTGCTGTGTCAGATCACTCACACTCCCGGATTTAAAGCAGTTGGATGTTTTATGATGAATAAATTAATTGTCCTGAATTAATCTCAAATGGTGCAGCAGTGACTGATTTGTGCATCACAAATTATCTCACACTTGCCTACCAAGTACCAAAGCCTGTATAGTTCAGGAGCAGAAAAAACCCAAACCTTTAGCAGTGATGTCCATCAGCACTGGGTCGCTATTGGAGCGCTGGATCCTTGCCTTCCTCCTGGGGCTCAGTGCTGGAGAGGGCTGCTGCTGGTGGGAGGGAGGAGGAGGAGGAGGAGGAGGTGGAGAGGAGGCTGAAGGGGGGGCAGGGGGGTCACGGGGTGGCTGGAGCTGTGGCTTGGCTTGAGGAAGGACGCCTGTGGATGCTGATACCATTTGGGGACTCCTGTCTGAGACCGGATGCAGACAGATTCTACTAACTACAAACAGTTCAACAAATCTACTTTTATAAAAAAAAAAAGTAAAAATGTGTCTGACACACAAATAAGACTACTATTCATAAGGTTCAGCAACTATGGACTTACAGACGTGAACATTTTTTGCTAATAAATCTTTTATTTGATTGAATTTTATAAAGGAAAATGACACAAAGACCATCTTTAATAGGCTACAAACCACATTAGAAATTGCTAGGGATTTGTCATATAATCATGACATGTTAAACCTACTTACACCTAAAGCATTTCCTTTATAAAAACCTATTAAATAACTAGCAATAACAGCTTGACTGTCTCTTTTGAAGAGCTCTCATTGAATCAGAGGTTTTAAAGAATTCCTAATCTTGTCATACAATTGGATACAAATAGGCTAGAATAGAATCAACAATATAATAGAAATTACATTTCAAAGGACAGAATTGACTCAGGCTGTCTACAATTTAATCTGCCGTTCCTCCTGTGTACTGTTTCCTGCTCTGTTTGTTGCTTTGAAACTGAGATAAGCCAGTCACCTCCTAGATTCAGGTCTTATGGTTCCTATGTGTGTAAATATGTCTTACCATTAACGGAGGCCGCTGGTGGAGAGGTAGTCAACTCTGTCAGGGCAATCTGTGTCTCCTGAAAGCAGACATCACCACAATGGTTAAATCATATGAGCTGGTAAGGTAGTAAAAACATGTAGAATTGGAGTTTTAGAGTTTTTTGGACAAATTCAAATATTTCATTAGATCCAGAATTCATTTATGATGTCAGATTCCAACTTTACAGTTTTAGACAAAGGCCAGTTGGACATGCACTCTGTACATTTTGACATAATGTAGAAAGTTAAAGAAAACTACAGCAGAATAACACAAACTCCAAGTTTGGCTTGAGGAGGATCATCCATCACTGCGACCACTCAGTCACCCTTTCATTGTATGTTTGTGTATTGCTGCTCTGATTATCTATTGCATTTCTTGCATTACCTGTTGAATGCTTTGTAAGTGCATTCAAAAAGTTGACCCTTGACATTGATAAAATATTATATAAAATAATTTAATATTAAAAAATGGTTTGAATGCAGAAAAAGTTTCATCAATACTTTGTTGTTTATTCAAATGTTTTGTGATTATTGTATGTGTTATAGTTTTTTTAAGTAACATTTCACAGAGTCAGCTCATTTGTTGGTTTACTGTCTACAAAAATGCAGATAACGGAATATTTGTACTGAAAAATGTTTATGTCATTATCCTTGTGCAGTGTGTCTCAGCTGATCAGTAGCAACAAGCTGCAGCACAGAAATCTAAACTAAAGTACAGGAAGGGCAAATATAACAGGGACTATATTTCAAGTTTAAGTTGATTATTCAAGAAAATGTCCCGCTCAGTAATTTTTGCGTCTTAAAATTAAAAATGTACAATCTGCCTCAAAGATACAGAATTGAAACCCAACAGTGTAAAGGATGCCAGCTTGGAGTGACCAACCTGTGTGACTGCACTGGTGTTGGATCCAGCAATGACCTCATACGGAGGCGGGAGGTCTAACGGACAGAAGACCTCCACCCCTTTGATCCGAGCCCCGTAGATATGAGGGAGAGGGATCACACTGTCCCCAAGCATCCTGAAACGCACAGGCAGAACAACACATCAACACAAAAGGACTGAAGCAGATGTGAGTTGACGTGTGGAGCAGAGCACTGAGGGCACTGAGGGCGAGGCTGTTACCGGCGAGCCAGGCGCGGCGTGTAGGAGTAGAAAGTGGAGAAGTAGGAGGGGGGTGGGGCTGGGGCCACAAATTCATCTGGGTCCGGAACCTGGGCAGGCTCCTCCCTTTCTTCAGCTGCCGCCCTGTGCTCATCCTATCACAGGGCAGGAACATGGGACGTCACACATCATGTTAAAGGCCATTACACCAGACACACACACACACACATATGTGCATGTTTGGTTGTTAAAGGAATAGTTGAACCTTTTTCGAAAATGTGTGAGAGAGATGTCTCTAATGTACAGTACAGCTGCAGCTGGCCCAAACAAGCACAACATTCATTTTTAGATTTAGTTTGTGTACAGACTAAACAAATGAGGCCCTATGAACCCAAGGAAATCCAGAAATACACAATAAACAACAATAAACAATGTCCATTAATGAGCTTTGGAGGTGCTGGTTGGTGCATTTTAAAGAAAAATCACAGCCATGCCCGTTCCCATTAGTGCTGACACCCTGCTGAAAGCATAGCATGAGTGGAGAGAGGCCCAGTTTAATGTTTCTGTTACAGCGTGTGACATTCAGAAAGAAAGATGTGTGCACAGTCACCCTGGATATAAAAACATCATAATCTCATATCTTATTTCTAGTATGGATACTTTCAAGCTGCAGCCTGCAAAGCAACCCCCTGCAGGTTATGTCCATCATTAGCTGTAGAGCCGGCTGTGGGGCGACCGTACCGTGCAGGGCGCTCTGGCGGTGAAGATCTGCAGGTACCTCAGGGCGGCTGCCATAAGACACACTGCTGTGGTCAGAGCGTTCAGAGCACACAGAGCAAACAAGACTTTCTGCAAGAGAAAATACACAATCAGATGAGTTAAAACAGAGTGTACACAACTATGTCATTTGTCTACATTTAGGACAAAGGGCTTATATGATCAATGATCACATTTACCGTGTGTGGTAATTTGGTGTGCATGTTGCACTGCACATAGGTAAAGAACTACAGGCAGGTGAGAGCTCATTTTGGTCAGTGTCATTTTGTTGTGTTGATGTTAGGCTGCACTAAACAGAGACTTGTCAGAACCCTGTGGAAGGTCAATCTGCTTCCTCTTTGGTTTTCACCAAGAGGTAAATATGGGAAAATGTTTAAAAATGTAACTTAACACTGCCCAACCAGCACATGTTAAATCTGTGATAGACATTCCTGTTTCTAAGGATGTGTTATAATTATTATTTCATATATGTATAACTATATTCTGTGCAATCCTTCCCCAGGGGCACAATGTATAAGCTCAGCAGTGACGTGTACCTTGAGCAGGATCCTCATGGTGTTGCAGGAGTGAGCAGGGTGCAGCTCCAGCAGTTTCTCCTCGGGACATTTGGAGCTGGGGGAGAGGGGGCAGCAGTAACACACATCTCCAGCCTCACTCTGAAAAACACACACACACACACACACACACACACACACGTAAGCATCCACAAACATTTTTAATCCCCTTACTCCTTCTACCAAGTACCACCAGGAGCATAAAAATCAGTAAAATACCAATAATGATATCGTCAAATAATTAAATCAGCTATCTACAACACATAGTGAGACAAGATTATACCGTGTCACTTGCTGTGGATTGTCCTGGTCCACAGAGGCTGAATACTAATTATTCTGCTGACTCCTGAACTTTAAAGGGATATTAAAGCTTGGGTGTTACTGTAAATACTCTTACTGTGAGTATGACTTACTTACTGTAATGATCATTACACTGTAATGTACTGTACACTAGTGAGTAATACTTTAGTAGAGATGTGTCTGCTACAAAACAGGGCCTGAAGATGTGAAACAATAAACAATCCTCTGTGTTTGTTAGAGGTTTATATGAAAGCAGGCCTTTATTCCTAATGATTCCAAATTCATTCATTTATTCTCCTTAACCGTTTATTCAAACAGAGGTCATCTGCAGCCGATCCCAGTGGGCGAGAGGTGGGGTACACCATGGAAAGGGAGACAACCATTTATGCTTTCATTCACTCCTACAGGCTATTTACGAGCTGTGGATCTGCCGGTACAGTCTGATTATTTTTTAACTCTGGAGGGAGCCATGCTAGCTGTTTCCCTGGTGATATGCCAAGCTAAGCTAACTAACTAATCCATGTCCTTATTCCAGGTCTGTACTGACAGACAGGAGAGAACGTATGACACTCTGCAGTGACTGAGATGTTAGAAGCAGATGCCACAATGCTGATTATGTTGTAGATTTTTTTTTTTGTTTGTTTCAAATTTTGAACAATATGCAACATCAAGTGCAAGTTTACAGGCCATTTGTATCTGCACCACATTAGTCATGATCATAAACAATAATAATATGCCCCCATAGTTATTTCTGCACCAGCAATGAGTCAGTGAAATACCAGTCCCTGAAGAAAGTGTCTGTTTACATTCGACGCCAAATGAAGTCACATTGGAAGTACACTGTAATCTGCACACACACACACACACACACACACACACACACACACACACTGAACAGCACAGACCTATTTATAGAGCAGAGTGCACAACACTGCCTAACCCTGGCTATTCTTATACCTCCACCCCCCTCACAGGCAGGACATATGGACAAAAAGGCATGAAACGGAGGACGGAGACAGAGGAGAAGAAACCTTGTGAGAGGAGGGAGAAAGAAAACAAGAGCAGGAAAAAGGTCAAAAGGTCACACTGAGGATCTCTGGCCCGAACAAGACTCATCACATTTCCTGCAGCCTGACCTCAACATATCCTCTTGCCTGGTCGGAGCCAGCAGTGGAGTGCTGTGTAGCTGTACAATAAAAAACTGCAAACACATCCATACACACGTGTGGGCTAGTTATTATTAATAAGTAAGGAATAAGTAGATAGAAATAACCTTCCAAGTAGATACAGACAAACTATAATTATGGAAATGTGAAAAAAATCTTTAAAATATTTTTTTTTAATTAAAAATGTATTGTATTATTATTATTTCAATGTTTCATTAATGTTAAAATGTTTTTGTAATATGCACAATTTATTTATTTTATTTATGTGTTATTTTGTTTTTCACAATTTCATTTTTTTATGATTGTTCATATAATGAGAAAAAAATAATTTACCTCATGTCACCATCCTTCACCACCCCAGGCAGGTTAACTGCTGTCTGACTCAGCTGATTGGCTCTCGAGGTGAGGGTGGGAGGGTTTGATTTCCCTACTATATCACATTTCTCCACTCCACAGACACTGTGTTCCATATCAAATCACACTGGCGTTCTGAATTATTCAAAATGTTGTGTTACACTTTACTTGTAACGTTTCTCTAAAAAATAAAACATATTCACTGCAGTTTATTGTTTGTGGAAACTAGATAGCAGAAGTTGTGTTTATTGAATCGTCAAACAGCAAAGAAGTAATTTAGAAGATTTTAAAACCGTAACATATGTTTGCATGGTAGGGAAGGTCTGATACGAAAATACTTAAATATCAATATTCTGAAACATAAAGTGACAGCTGTTTGTGCTTTAACAAAAGGTGGACATGGTATTGAACCGTTAATACTGAGGTTGATGCAGCATACACTTGTGTCACTAAATGTTTCTCATAAAAGTCTGTCATCTTTTTGTGTGCAAATGTATTTGCTAAATTATTCCCCTCGAACATTCAGTTTTTGTTGTGTTGATGTCTATATTTGATTCATATTTCTCCACTCCAGTCTTCCTTCCTGCCTTTGCACCTCCAGAGGTTTCCAGAGGTTTTCTTCCCCTTATTTGTGCAGTTCTCCCTTAAATGCATACACAGATGCAAACACTTGGGTAAAGCCAGGCTTTTTTTCTGTCAGTCAACACAAGCAGTGATTGGCTGTTCCCTCTGTCTGAATGGGAAGAGAGCCAATCACATAACTGGCTCAGCCCTGATGCTGAAATGCAAAACAGCTGGAGTGAAATAGAAAATGACCTGAAATCACCTCTTCCAGTGTGTAAAGGCAAAGCCCATAGCACTATGTAACCTTGGACTTCTTGGACATTTTGTACTGAAAATCTTTGTATTATTAATCCAAGTGATGAAATGATAAAAGGATTAAACGTTATCCTCATGTCATCTTACACTACACACCACATGTATGAATGCATGACGTCGTTTCTTAATAATGTTCACACAATAGAAACAGAGAGAGGACACACTGTGAAGGAAAAAAGAAAATCTACCAGCGGTGAGACTGAACTCAGACAAACACAACCAGGTAGCAGCCTCACCAGTTGGCAGCTGGTCATACTGGAAACCAGCTGGGCTCCCTGGCAGCACAGGATGAATCCAGCCAGATTAAGGAGCACACACACCACAGACAGCAGGACAAACACATTGACCTGGAGATGGAGGGATGGGGAGAGGGGGGGTGGATGAAAAAAGAAAGGGAAGATGGATCATCGTGGTTTGAACCTGTGAACCAGCCAGGTGGGTATAATCTGTGGGTAACCTGGCAAAGAAGCGCTAGAATAGTTTGATAGTTTAACTGCTGTTGGCCAGCAGTAATTAAAATGATTGACAGCTGAGTTGGAGGCAGCTCTGCTCTGATTGGTTGTGTCATAAAGGAGTGGTGGGTTGTCACAAAACCTGGATTCTTGAGGTGCATGGTTTGTTTCCACATAACATCTGTATCATTACTACCAGGACATAGGGAGAGTTTCAACAAATATGGAACTTACTCATAGAAAGTTACCTACTGTAGTTGTAATAAACATGAGAAAACAAATGGCATGAGACAGTGACAGAACAGTTACTGTATGCTGTAATGTAGCGGACCACACCATGGACACAGAGGTGAGATGGCATTAGATTAGAATCCAGTCCAAGTAACAACACAAAATACATCCTTTCGCAGTAAAGGACATTTTTTAATATTATAATTGAATTAGTATTTTAATCCTTAAGAAGAGAATAAAAGAGAATGAACTTGAAAAATTTTTAGATACTCAGATACTGAGTCTACTGTCCCTTAAGTTCAGGGGTGTCAAACTGGTCCATGAAAGGGCCGGTGTGGCTGCAGGTTTTTGTCCCAGCCAAGCAGAAGCACACCTGAATCAAATCATTCAAATC
>JAOWBC010001486.1:1897117-1912842 GCA_028566105.1 Hypoplectrus providencianus
ACTATGTAGTGTAGTATGTGTGTGTGTGTTTGTGTGTGTGTGTGTGTGTGTGTGTGTGTGTGTGTGTGTGTGTGTGTATGTGTGTGTTTACCTTGCCATCAGAAACCCAGACAGCCTGCATCTGCTGCTCTCTGATAGAGTCTTTGACGCTGCCATACCAGGCGTCATTGGCGGAGTTCAGATCAACGGTGGCTGGATGAGAAAACCATCGGATCTCAGCACACACACTCAAATAACAGTAATTGCACAACTACACAGTATGGTATATCTCTCTTGACTGTTAAATGTACCAGTAAATAAGTGAGAGCAGGTCTTCCTAAGTTTGACCGCCTGTTCGTAGAGTTTGCGGGCGCTGCGGTTGGAGTTGGGAACGATCCTCTGTCTCATTGCCTTGATGCCGTGCTTGCTGTCAGGGTTGAAGAAGATGACAATAGGGTACCACTGGGTGTAGTTCAGGGTGTCCACTGCTTTGGGTGTTACATCCAGCAGGGCGTGCTTGTCCTGGGTGGAAGGGGGAAAGGGGAGCACTGTTAAGGGAGGTCCTTGTTATGGTGCACTATGGTATTTAATAGTTATATAAATGTATGGATGGTTTTATAAGAGTAATATGACAACAGGTCAACGTCATGCAACCAACAGTCAACTTATAGAATTATGCTGCTACACTCTTACAGCCTTAAAATACAATTATGGCCAAACTTTCACATTGGTCTCCTCTAAAAAATGCCAATATAGGTTGTTTGTACAGACAGCAAAACCTGACTTAAACTAAGTTTAAGACCACCTCCTCCACCTCCATTTTGCTGACGTGGTAGGAGTGATTGACAGAGTTTAAATAGCCAATGCCACATGCATGTTTTTGTTTATATGAATATGATTGGAGTAATTGTGGAGGTTTCAGCTTATAAAATGATATAAAACTATTTGCAGCAGATACTTGCTTAATTTAGAAAAAAAGTGAAGCTATTTTTTTAGAAGTTCATGACAAAGACTTCAATGACAAAATTATTTACAGAAGCTAATTTAGCAGCAACGGGCCTAAAGGTAAGGGTTAACTGCCAAATGGAGCTGCATCACTATTTCTTTACTATCACTATTTATTGTACTTCCTTAAATTGTATCTTTGTTTTATTATCTGTCTTTATACAAAATGTCCTTTGTGCTGAAGTCTCTGTTGCAAAAAAGGTCTTGAACTTAATGAGACCTCCTCAAAGGTCTAAAACCTTTCATACAAGACAGTTCAGAGTTATCAGGGGCTGGCTTTGGTATGATTCAGGTAGGTGATTGACAAAATGCTTTAAATCTCTTAACAGGAAACAGATTGGTACCAACTAAGTTACTTGACTTGAAATTAGTTTAGGTGCTAGAAAGTGGATACCTGCTCAATGATTTGTCGGATGGTGTTCAGTCGAACCACCCCTGAGGACTTCTCAGATCCAGCGTCTTTTGGTTCCGTTTCTAGCAGAAGAGGGAAGTGGAAATATTATTGGGAAGCAGCAGTAGTCGTAGTATTCACTTTTCACACACCGACACATGGACAGAGAGGCGCTCACAGAGACTCACTGGCAATAACAAACAGGTCGGGCATCTCAGAGGCCAGCTTCTCATTGGCAGCATCAGCGATCGGGCCGAAAAGCACCACAGGACGCCGGAAACCAGCTGCAACGACATCCTGCTGATTACAGTGCTGCTCACAGTTTACAACATTTACAAACTCTCCATCAGTTCTGCACACCACAACATACATGTGGTGATACTGATTCAAGCCTGCTCTGGTTTAATCACACTTAGTGTCTAGTTTATATTCATCTGGCAAACACAATATATGTAGTGAGCAGGACATTTAAGTTATTATTTAAACTAAATGATCTGCATACTTTTAGCCAGATATTGCATAAGAAAGAACAACCTAAAGGTCAGTCAGACCCTGATGCTGTATCACAGATGTGCACATATTTGAGCCACGACTGTGACAAGACTGTTCAGCTGTTCAGTGTTTTAAACTCTCAAAGAGTCTTTATCAGTCTATCTCATAACAAGAGAGTCCATGTGATATAATGAAAATAATAACTCACAAATACTTTCAGAGGGTCACCCACCTTCTCGGAGCACCACCCGTTCGTATGCTGGGAAGCGGGTGGCCAGAGTCTGACTGCTCAGGTTCTCTCTGCTCTTCCTCAGGTCTTTCCTCTTCAACGACCGCTGCCCTCGCAACCGCCAGAAGTCCGCCCGATCACCCGCAACAGCTTTATGAGAGCTCTGGACACTGGCCATCTGCTCCGCTCTGACAGGGAGGACCAATAAAACCATCATTAAGCCAGTCACTGTCCACGGGTCCGTGCAAAAAAACGGTTCTGAGGCCGTGCAGTGCATCAGAGCTTCCTGCTGTAAGTTTGAACTGAACTGTCGAGGAATCTGAATGTCGCTCTGATGTATTGTATTTCTCTTTAATCCTGAAAAATCTAGGTTTATCTCAATTGATCTGTCACAGAACTTTAATAAATCTAACTTTAGAAATGTTGGTGTCACAACTGACCAGGCCTTTGACTTTTGCTGTTGGGAAACATTGACCAACTCAGGCCAACTATCTCAGGCTATTCATTCTATTGAGACTATTATTTTATCCTTTCTGGGCTATGATAACCACCTGGATGGACAAAGTTCACTACAAAGCCTTTGTCAAATTCAGGATCTAATCTGGGTTTAGCTCAACCACCCTCACACACTAACCTTTATCTATTGACTGGGCAAAAAAGCCTTAATTTCCCCTGCTAGTCACCATGAATAAGTCCGGTTTTACTTTCATTCACATAACTGTTGTCGTAGATAAAATTTTGTGTGTGTGCTTTAAGAGTTAACAGTGAAGTCTGTCCCAGGCATCTAACTCAACACACCCGTATGCAACTTGCTGAAGTGTTAAGTTGTGATTGGTTGCTCTCAGACATTAGGTGTGCCTTGTCTTGAAAATGTCCAGTTCTATCTATCAGGTGATCTGACACAGTGACCATCTGAAAAGGCATTGGTCCATGCATAAGGGAGAGACTGAAGCTCCAAGAAACGCTTTCCCTTTTGACTTCACATCTGCGGACACTACTCGGACACTCAAGACCCACCTGTTTAGACTTGCTTTGTTTAGTTTAATCATGTGATGCTTTCTACATCTATATTGAGGAAGGTGGGTTGCCTGTCGCAGACAATAATGCAGATAGTACATTTTTGCTACACTTTAAGTACACTGTGTTTTTCATCATGAAGATCTGCACATGATTTCCTTAAGATAAATGCTAGAAATAAACTCTACTTACTAAGCTATTCATTGAAAGAATATATGCAGGCAGGCATTTAAAAGTCCACACTTATTTCCTCAGTATAAATGTGGTGGTGTGTGCTAATTAAAACACACAAGATTCATACCAAAGCATAACACTGAGATATGTCTTGTCAGCCTCTGGGCTCTGTCCTGTAATTACAAAAACCCTCATGGGAAAATTTGTGTAATGCTACTGGAGGGCAGCAGCATCTCTTTTCTAATGTTGTGCCACTGAAGATTCACACACTGCTTTCAGTATATTACACATTTGCACACATATTTTACAGACATTATTAAAATATAAAGAAATTAGGGTTCCTCTATAGTGACCTTCTACTATAATTGGTTTGATGTCACTAACCTAACTTAGTTATGTCAGTTAGACACTCTGTGCTATTTCTGAGTCACAGTCACGCAGCAGGGATGTGAGTGTCACTGTGACCTTGTTTTGCCTCAGGCTGAAACTCTCAGTGGAGGGCTGACTGACCCGGTGGCACGCAGATGAACTTCAATTTCTATTTTTTTTATTTAAGCACATCAAAACTGATGTGTAGAACCTGGTTAAGAAGTACAAGGGTAAACAATTGAAGTAAAACTAAACATTTCCTTTTTGGAGGACTAATTTATTGTACTTTTGGTGTTTGTATCATTTATTGTACCCTTTTTGCCCATGTATGTTCTAAAATAAGCCCAATTCATGAGATATTGATAAATAAGTATATACTTGACATAAAGCAATACAAACTTGATCTATTCAAATCTGCAACTGCTTCCTTTCAACAGCTATTTTTATGTTGTCTTGGCTGCTATCATATGGTCTGTAAAAGATATTTAGAGTAAGCCAGGCCAGTCTATTTGCTGTGTTGTCAATAAAGAAAAAGTGACACTAACAACATGTCCTTATTGGAATGTAATGGCGCCTGAATACAAAAGGTTTTGATTCCACTGTGCAGCGCCACAATAAAACTATTAAGAATCTTTTAGTCAAAATATGAGTTCATCATATCTACTCAATCAACAATGCAGTTATTAGTGAGCAACACACCCAGCGCTGATCAAATGAATGGTTGTCAAGAAAGCTTAACTAACAAACACTAATGAACACAAACACTGGATTTACAGATAGATGCATATTTTACACTTGATTTTGGCAACTTTAGTTGAAAAAATGCTGGTCATGGTGTGGTTAATAAAATGTATTTTCAGTCTTTAATCATGTTTGTTTAGAAATTTGTTTAACAAAGCCCTGACCCAACTGGACCAGGTGACAGACGGCCGACCGATGGCCCTACCTGCTCTTGTTGGGGATGATGCCCTTTTCCAGCAGCTGCTTGTCCTTGCCAACGCGGATTGCTAACCAGTTTCCAAGCTTGCCATCGTAAAGCGTGTCCACCACCTTGAAGATGTCCCCCCGACTGAAGGCCAGGCTCTGAGGGGTCTCCTTCTCATACTCAAAGTGGGTCCGGATGAAGAAGGAGTCTCCGCGCCCCGACACCAAGATATCATTATAGACTAGACAAACCATAAAGTAGAAAAAAGTGTAAGTGAAAAGACAGGAGGCAGCTGTAAAAATACAGGAAGTACCAGAGCAGCTCTTTGTTGTAGTGTGTCATCCCAAAGTATGGCCAACTAAGCATTTGGTAGTTTTATTTAGTAAAAATACATTTTAAGGGGGAAATAGGTGTGGCCTTTATCATATAATTGAGCATTAATCAAGTAAATCGTACATGTAAGAATATTAATATAATGTTTGACATTTTATGCAGGCCAAAAAGCTACCTGCTGGTGGACATGTGTCAACATCTTTGGAAAGCTCTCAACGAAATGGACATTAACCATCCTGCTTTTGGAACAGCCTAATTGACTGCTTTGGGAAAGAACCACCACATAGTTGAGGTAACAGATGTATAGTATGTGTTATTTATGCTACAGACATTCTTAAATGGGAAATCAACAGTATATGGAGAAAGATGTAGTGGCGGAGGGTGCTGCAGCAGCTGAAGCTGGCATGTGTGTGATCATCACAGCAACACTTTAAAGATGAATATGGCTGTTTGGTGCTTGACACATAGCTGTGAATGAACCACTCGTTTAGAAACATATTGCAATAAGCTAATGCCAAACAGCCGATGCAAACGTCAGTACTCTTTCTGAACTGTGCTTCATTTGCTACTTTTAAATACTTTCATACACACATACATCTAGAGTAACTCTGGGTATAAGTATCTTTAACATGTTTACAAAAGCGGCCCCTAAAACATTCTGCCAGTATGCATATGCATTATGTCACTGTTTCTATTTATGACACATTTCTTATTCCCAATTTAAGAGGAATAATAGAAAGAAAAACTAAACTGTGTGTTGGTGTATTGCGTTGTGCTCTCATACTGCCCTGTACTCCTGTGGCAATGAAGCATCAGTGATCAGACAGGTTTTATAATGTCTCTTAAACAACTGAGCAGTTCCCAATCACTGAATAATGTCCGATATGCAGCTGAAAGGTCATGGTTAAGAGTGAGTGAACCTCTGAGTTTAGACTCCTTTTACATGCACTGTTCTCAAAGGTCAGGAATGAACTATACTCAGATTTCGAGTCTTATTTGCACGATCAAAACAAAATGCACATATTTGTCTGACTGTTGCATGGAAATAAAGTTTGCAGCCTGCTCCAGGCTCCTGAGAGGCTTCCTGATTTGATGTGTGTGTGCCGACAAAGCGCTGACCCAAAAGGACCAACAGAGGCAACAGTCATACTGACTACAATCCACTGCTGCCAAGGCTGCCTGGCTGCACACGAGGCTTCATGCACTCTGTGGACTCAGCTGCAGCATATATTCGGTTGACTTTAATCTCACATTCAAACTGATTAAATACATAAACAAAGGGTTCCTATTGCGTAATGCTCATGTAGTTGAGTACACCTCCAAAAGCCTGAGCAGCGGACAAACCATGATTCAACTGTTAATCCATTACTAAGTCTTTTGAAACATGTCCGGGTCAAACTAGTCATTATGGAAATCTGGTTGTAGATGGACAGGGAGGGAGAGGAATGAGGGTGGGGGTATCCTAAGTCGGGTTGTAAAGGGCTGGAGCCAATTCCAGCTAACACTGGGTGAGAAGTGGTTCATCTGAATGAATCTTTAAGTCCTCTACCAGACGTTTCTTATCTCATCCACTACCATTTGTTTTGTCATATGAGGACCTGCTAGCTCTCTCCAATGACCTGAAACGTTCTCTTGACAGTGCTGGGCAGCGAAGAGTCAAACCGTTTTCATGTCAGGTCAGTGCTCTGCTTCCTTGTGTGATGTGGTTTTGTTTCATAAATACATTTTTGAGAGATAAAAAGGGATAAAGCCCCTCTTTCTGAGCCACAAGCTCAAGGGGCCACTGTTCTGATTACATAACCCAGTTGGAGGCATGTGCCCATGTGTGTCACGGTTGGCTGAACCAAAACTAGCCTGATCTGGTCTAAAACCCTTGGGGGACCAAGCTGGTACTGTATCGCCATCATTAAATGGAAACATCAGAGAAAGAGAGAGAGAGAGGGACTATAGTTCTGGGGTGTGAGTGTGACAGCTCGCAGGGCATTGTGGGAAAGTACACTGTGTTCTGGGATACTCCACAAGACGCCGTCAAATCTGCCACTAATTTGACTGAAACTGCTTCCATTAACACCTTCCATCTTCCACAGTTTCTTCATGTATGCTGCATTATGCTGCACTCTACTGTACTGTACTGTACGATACTGCACTGCATATACATTAATATACAAAACAATACTGTATTATAGTTTACTGTACTGTGCTGTACTCTACTGTACTGTACTATACTTTACTATACCATACTGTACTGTACTATAATATATTATATGGTATTATACAATACACTACAATACTTACAATACTTAAACCATGTACATATATATATAGTTTAGTCCAGTACTATAATGCAGTACATTATAATTGAATACAATATAGATCTGTAAAATATTGTATTGTATTGTATAATACCATATAATATAGTATAGTACAGTACATATATATATATATATATATACTGTCTTTACAGAAAGAGTAAAGGAGTAAAGGAGTAAAGACAGTTTTGATTGGGCTGGAGTATGTTTCACTACAAAGAAAAGCTTCAGTATATGGATAGTATATAAGTTGTATTACTGTAGGAAAATGTTCATCTGTGACTGACGATAAGTGTTTTACCATCAGGTTTGCTCTGTGCCAGGATGGTGACTACGTCCCCTTTAGGAATCTCCAACAGGAAGAGCACCGCTTCCTCTCTTACTACACCTTGAAAATCCACATTGTTGACCTGCAAAACAAAAAGGGCACAATTCTTATACTAAGGACTGTTTGCTTTTTAGATATTAGCCTACTCCTTTATTCCTTTGAAGTCAGGTGCACATTGTAATGCGTCATGACTTTTCTGAGCTGTTTATTATTAAATGGAAATGGACTGGCTACCTTGAGGATCTGATCTCCAATGCGCAGCCCCTCTTCCTCAGCAGGACTGCCCTCTTGGACACTAGCAATGAAAATGCCTACATCATTTCCTCCTGCCAACCTCAGCCCAACACTGTCTCCCTTTTGGAAATTCACCATCACCGTGTTTGGCCTGGAGGGGGAAACAGACATGTAGGCGTTAACAACATTGGTCAGGTTTACATTATATGTAAACAGTGACATTTTTTCCATAACCGTTGAAACTTAAATAGTGCACAGTACTTCACATTGCTGCCTGATAAACTGATGAATACTATGAATGCATTCCTCTAATTATGTTAATTGTACAAACCAAACACCAAGATAAATTCTTTGTAAGAGCAGCACTTTTCTGTTATAAATGCCTAGTCCCAGGCTCAAGCCATATCATTGCTGTTTCACATATAAAATGTAGTGCCCAGAAAAAAAAGCACTCTGTAGATTACTCATTGGTATGGGTTTAATGGGTTTACGGACTGAGGATGTGAATTCCTTAAATCACTGACAACAACATGATTACAAAATGATGATTGCCTTGATTACCATTGCCATGATTACCTTCACACGATTACAAAGCAAAATGGAACAGCCAAAAAAAAACAATGCAGTAAAGTACTCTGGACTGTGAAGAGAAAAAGGACAGTCTCACCCATATAATTTTTCATCTTCTGGACTTGGTCGCAGGAGAATCTTGGGTGTGGCTGTTAAAGCAGCTGCAGATAAGAAAACCAAAGAGTGTTTTGAATATCTTCTGTGCTTACAGCTAGTTACAACATGTTATGCCAGTAAAGTAAATGTATGCAAATTGTGTTTTTCACAGGAGTTGGTGGAGACCGAAAACAGAGCTAAAAGAGAGTGCATCTTGAACTTGCACTCACCCAGTAAACAAATGCAATGTAATATAATGTGTCAGGTTATAATAATATGGCAGATATGATGTATAGCTTGTTTCCACTGTTCCTAAGTGGCCAAGAGTCAATTCAAACAGCTTTGATTTATTCATAGAGTCTGAAAACAGGGAATTGTCATATATTTTATCCAATAAGCTGTTTGCCATCTATGTGTGTGTGCGTGAATGTGTGGACTATGGGCCTGCCTAAGGTGCTTGGTGTCCTGAGGGATTACCTGGAGGCTCCTCAATGTGCGGTGGGTCTTTGTTTGTTTCAGCTGAGGCCTGGGGATCTTCAGGCACTCTAAATGGGGAGGCCATGGCGGACATCTTGGCTGTCCTCGTGGGTTCTTCCCTATTTCAAGCATGATTGCACACAAACGCACACACGAACACAAACACACACACAAACAACCAAAAAACATTGTAGAGCTGCAGATTCACATAATCTGACAGTACAACATGAAAGGAAATATTGGACTCCCAGTCAGAACATGGAAAGTTGTGGTATTGTCACCCTGAGTGTTCAGATGGAGGTAGACTCTCTGGGGACCTGCTATTGCAACAATGTGGTGTACTTAATATATCCATTCACATTCTTAAAAAACTTAATCACTAGTGAAGCATTGCCCCTTATAGCAACAGCAGCTGATAAAATCTGATCTTTTTGATTTCTTTTGAGGGAAAGGAAATATTAAGTTCACCAAGACATAAAAGTAGAAGTGTTATCAAAGTTTGTCTCAAGCAATGTCCCAGTCATTGGAATATCTAGCTAAGTTACAAGTTAACTGGCATTCAGTTGTTTCTGGTTTTGGGACATTTTTCTTGATTGCACCTCATCCATCCTACCTGGGGTTGTCTCTTTCATTAGAAGAGTGAGAAGACAGGTCAGACTGGCGGGACCTCCTCTCCTCTGGGGGAGAATAGGAATGATATGACTCCATCTCTGATATGTCTGACAGACAGACAGACAGACAGACAGACAAACAAACAGACAGACATCTCAGTTAGTCACACAGACTTCTGTCAAGTTCATTTCCCCTGTAACACTGTGTGCCACCACCGTTACCACCACTACCACCACCGCAAGCAGCAGCAGAAAATTGTTGCCTCAGGAAGCCCCGACACCAGCTAATTATCGCCTGGGACAAAGTGAGGAAATTATTAAAGATGTCTATCGGAATTATGAGGACAATCTCTGGTGCCATAGCTCAGTGCTCAGGATAAAAGCAGCTTTTACTCCAACACAATGAAGCATTATTGTTCAGATTCGATAAAAAAAAAAAAACAAGAAAAAAAAAAAACACAAAATATGTATTGCAGAATATGAATACGCTAAATATGTGTGTAAATGAATTGCGGGTCATGCCGAACAACCTTGAAATGAAATGTTTTCTTTCCCAGGATGTCTGGGATAACCCTTTGACAAATGGTATTTGCCTAAAGTTGACTGGTTTCTATTAATTGTACTTATAAGAAAACACATCTAAGTGTTTAAAGCTGTTGGTTACCCCAAAAGCCTCTCAACATCAAGAGGAATAAAATGTGACAAAATGTAAAGCAAAGTTGGACATAATTAAAACTGAAAGCTTGAGAGTGGAACCCTAGCAGATACAGTTTTAGACAATCTGACATGCACTTTGACTGATGCCTTCAGGGACAGGGTGAGAAGCTCAGATATATTGAAAGACTTTAGACTCGAACTGGAACAAACTAGATGGGCTTCGATCTGATCTGACCTGGGACTGCTATGCCCTGAAATTTGTGAAAGATGTCAGGAGACAGGTAAGTCTAAACTGGCTGCTCAGCCTGCTGCTGTAACAACCTTGCATCCAGTTACATGGAAAAGGAACATAGTTAGGGTTGGGTTGTCTACCAAATTGGCATATGATATTCACAGTGAAACAGTTTAATGGAGGATGATCCTTGTTGTTTGTTTGGTTTCTTTTAAACTCTTAATATGTATTTATATTAGACAATTATACCTTTTCTTTTTCGTACTTTTTGTTTTTAGATATGCAAATGGTCAACCTACTATTAAAAACAACCCGCAAAAAAATAACTAACATTAACAAAAAAACCTAACCACCAGACCAAAACCACATACAGTCAACTCTGTAGTAGAGTTGACTGTATGCATTGTAGTAGACTGAGATAAGGGGCTTAGAGGTAAGGCAACGGGCTTGCTACTGGTTTGAATCCCAGGACCGCTCCCCTGGTGCACAAATATAAGCTAACCATTGCTGCTAAGAATTTATGTGTTTTTAGCCCTAAAGAACGCATGGGTACATTAAAAGTGATTTGCCATAAAGCATCAAAAATTAGGTTGGATATAATTATTTAATGATCATAACTTTAATGAGACACTGTAAGACCAATTCATGTTCAAATACTTCTAAGAATTGTTTTCCAAGGTTCCATTTCTGCAACGCCAGTATGAGGGCGGCTCTGGGCCCATGAGAGCATCCATACTGCTTTATGGCCTAGAAACAAGTACAGAGGATGGTTGGCTTTCATTCAGTGCTTGTGATTTTTTTTTCGTTTGAAGTGAACATGGGGGGCAGAGTCTTTGATTTTGCTGCTTTTATCCATCAGAGCGCGGCACTCAGCACACAGAGAGGAAGGGAGGCTTTAACAGAAGCCTGTACACCAAGAAACAGAAGAAACATTCAGGTGTGAGAGGACAAGGGAACCGCTTAAAACAGAGCAAATAAAGTGGTGATAAATCTGTCCTCGGAAAAGACACACCATCATAAAGAAAAGTACAATCTAGCCCATGTAAATTAGTCCGATTAGGGTTAGGGAGATATTCTGCATGCAGGGCTGTAAGCAGAGGTGGGGTTTGAAATGAAATAATGCGGCATTGAAATGAAAGATAGTGATAAAGAGAGTTTAAGACAGACAATGAGAGACAGACAGAAGGATGTGTGAGGAGGAAATACAAATTACTTCGACTACCACTACTACAACACAATTTTCAGATGGCTGTGTAAAACCTAAATAAAAAAAGAAAGCATTTTGTGTGTGAATATATTTAAATAAAATTAAAGTTTCCCAGATTGAGCATTTAACATTTTTTTGTTCTGTCTTTAGTTGTTTGAGGGTCACAAAGCATTTGCAAATCATTGCAAATATAAACATGAATATTTACAATTCAACAATGTGGAAAAAGAAAAAGTGACAACCCTGGTTCAGAGGTAAAGTATTGCTGTGAGTGCGCTGAGATGTGTGCGTGCTGTGAGAATGGAAATGCAGCAGAGACAACAGGGAGGTGATGAGAGTTTAGATAATCCACCTGGACAGACTACGGCGAGTTGCTACACTGTTAGGACAAATCATTAATATGTTATTACACTGAAGATTCAACAAACATCTTACCCACTGTGTGAGCCACGCTTTGTCATGCAACATTCTGTATTCACAAAAATAAATCATCACCCTGTGTGTGTAACATCATGACTCAATATTCAGACAATATTAGAAAATAAAGCACAAAGAGCTTACTGACTTCTTCCACTGGCATTATTCAACCTCTATGCTTAATGAATCACACAATTCAGAGTACATTGTGATTAAAATGTGTTTATTTATTCAGAAAAATGAATCATGTATTAAAAAGTTAAAGATTTTAGAGCAGTATAAAGAGAAGTGCAAAAGGTGTGAAAGCTTTACAACTTAGTCAGGTTGTGTCACAGCCGTTTTACAGCTTAGAGAAAGGCAACAGTGTTACACATGCTGTGTCTTGGGTGGTCCTTCATCTAAAAGTATGACATATTATCTGGAAGAGAAAACACAGAGAAAGATTGCACTTTTGAGCGATTGCAAGGATCGCCTCTGCTTGTCATAATGAGCACTTTCAAATCAACATCAGTTGTCAACGTCAGTTCAGTTTGAAATCAGGCTGGAGGTCCGTCAGCCATCAGTAAGGTTCTGATTCATTCCTGAGCTGCTGTTGACCTCTCTCTTTTTAGAGTAACATGCAGTAGCTGAGCAGCTGCAGCAGAAACTCAAGACTTCTTAGTTTCAGATGGTATTTTTAGCTGTTTGAATGCCTGATGTTTGTATGTGTGTATTACAATCATGATTGTAACTATATCCTTAGGACACAGTTGAAATAATGCCAATGGACACTTTGCTTTAATTTTAAATCCCTTCATCCATTACAGTGTGTTTTTATATGGAGGCTCAAGTGTGTCACAAGAAATAATTATTACCTTTTTCATTAGTTATTTCAAAGTATTGGGCATTTCAATGAAAAGATTTATTTGGGCTTATATTATGTTATTAAATTAAAGTAATACATAATGCAATTAAAATGTGTCTGGTAACTACTGTTTCTATTGATTACTTTGAGTTCATACAATCATTTATTTGTTTTTTTTATATGTGGCCATTCTGTCATTCATTCTGTCAAATTATTACAGAAACTCAGTGCATTTTTTGAAATGTGTTTTTTTTCTATGCATTTCTGGTTTCTATGCATCTCTGTTTGTTTGTTTGTTTTTTTACTTATTTTGGGATAAAGAGCTACTACTTCAAATCAGTAGCACTCCACACACATTTAGACTTTAACTATCACAGCTGTATTCCTTTAGTTTTTTTTTAGTTGCTTCCACCAACTTTCCAAAAGTGTTTTTGTGCTATTTTATTTGCCACCAATTGCAACAGGAACTGTCAAATTAGCATATAGGAGGGAGAGTTTAATATTGTTGGTGTTGCAGTGATAATACTCTTTGGTTTAACATTACTACCTGTGGTGATCTCTAGTTTTTGTATAGGGGAGGAGAGGAAACTACCTCTATGGTTAAGTTGTACACAGCAGTTATGAAGTGCTTGCTTATACACTTGCCTGAATCCTAGTCTGACTCACAGGAAGATTGTGTGTATGAGCCTGCTAATGGCCTCTTGTTTTCAACACAACTCTACTCCCCATTGGCTATGTCCCAACACTGTTGCAGGAGCACATATATTAATGATAAACTCAAATAAATAATTATTTGAAGAAAAAAAAAATATATAGCACAGCTCCACTGATCACTAACTGTCTCAATTAGGCAGCAAATTAGATTTATAGATTGACTTTTGAAAAACAAATCTGTTATTTTGTTGGCACACTTCAACCTCCACAGCTCAGAGCAGATCTGACTAGCTCTTAGTGAATGAACAGTCCTGACTCTAATCTCAACTTAAAATCAAGGCCCCTGATGCTGAGACTTCCTCCATCCTGGACCCATGAAACACTGGTGGAGCGACAAAAACCTCCCTTAGACAGGATTTACCTTCAGTCTATCTGCTGAGATCAACTGCAGCAGTTAATATTTAGTAGTATGTAATCAGAGATTACATATATGTTTGAATTTCTGACACTCAGATTTATTTTGATTATATGTAACATTTCGGACACTGCAGTTGTTATCGTGTGGTGTAGGCCGGGACACTAACATCCCTGTGGTGTTACACTAACCCTGTCAGTCCAGCCACATATTCAGTGACTTACCGTCGTTATCAGAGTCAGAGTCCGCGAGGGGGGGGATGCGCACGAGGATCTGACGGCGGTCTCTCTGGACCACCAGCTGCAGCTTCCCCCTTGATTTCTCAATCAGCTTCCCAGCATCATGCAGAGAGAGGTTCTCTGTCACTGTCCCATTGATCTGCACACACACACAGTACACAAACACACAGAGTCAGAGGCCTGCTCAGTAAACCTGGTCCACTGCTCTTCTCTTATCTTTCACCTTCATATTAGAGTCTGTGAAACTCTAGAACTCTAGATGTTAAAAATGATCTTGGTGCCTTTTTTTGGCACACATCTTAATAAGGCATTTTGTTTGTTTTAAATTTAAAAATGTACAATCATATTAATAAACTGAAATAAAGCTAGTGTAACTTGCAAAGGGAACGCCTATTTTCACATGTAACCTGACATCTGTGGAATCACTTTCAGCAGTAACTTCCCAGAGAGTTCCAGAGAACAATAGGCAACAGGCACTCTAGACTTTCTGTCCTGACATTCCTGTTTGTTTGAGCAAAAACATATTTTTTATCCAGGTAATTGAATTCATAAGCACTGTCGATCGGATTTTACTTGTGAATAAAATTGAACATCAGAATCCAAAATTAAGATCATATGTCTGATGTGCAAACACATCAGCCTGACAAATTGTTTTAAAGGCAAGTTAAAATATGTTTTCTTCTTAAATATGTGAACAATAGAACTCAATATGAGTACTCATTTATTATGAGTAGATGTTGAACTGTAATAAAAAATGACTGAGATGGCACAAAGATGTGGCAGCATTTCAAAGAAAAAAGCATTACTTAAAAACATGAACACAGCAGAGGTGTAGTTTTTTCTTGCATATCTTTAATTTTCTTACAAACCCAGGGAGGGTTCCAAGGTGGTGATCTGGGCGAGGTGCCTTATGTGTGATGGATCTGTTACTGCACTATGAATAAATGTGTGAGCACCTTGAGAATAATGTCTCCCTCCTGCAGGTTCCCGTCCTTGGCAGCCAGCCCTGTGCTGGTCATCTGTTTGATAAAGATCTGACTCCCCAGACGTAGGCCATACTCTACAAAGACACACAAAGACAGGCAACACACCATAGTTACTTTGGACCCCTGCTGGAACTAAATAAACTGCAGTTCAGATTTTTTTTTTTACAAAAAAGGTGAATGCATTTCTGTGTCAGATGTCTGTGTATTCTTGTTAGTGCAGTTTTCCTGACCTGAGTTGAGGTCAGCCTGTATCGTACAGAATGTGAAGCCCCTTGAGGTAAATTGATTTGTGGTATTAGGCCAAATAGGTGAGTTGATATGAGATTTACCACTAGCCCGTCATAGCAGTGGTGGGAACAATTTTTCCCAGCTGAGCCTTGGTCCACATTATCTCCCAAACCCTTTCTTCTATGACATATAGATGAAATGTTAACATGTGACACATTTAGATAGACTAAAGCAGTGTTTTTCAACCACTGTGCCGTGGCACACTAGTGTGCCTTGAGATATTGTCTGGTGTGCCGTGGGAAATTAC
>JAOWBC010001486.1:2023692-2037931 GCA_028566105.1 Hypoplectrus providencianus
AATGTCTCCACTATTTTTAATCATTGAAGTTTTCATCTCATCCTGATGCTTTGAGAAAATCACAGGCACCCCAACACCAGATCCGTCATATGTCAAAAGTCTGAGAAGCCACGTGGCTGCTGAGCCTGTACACAACAGTGTCTGTTGTGTTTGCTTCATCTTAACTTTTAAATAGTCAAATATGATGATAAACACATTGTGTAGTTGAACTACCATGAAAAGGTTTAAGTGGAATAGGTAATATTCTATGACATTTATGTAATTTGTTACAATCTCTGACCTTACCAATAAAACACACTGTTCTCACCACAGATGCCAAGGGGTCTTTCACAGGAGAAGTCCTAATAACCAAAATAACTATAATAATCCTAACAATTACCATATAACTTTGTCCAGAACAATTGTACTTTTCACCACTCAATGTTGTTGAGGCAAGAATATGGAACAGATTTTTCAATAGCTTTTCTAATGTGATACTTCAAAATGGTCATAAAAATCAGTCTATGGACACATGGCTACAGTCTACAGTATATCATGTAAACTAAGATATGTAAGTGAAATAAGATGTTTTGGTTTTTTTTGTTTGTTTTTGTCTTGATTGTTTAGTAAACTCGTATGTCAAATGATTCTGCTCACTTGGACAGCTTACATTTGATAAAGGTTTTGATGAATAATATTTTCTTTTATTTCAGGGAATGAGGATATAGGCTAAGACCTGCAGTTAGAAAAAGTACACCATACACACCTCATAAAGAATTACTGACAGGTCAGTATAGCTTTAATTTTATTCTACAATAGAATTTAATATGCTGGTGTTGTGTGTTATAAATATTGAACCTTTCAATAACAGCACAGTATATTGGTTTAGAAAATCCACTCAAACTTTCATTTGTAGGAAGTCAAAGTCGTGACGTTGTCACTGATCTCTCAGAAACAATATTCTCCGAGCAGGGACGGACTGGGACTAAAAAAAATAAATATATACCAGACTTAGCTTTGAATCCTTTTGGTCCATCACTGTGATGTCTCAGCAGAAAAGACAAACAATCATATTGATATCTGCAGACAGGAAGATAGCGTGCAAACAATTGAATTGACTGAATGGATGGTTTATGACTTTGGCTACAACTGATACTCAACTGTTCCAGCATATCCAGTTCCCAAGTCTACTTCTCAGGATTCCTAACATCACTACACAACTGGTCAATATACTTTCCTGTCTTGCACAAGTTATAAATGGTCTCACTCAAAACTTTTCTCAGTTAAACTCATATAATGCAGATGACCTCATCATAGGTCCAGTACTTTCAAGTAACATATGAATGCACGTCAAAATGATTTCATTGGTAAACATTTGGTACGTGTGGTGATCCAGGAATGTTCCACACAGACACAAATTCACTTCATTAATCCTGGTTTCAATGTTTCCATAGATTAGTATTAATATTAATTGGTAATATCCGCATTAAACATCATATAACAATTACTTTATAACATGTAAAAACTTACTTTTGCAAATGTCACCTACAGTGGATGCAGTACACATTGCCATTCTGTTTTTGACCACCAGGTGGGTCTGATGTTTCAATCGCTGCAGCTGGTGCACATTCCTCAGATCTTTTAGTTTGTTTTCCTGGTGGTTCTAATTTCACTCCAGGTCAGAGGCAAACTGTCTGACACTGTGGTTCTTCCAATTAAATACAGATTGAGTTAAAAACTTGTATCAGTCCAACTCTATTCAAAATGTTACTTGTCATTTAAAGAAATGATCTCATATACTTTGAATCAAACCATCACAAGACAAAAACTGACAGCAGACATGCAGTCGCAAGGTAAGTAATAATTACGATCATAAACTGATTCAGAATTTAAATTTAATTTTCAAGACAAAAATATTCAGACCTTTTCAAAACACTCCCTCTAGTGGTTGTCCAATACCTAAACACTTAAATAGATGTTGTTGATGAGTTCAAAACAAAAATCATACATTTCTATTATTAATGTGGGGGCATGAAGTATTTATATGCTTCATTCCAATGTTCATATACCATGTACAAGTTGTGAAAGCACAGCACACCTGTAAAGCCCAGTAACTCAGATAATACCAAGGCAGTGAGCAGCTCTTAAAAGTCTCTGCCAACCGCAGAAACCTTGATAAGAATTCACACAAAAGGAGATTTATAGTTGCTTCACCCTACAGACTCCCTAGAGACCTGCTGATAGTCACACATATTTGAATAAGATAATGAAAAATAAATGTAAATAAATGTACTTGATACTAAAACCTTTTTTATTGTGTTGATGCATTGCACAGTCGACAGTGGTTGTTAGACTTCAGATATTCAGTTTATTAATTTACATTTATGCATTGAGGGAATCTCATCAAATGTGGCACAAATGGGGATAAACAAATTTTGGTTTTGAAATGTATATCCAAAAGGACAAAGGTCAGTTCACAACATACGGACGTGACATTGATTTAAAAAAAAAAACACTGTTGAGATCTTGGGTGTGCACCTTGTAGCTGTGCTGATTGTGTCTTCCAAGCTGCTGGATTGAAGATGGCAGTGAAGAATCCAGTTTTTAGAATGTGAATCTTCTTATTCAGCAGTATCCCAACCTGAAACATTTTCTACTTGCATGGCTACATGGTAGACATGGATATAGACTGTAATGTAACTGGTTCGAGGCATGCTACTATAAGGCAGTATTACTGGCTAATTTCAATATATACTCATCAAAACCATGTGTTTGTTGGTAATCCAATGTCAAAGATGAAACAGGAGAGCCTACCTAACAGCAGTAAGGTCCAGACAGCACAGCGTTTTTCATTATACATTTTTTTGGCAGAAACGTTGTGCTCAGGTAGCATTCTTATTTACCCAGCTGACAGAAAAGCTCACAATGCTCTATTTGTTGCCACGTATGTACCATAAGCTTTAAAATCCCTTAATTGCAGAATGCTATGATTATGCAAAGTCAAGCTCAAACTATCACAAGAACAAAGACAGGCCGGACTATTTTCACCAGATAAATGACATCATAGGTTGTTTGAAGCAAATTAAAAGACTAAGTTTCTGGTGGTCATATGAATCATGACTGACTACTAATTGCACCAGTTAAAGCAGAAATAGCATGTTGTTGGTTATGGTGCCTCTAAACCTCCAAGGTAAGAAGCTAGAGGGAATGGAAGGACAAAAAAGAGTGACAGACACAGGACAGCTATACATTTCCTACCAATAGTCACCATTTTTACCTAAACATTTAAACCAAGATTTATATAATTCTTAACCAAGTTGGTTTTGTGCAATACATATCATCTTTGGTTCATTATTTACATCATTTTATATTTTGCGATCGTAGTTACTTGAGATTATAGAGAGGCAATTTGATTGGCAGCAGGTGTAGAAGAGGGTGGGGCGAATCACATCACAGCAAAACGCAATGAATATTCTCACACTGAGCTGAATTTAAAAAAGGTGTCTTTTGGAATAATCACCCAACAAAGTACATGAAAAAAAAATCCTCCTGCTTGCATCAGGGCATTTGTAAATAATCAAAAGAAAAGCTAAATGCAAGCATACTCTTTGACAGGTGTGTAAGCTAGATCTTATGTTTTGATGGGCAATATAACCATTAATATTCCTAGAAAGGTTTTAAATAGCCAACGAAGAGCCTTTGAAGCCCAGGTCAATATGACTGGGAACAGAGCTGCACACCATGCACAAGGGCATCTGTGTTACAGTGGCTGAGTTAATTGAAAATAAAAAGGGCTGTGCAGCAAACCTATCATGTCCAGTGACAAGAGTAAGCTGAAATTCACAGAAAGTAGAGGCATGTGAGTTTGTTTAATTGTTCTTCAGAATGCATTTAGAAAAAAATAATGTTCTGCCTACTGTGATGGCCCTGCGATTTTGGACTGAATGACTTGACCTGCCACTGCATCTTTCCATGATTCCCATATTGTCTGGCCCCTCACATCTTAATGGGGAGTGTTTATAAAACGGGTGACGCCAAGATGGCTGCCTCTTTGTTTCTCCCTCCTGGTGGGCTGGTGCCTTTTAAGATCTCAGTTTGGTTGTTTGAAGTTTTGGTTAGGCTATGTTTAGTTATTCTAGTTTTGTTACAAACAGGATAACACTCACAACTTTTTTTCTAACTTTACTCCTAATTGTTTTTCTTTATAATTTGATTTTATTTTGACCTACCTTTCATAAATTGTTTATGTCAGCAGTCACTGTGTGGCTCTCCCTTCTTTGTAATGCTCTTCAATGAGATGGGCATAACAACTGATCCAAAGCTTTATTCTCACTGACTGTTTCCTCTCCTAATTCACTGTGTACCTCTCTCACAAAGTTGCTCTGAGTACAGCTGCTCTCGCTATTTTTAGAAGGGATCAATTTGAAAATAGGAACCTCTTTTTTAAGGGTGACCAGACGAAAAAATCAAAGCCAGCATATGGTGGCTTACATAAACCCTGGTTGTGTTTGTGTCTTATCAGCTTTCTATTTTAATGATAATATATATTTTTTTTTCCTAAAGCAATAGGGGTGGTGAATTTCAGTATTGTCCAACCCTAATTCCAATCAGATTTCTACAGATGAGTCACAGTCTGGATGCATTGTATTATTAAATTGGAGTTTAGGGTTGCAAAACAGAGTGCCAAATGTCCCCTGGCATATCACAAGATTGGCAAGCCACCTTTCGTCATCAGTGGTCTTGAGGTTTACATGTTCCCTCCACTGACTGGTTTGCAGATGATACCATGTATCACTGCACAGCAACACCAGTTATTACCACTGCATTGAACATCAAAATATAAGATTATTGTCTCCTGGCAGGCCCTCTAAGCAGCAGTCCCCTGCCTTGGCCATGAGACAGCACAGCACAGAGCTTTGTGTGTGTGCCTGCAGAGAGAGTGATGAGAGGTTTTAATCAGAAAACACTTGTGGGGCGCTGTTCTCATAAGCAGACAGTGTGGCTCAGGGCCCTTTCCCCTTCTTCTCCTCTGTCTCCCTTTTTCACTCTGTCATCTCCCTCTGTCAATAGTCAAAAATGACAAATAAATATCTTTAAAGAAGAAAAAAACGACACTTGCGGATAATTTTAAAAGGGTGTACAGCTCTTTAGTTTGTGTACTACAATTGTACAATGACATTTACAAACGTTTTAATCCAAAGCAACGTACATTGGAGAGTCAGTACAGGACTTAGCTTAAGTCCATTAGGACATGAGTGTGTAAGGACAATGCAAACATTTTTTTTTTTTAATTTTACAAATTAATAAAGAGATAGGTTTTAAGTCTACTCTCAAAGATTAAGAGGAAGTCAGCAGCCGGAATCAGGTTCGGAAGCTTTTTCCACCACCTGGGAACTACAGAGAAGAGTCTGGTTTGAGACATAGGGCCCTTCAGCCATGGAGGAGCTAGATGAGCCAAGTGAGTGTGGGGGTTTGTGGACCTGAATAAGGAAGTTCAAGTAGGCAGGAGCTGTGCCAGTGGCTGTTTTGCAGGCAAGACTTAGTGCTATGAATTTGATGCAGGCAGTGACATGGTGCCAGTGTAGGGGGATGAAGCGTGCTCTCTTACGCTGGTTGAAGACCATATGAGCTGCTGTGTTCTGGATCACCCATAGTGGCCTAAAGTGCATGCAGTGTCAGTAGGGAGTTGCAGTAGTCTAATCTTGATATCACGAGGACCTGTACCAGAAGTTGATTGCTAGGTAGGATCTATCTTCCTTATATTGTATATGGAGAATCTGCATGATCTGACAAAGGTTTTGAAGGTCAGCTGATCATCCATCATGACTCCCAGGAATTGTGCAGAGCTTGTGGGCACAAGTGGCATAGACCTTTGGTGGTACAAAGCTATTATATTTTGCAACTAACCGAATATTTTATGATTTTAGCAGATGAGTCCATGAGGAATCAGTTAGCACCTTTATAGTGTCATTAACTGACTGTGTGTGTATTTTTCCTTCAGGAACATTCTGAAGATGACTGACAGCTGCCATAAGGAACATGACAATGAGGGGATTGGATATGTATCGACTTCCGATGATGACTCTTTAAGCTTGTTGAGTGACTGTAATGCCTGGCAAAGCAGAGGGGTCACTGAGGACATGGACATCAGTGATTTAGATTCAAGATTTGGCAACAAAAAGCAGAAAGTGGAGAGGGAGATAAATCAATCCAAACCACCTGAGCCAGGGATATCCAGCTGTATGCAGTTTGAAGCCAGTCCTGCTGATTCTAAAACTCAGTCAGGTAATGATAAGTTATAAACTGTCTGTGTGTCTGTCTGTCTGTTCTATCAATCCATCCATCATCTGTCCATCCATCTATCCATCTATCAGGCCAGGCCAGACCAGGCCTTCACCAGGGTTTCATGAGCTGACTAGACTTTCATCAATCATAATCTGTGGCTCCCCTCATGTCAGTGACAGTTCCTCTTGTCTGCTCGTCAGTAAGCACCCTAGGTTTTCCCTGGTGCCCAATTAATACAGACTTCTATATACTTTAATTCTGTACAGTCTTGTGTTTGGATTTTCGAGTGGACACATATTTCTGGCATGAACAGCCAGTGCTACTGTTTTTAGGAAAACTGACAAATAGACAACTTCTACCTGCAGTGTGGACCCAGTAGTTTCCTGATGTCAGCTAACTCCTCTAACATCTCACTCTGACACTCTCATTTTCTCAAAAGAGGAGAGATGAGCTGCATGGATTTGTTTGTTTGTAAAACAGAGAAGCTTTACTTGCAACAGCATCCAATCTCCTTCCTGGGTTCATTGTGTCAGGGAACATCCAAATAAAACATCAAAAAGATTTATGCTGTCATGCATCAACAGGCTTCTGACAATAAGCAATTACGGTATTAAGATTTTGGATTTAGGATCTGAAAACTTTTCAGACAATTTTTGTGCTTACTGATCAAAGAGGAAATAATATTTGAAAGTGCTGATGTTTGATTGCCACCTTTCCTTTAAGAGGGCTCGGACTGGTTTATGTACATATGATATCCTTCTTCTTGGCCTCGTGTTGCTGTCGTACATGATTATCCTTACCTGATTTTACTATCAGCCTACCCGTTCACCACCTGAGCTTGGTTAAGCCCTTATTCATCCCTGCACAGAGAATACTCTTCATTCTACTTTGTGGGTTGATTGCTTTCCAGCATTTACCAGTGTCAGCTTTCATGATTTGTCCAGAAATCATTACAGAAAAAAAGCTTTGTGATATCACAAGATAAACAGTCATGTTGTTACAGAAGTGTCTTTAAAAAAAGTAATTGGCATTCAATCAATAATAAAAAAAAATGTTATAACTTATTTTCTCTCTGACTGGTAATGTTTTATGTTCATGAAGTTCACAAATCTTGATTTTATTCATCTTCAAAGCAGCAGCAAGCTCACAATCTTTAAGAATCCCAAACAAAATGCAACTAAAAAAGAGAAACGGAAAAGGAGAGACTCTTCTGCACAAAGCATGCCGGAGTGTAAATCTGGCACAAGTCAAAATGCTAATTCAAGCTGGGATCAGCATCAACACAGAGGATTATGCAGGTTTGTCACTGCTTAGACAATTCTTAATTCTGATCTTCATTTTATTCATAGAACAGTTATTAACTTTAAATCACAAATCAGCAAATGTTAACTTGATTTGCCAGGCTGGACAGCCCTCCATGAAGCTTCTGCCGCGGGTGATGAGGCAGTGGTAGAGGAGCTGTTGAAGGCTGGAGCTAATGTGAATGCTAGAAGTATTGATGGTGTCACACCCCTGCATGATGCTGTTTATTCTGGACACTATCAGGTGATAGAGAAAAAATCCTTTATGACTTTCTTTTACAATGTGCAGTTGTCAGTAGCACTCTCCATATGTATGTTCGTAGACAGCCAAAGTCCTGGCATTGATTTCAGATTAGCCTTTTTGTCGCAGGCTTTGGCAACTCAGTATTCTTTATGGAAAACAGGTCCCAGTGGTTTACGAGGTCCCCTTCCTTTATCTTCCTTATCTTTCCTAGTTATTGTATCCGTTATGCAACTTCAGAGTTGCAATATAATTGTATAATCATTCTAATGATAGCAGAATTGTAAATATCACCATAAAACTATGCAATAGAGTTTCTTTTGTGTACTGTATTTTTTTATTTTTTTTTTTTTGCTCGAGCAACCAAAACAAATGAAGGTCACTTGCAATGTTGTCCAAAGCCACAACTGTCATGCTTTTCTCTCCACGGTCTGTTATCCTAACTGTTAAAATCTGCTGCATTCTTAGCTTATACACTGAACATCCCATTAGATTACATGTCAATACACTGTGAAAGCCTAAAGCAATTCAAATGATATATAATGCATGTGTTCTATTAGGTAGGGCAGGTTTATCTGCCATTTTTTACCCAGTTTTGTAGATATACCCTCACCAATTTAAAAAAAATACCATTAATTGTTTGCAAATGTTAAACAGGACTGTCTGCAGTGAACAGATAAGCATTTTCTCTGGTTGTTGTTAAAACTAAGATTAAAAAAAAAAAGTCCATAACCTGCTGGACACCTTAACAAGTTGTTGTAAATTGCATGTGCTTTCTCTAGGTAGTGAAGCTTCTCCTCCAGTATGGGTCAAGCACCAGTGACAGGACTGTTGGAGGCCTCAGTGCTGTAGACATGGCAGAGGAGGAGAGTATCAAACAACTGCTTTCGTTCCAAGAATCTACTGTAAGACATGTGCAGCCTATTGGGTCATCTGCACAATGCAGACAGCCAGGTGAGCTACCTTTTATATTATTTACATTCATCTCTGTAGAGCACATGTGACCTGAGCTTTTTATTTTGATATTTACTAATTAGTTTAACATTAGCCCACTGTCCCCCCTGTAGGCTTGAAAGCTGACTCTGAAACATTTATACTTGCAGCCCTACAGGAACTATGTTTGTTTACAAAGGTTGCAAACAGCCAGCTGAGCTAATGGCAAACAGAAGCAGTGTGTTTAGCCTTTTATGGAACATTAATGTTTTAGGCATATAGATGGAGAGCAGAGAAGTATAAACAAAAGTGGATCTTTTGCAGTTTCGGGATGTAGCTGTTATTGAACTAGAGTTTACAGTAGCTTGCTGGTTGTTAAACTGCATTTATGTTTCATTCATGAAGTTTGATAGCTTTTTGACATATTTTGTGCAGTTAAACTACTAAAACTACAAACAACAAATTGGGCCATAAAAGGGATGAATGTATTTAATATTTAATATTTTGATGATGTTATTTTATCATCACTTCTTTATTGTATTTGAGCCCCCTTTGACTGTCCCATCCCCCTTTTCTTCCATTCTGACTGCTGTGAAGTATGCCAAGGCAATGGCATTCATCAGACATCAACAATCACACACTTCAATTGAACGTTGTAATGTTATTTAGTGTTTTTTAATGTGAATGTGTGAAAGGGTTTATTCTCAATGCCTGTGATTCTCACAGCAACATGAATAAACCTCAACCTGAGGAAGAACCACCTTGGATATACGTAAGCAAATATATAACATTTACTAGGTCCTCTGACAAAACTGTTTTTACTTGGAAAAAAATTTGTTTGAACTCCTTTTTCTAAGTAGATTTAGTTGACCAAACTAAATTTCTCCCTTTGCTGTATTTCAATTTTAATTGAGTGTGAAGTAATTGGTGGCTTACGGAGCTCTGCTTTCAAAGTAGGTTCCCCATCTTTTTTGTTCAATCATTATGCAGAGAGACTTTGAAGCATCATTGCCACCTCTCAAGCCTGACAAAGGGGAATATTTGATAGTGAGAAGACTTAGAACCACTTGTATGTCCCAGGCACGTTTTAAATTTGATATTAAAAAAAAACAACAACTAAGCCAAAAAAGAGATGAACTTATAGCTGACGCACCTAAAAACTGAAAATGAGTACAACACAGTATCCAGGATATAGGAAGCACAAAGAAGCAATACAGAAATGAAATTTTTAAAGGCTTGGAGTTTGTACCTGCTTAATGTCAAGAAAAAATGATGTAAAAAAATTTAGCTCAGACATGATAGTATATGACAAGTTGCAACCAACAAACCTTTTTTTTTACTTGCATTATTACTTGATTATCATCTGCATTTCACTGCAGTAGATCATGGTGTCAGTGTGTCCACTTGAGGTTGGTGGGCCCAAGGGATCTTCACTGAGCACATTATTAAGATGAAACTGTTTGAACTATATAGTTGAAGTTGACTTACCTAACTACAGAAAATTACTTTTACCAACAATTTGAAACCTATCTTTTTCAATATGTTTCCAAATCTATGTGTAAATTGTGTTGGATTTGCTTATTTAAGGCATAGAAAACCTTAAGACTTAACAATTCTCAGAGTGTTGATTTCAGCTGAGGTCTAAGTGCAGGCTGCTTTTAGGTGAGACATCTTCGGAGGCTCATTGCTACAAGCAGCTCTCCCGCAAGAACAGCTTCAGTCCCAGCTGCAGTGACACAGCAAATGTACGATCCAGAGAATCAGGTGACAGGGACGGAGCCAGAGAGCCTGGTGACATTCAACTGAGGAAGAAAGACACCACCACAGATAATGTGAGAAGTCTTTACACTTAGAAGACCTTAAGACTCAAGTGTGCATTTGTGTGCAAAGCTGTTGGCAAACATCCAAACACTTGATGCCATCCTTCTCTTTAACACACATGCAGCATCAGTTATTGAAAGATTTGCATGTTTTTCACTTTTTTCTTTTTATAGCGGAGTCATTTAGAGGCTTTTAAAGTGGCTTTGGAGGAGGTGGGAAGGAAACAAGCACAAATATCTACTTGGCCTCTGACAGGGCCAGAGGATGCAGGTAGAGCAGCCTTTTAGGACAAGTCACTGCTTCACTGACTGCAGCATTCACATGCCACTGTTGTTGTACACACAAAGACAACTAAAACAATAATTAGCCAATAGGATGACAGCATGTCCAGCTGGTAATAATGATGCAAATGAGATTATATGTAATACATTGTCAACCTGTTTTCAAATTGAGGACAACCTTAAAGAAGCTGAATCTGTGTTATTTACTGTAGTTGTGCTGTGTTTCAGGCAGATATTATGCTGCTCTAACACAGACCCAAAAGGTACTGATTCAAGTGCTCAACAAACAGGAGTTGGAGAAGGATAATCTTGCCCAAAAATACAGGTCAGTTCAGCAAATTCTCTCACCCTTGCTTTAAGTGAAGCTTTGTGAGCCAGCAGCCAAACACATTGTGTTACACAATGCTCTCATTTACAGGAAAAGTTAGTATGTCCAGTGAAAGTGCTGTCAGACACAGATATAGATAATATTATCATATTTGTTAGTCCGAGCAAATACGCCGTTTTTCATGAGGCTTCAGATGATTTGATTTTCAAACAGAAAGTCTCTCACTCATTTATATTCATCTGCAGTATTGCTTGGTTCCCTGTGCAGGAGTGTTTCCGAGTCCCTTCGGCAACGTGTTTTGAAAAGTCAACTTGTATCCCTTGCTTCGTGTCAGAAGAACTTGGTGGAGGTCTTCCAGAAGCAAATGCATTTGGTGGAGGTGTATGTAACCATGAAGGCCAAACTTTCCACTCAGCCTGCCAACCTTCAGTGTAGTATAGTAGTTAGACAGCAGCCAGATGACGTCTGCACTCCGGCTCCCAAACGGGCCTCTACTAAAGCCAGAGAAGTACACAGCTGTAATCAGAACACTCAGAGAAAAGGAAAACAGCGGCAAGGTGCACAGGCCAGTCTGTCAAAATCAACTCCTCCAAACAATGCCAAGGTTCTTGCAGTCCATGGGCCACCTGCTCCTTCACTAACCCAACGGATGAAGAGTGACAAGCACACTAATGTGCAGTATAAGAAAGGCTGTCGTCAAAGCAGCACCCAACAACATCACATCAGCTTTCAGATGAAAGGAAATAAAGCACTGATACAGAAGAGAGCAGAAGACAATGGCGCACATCTCTCTAAGCTCATACTGAGGGGAGTCATGCCATCTGGAAGTACTCTACAGCTGCTGTTGAAGGTTTGGCAAAGCTCTTCTCAGAAAGCCCATTTAATCCACGTGTAACAGCTTGTTCTCTTTAGTGCTGTCACAATACAAACTTATTTACCAACAAGCTGAGATCATTACACTGAATGTCTTTTCTAAAGCTAATAATTACATATTCCTCACACTTTTCGTGAATACAGACACTCTTACTTCAAGATAATTTTCCAAGTCCATGGAGCTTCTGGCAGCTGAGGACCAGGCCCACCAAAACATGTCTTTCCAACACAATCAAAACCCAGCAACTGTATTTGTAAAAAAAAAAAAAAAAAAAAGGGGGGGAAATTTACTAACCTATTCAGATTATCAAGGAAGAGGCCATGTTGTAATTCATTACCTACTTGCTGCTCAGAATGTCACAACCAGCGTGTGTTTCTGCTTGAGTCAGTCATGACTCTGAATCGTTGAGGTTTATTTTCTCAACTGTATTGAGTGTTGCAGGGACAAGATTTTATCAATCTGGTTCTGTCAACAAAAGGCCAGTGTGATTTTTTCCAGTAGTCTATTAGATTACTGCAGATTATTGGCTCAGTGGCAAACAAATGATGACACGTACACTTTTTGTTATGTACAATTTTTCACTACCACTGTAGTCTCATTTGTGCACTTGTAAGCAAAAGCCACACAATTCATTTGTAAACTCAATTCAAGTGTGGTAATTTAAGGTTGTGGAACAACAAGTAAATTCCCCACCATGTCATGTTTTGCTAACCACAGTCTTTGTGTCATGAATCACACTAAAAAACACAGGAAACCCAAATGACTTAGAGAAGAGGGAACTGAAAGTGCATGTATATGCAAACTCATTCCTGAAACACTTTAGAGGAATTGTTACCTTTTTTCAGGCTAACTGAATCTGACCTCCACTGGCTAAAATCATAATGTCATAGTAAGCAGAAATGCTACTCCCCTACTTCATAGTCTTCCTACTTCAAATGTTTCATTATAAATTAAAATAATACTTTACTAATCCCTTTGGGGTAACAAATCATGTCCATTTAACCCATCCACAAACACCCAGCATGAGCTGCACATGGGGGCACAGTAAGCTTGCATCTGATCATGACTCTGATGACCCTCCGAAATCTTTTTAGCCAGGTTTTTTGCCATTTTTTGAGGGATTTAAACTTCAAACCCTCAGACTACTCGTCTGCCTCTCTAACCTCTGGGCAATCAGCCACTGCCTAGGTTATCCACCAATTTCTGGTACCAGCATGCCCTTATGTAGCTGGTATTAGACTGGCACTGAGTATTTGCGTAGCATGACAGGGTCCCATCTGTATGACCCTGCTCAGAGTGCCAGTTTCAACCAATGAGTATTTATGGCTGCCATTCTAAAAAATCTGTATCAACAGGGCCCTGGACTTTTGAGTGGCTGGTAAACCCTTCCCCTGAAGTACTGCCACTATAGTGTATTTTTTTTTTTTGCCAGTACTGCTGTCATCATTTCAGAATACAACCTGTTTGTCTTGACTCTGCAGGGTCACTGGCACCTTGCTCATGTGATGGGTGATGGCTCAATAAAGGATAGCAAAGGCAAGTTGCACCTGGCTCCAGAACACTGGCTGGAGTCTATCCTTGGTAACAACATCCCTGTCAGCTCAATGTACGCCTGGGACAGGGTGAGACAGCAGGCTGCCTTAATCCTGTCCATGCACTCAAATCATAAGAATGGATGCAGATAAAAAATAGATAAATGTCTCTCTGTTGGCATTTAACACAAACACCCCAAGGTCTGTGGCCAAGATCAAACCAACAGTAGCACTGCATGAAAAAGGAGTTCCTAATTCATTTCTATGAGACCATTACTATGAGGTAAAAAGTTTGGTCAGTTTGAACCACAAACAGCGATGCAGTGCTTTGACATCTGATCTGTCACATATTTGCTTTTCATTTTGTAGGCATTTTTCTTTACATACATGCAGGAAAGGGAGGTTAAATGTAACAGAGCTCCGCAGGGACATAACCAACCCACCAAGATCCCATCCATATATAAACTGCAAATTTTTTGCCCATTTGTACTAAATTCCAGTTCACGGCCAATAGTGTGACCGGTAGTGGCCACTTTGCTTTAGGATGGGTACAGAAAAACTTTGATAATATAGAAAGAACAACATGGAATTCACAATGTAGTGCACAACATAATGCAATGCATTTATATGGTCATAGAAAAAATTATTTTTTTGATTTTTTTTT
>JAOWBC010001486.1:2047821-2075883 GCA_028566105.1 Hypoplectrus providencianus
AATGAACATTAGCCTGAGTAACAGTTTACATAACTGTTGATAAATATCTGTTATCATCCAAATTATCAGGGACAAAGATTTCAGGGACAAAGATTTTGATTGTTTTTTTTGCAAGTTATGAGAGTTAGTTCTATGCTTTCCTCTGATTATAATGATATGACTCTTCTTTGCATGAAACTTAAATGACAAATACTGTAAAGCCTTGAGAGCGAGATGCATCATAATAACATTTAAAGTGCTGATGTGTACATTTCCCCTATTGTTCGCTTATGTGCTGCTGTTTTCTGAGGAGATCTGCCCCCTAAAAACTATCTGCAAAAAACTAACAATACCCTATTCATAGTTCATTTGCTATAAAGTTACCATCAACAAATGTTTTGGATAGTGAGAATAAAAAAAGGAACACAGTCCAGTACTGATGTTGTTGTCTGATAAGTAGGCTTTTTAGAACAGTGTTGAATTACACGTTGAACATAAAGTGTTATTACAGTAATTATATATATACAGTATGATTCAGTCACATGATAGCCTTCATCATTCATTAGCCAAAGATGCTAAAGCTCCAGATGAGAGCTAGAAAGTGTAGACTGATTTAAGACAAACACAAGTATTTTTGAAAACTCAAACATACCATATCAGTTATGTGATTTGTAATCTAACATTGCTACAAAGTGCATAGTTTGACTATTGAGCAGCTGCACACACACTTCAGTAAAACAGAGTTATTATTTTTGGTATTTTCTTAATTATTTGTATTATTATTGATGGTATTAAAACACTGGGTAAATACTTGGGGTTTTGTTCTCGTGTTGATACAGTGCAAAGCCCCTGCAGCGCTGCACATCACGGGTGGCACATACGTATCCTGAACCTGCCGCACTCACTCACACAAAGTTTTGTCTGGGATGTTCTGATGCTGTCATGGACCAATGGGCAATAAAAAGCCTGAAACCAAACCCAGAGCCTAATCCAGCCAGGACAATCGCTGGCAGAGGCTTCACCTCCAAAGATCTGAATCCCTGCAGACTGTCCCCATGCAGCACTGCATGGGAGGAGAGGCCACATCACACCGCAGTGTGCTGGAAACACGGGGGGAGATATAAAGTCAGTGTCTGAAGCAAAATGTTGGGTTGATTAATCAGGTCTGGAGTCAATGTCAGTGTTTATGGATGACCCTCTGATGGAGAAACACTTCTTGAACTGAGGGGAACAAATTTAAGGATGACTTATTTGTTTGATAAATAAGTTTCTAGTGTGTGTGATTTGTTGATGTTTGGTGGAGGGGCTTTCTGATTATTATTAAATAAAAATAATTACAGCCCAAATGGTCACAAACAGCTTCATCAGCCAGTAAAGAAACACATAAAGTGCACTACCAGATAAACTCCACCCACTGCTGGGTGTCCTGCTCCAGTCCAAACGTGCCAAGGAGCAAACCAGCTTCAAGATAAGCTTGGAGGAATCAGAGAAAGAAATCTTATCTCATCTGCTGCTCTTTAGGAATTCCAGTGGCTTTAAAATGACCAGATGGTTGTATTCTGCGGGCAATTAACGTGCGTAAACGTGTCGCCCGTCAAGAGTCGCGCGTAAAAGTTTGTTTTACCTTTGGAGACCATGCGCAGCATCTCAGAGCCGTGCGTCGCAGGCGAGGTACCACAACCCTTTCCAGCCAGAGTCGGGGATGCATCCCCTCACGAGATTATCTTGGCCGGACCGTCGCTGTTCTCAGCCATGGCCTTATCCTCACGAGGCTCGTCAGATTCCGGGTTGGACGCCAGCGCGTACCCGGTGATTCCCACGTCGGCTCCGGAGCAGTCTGCGATGTTGTGCAGGCCTCCTGAAGTTTTGGAAGGAGGGGAAATGATAGAGGATGAGCCGAAAGTTTATTTGGAAGCCAGCGACCTTTGGGCACAGTTCCACAAATGCGGCACCGAAATGGTCATTACAAAGTCTGGGAGGTAGAGTAAACGGGGAAAAGTTTGAGTGGGCTTCAATGAGTGCATGTCTCACGCCGTTATCTCCTCTCCCCGCAGGCGCATGTTCCCGCCGCTCAAGGCCAGGTGCGTCGGGATGGACAGGAGAGCCAAATACATGTTTCTGATGGACATCGTGGCGGCTGATGACTGCAGATATAAGTTTCACAACTCCCGCTGGATGGTGGCGGGGAAGGCGGACCCAGAGATGCCCAAACGCATGTACATCCACCCGGACAGTCCGGCCACGGGGGAGCAGTGGATGTCCAAAGTGATCAACTTCCACAAACTGAAACTGACCAACAACATATCCGACAAGCATGGATTTGTAAGTTTGAATTATTATAATACTAACTAAAAAGCACAGTGATGGTTATGTGTGATACTTTTTAGTTAATGGATGTTTTATGAATGAAAGTAATAACTTTTTTAAATATTATATTGTTACATTTTCTTTTTTTGTTTTTTATCATAAAAAGACGCATTTTTTCCCCTTTTAAAGTGTATTATAATTTTCTGCAGACAATTCTCAACTCGATGCATAAATACCAGCCAAGGTTTCACATCGTGAAGGCGAATGATGTGCTGAAGCTGCCCTACAGCACGTTTAGGACTTATGTCTTCTGTGAGACACAGTTCATCGCAGTGACAGCTTACCAAAACGACAAGGTAACAAGTTGCTCAACTTATTTCCATTATTATTACTGAATATAAATCGTCATATAAAACAGGGTTTTATTGTGACCTCTTTCAGATAACGCAGCTGAAAATAGACAACAATCCTTTCGCCAAGGGCTTCCGGGACACTGGCAACGGAAGAAGAGAAAAGAGGCGAGTTATGGATCTATATAATCACACATTAAGAAATTCACATTTCATTACAGCACAGAAAATTCAGGTTTGTATTCCTTATAATATATTATATATTATATTATATTATATTGACCCAATAACGGGGAAATTCCCTTATCACAGCAGCATAAACAGAAGCAGAAATTGTGAATATAAATTACAGGGGGAAAAAAAATATAATAATGAAAATAGAAAGGGGAAATACAAGAAACGGACATAAAAGTCCTTCAACATGAAATAAACACGAATTAATAACTATTATGCATAGTGTACAACTGTAAAATAGCTGTGTGCAGGATGTTTTTAATTGTTATTGCGCATGTTATTATAATAATTTTATTACTGATGCATGTATGTTTAAGCAGCATTAATGTTGCAGCTGATATTTTATATATATCATAAATAAATAAATATAAAGCTAATTAAGCATCATTACTTTCCAGTTTTAACTGCTGATTATTTTATAAATCAAAATTTTAAAAAAATGAATAGCTGACACCATTTCTAAGTCACGCCAAACAGCATTTATACAGACAGGTCTATGATTGGCCCAATATGATGATGATATCCATCAACCGATATAATCTGTCCGGTTATAATTCAAATGTTTCATATTTTTTCTTCCTTTATTCAATGTCAAGGTCTAAGTTGTTGTTGTTTTTTGTTTCCGCTCTTTAAATAAAATGATGGGGGAGAATAGGCAGACAGGACAAATTGAAATATTTTGCTCTAAAAACTCAGAACTCAGCCTTTAAAATAAGCACAATAAATATTCACAACATCATTATCAGAGAATTTTCTGATTGGCAATGTCATGTCAACAGCAGGTTCTAAAAAAAGCTCCAAGACATATTTAAATGTGTCCAAATAATACAGTTAAACATGATAGAAGAGAAAAGAGAAGCTGCAACCTCACTGGCCTTTGTTCCTATATATCACAAAAGTAGTTGGCATTTTTTAAATACTTTTTTTCCTTTTCCGGAAAAAAGAAAATTACTTTATCAGTCCTAAATTACAACCAATCAGGGGATTTTACATTGACAGAGGCTGCTTCTACATTTACATCTGAATTGCCTTTCTTTTCCATCAGGAAACTACTACATTCCTCACAAAAGTCTAAAGAGATGCGGATGAGCCACATGAAATCTGAACCTGTAGAAGATTCTGCACAATATTTGTCCAAACCCTCAGGTATGACACGTGTTTTGTTCACATTCTTCAATCTGTGTAATGATCATTTTGTCAATAAAGTAGCAGCTTATCAACTAAAGCTTTCCCATGTGTCCCATTTTAGATGCTCAGGAGAGTGACGACAGTGTTGAGGACGGTCCTGGAACAGAGCTGTGCAAAACAACGACTGAGCCAAAGGTTTCCATAACAGAGAGGACGCTCCACGTTCCATCAGGGCCACAGAGACAAGCGGACATCAGACAAAGACATGTCCCCGGCGCATTAACTGACGAGCCACAGGACGCAGACAAGGATCAAGTGGGCAAATTATGCAGCGGTTTGATGCAGAGTTGTGTTTATCCAGCGGAGTTGAACAGACACCTGTGGGATCCCAGCGTCCTCCCCCGCCAGCCTCTCCACTCGGCTCAGGTGAACCACTGGAGCACCGCAGGGCCGTGTGGACAGAGCCTGGCAGCAGCCGTCAGGACTCCAGGAGCGCCGGGGTTTCCCATCTGCCTTCAGCAGCACCCTCCAGTACCGGTAACCATGACACTCATCCTGGAAGCAGCATGCTTACATATCGTTATTACTCAGGGAAGCTGTCGAAATCAGAGTGAGGCAGACAGATTTTAAATTTATATTAAATGAGTCCAAATAAATGACTTGTCAAGTTTTCGTACAGAAGAAGTCCAAGTACAAAAATATCCTGCTCCTACTAATGGAACCTTATTTTTGTATTAATATTAATGCATAATAAAGTGTTATCCTCATCATTTAGATGTTGTAGCAAATAGATTGCAAAGTAATTTATATTTGTGAAGTAAATTAAATAGTAAGTACATGAGTAAATGCACTAAGTTACTGTGCAGCTTTCCTGGATAGACTCTATGACTCTAGACTTTTGTTTCATCTCATACTAGTTTTCATCTTATAATAATAATGCTGTTGACTTGTCAATAACATTTATTCCATCTAAACATTTTGATGTGTTAATTTTTTTTATTTAATTGTTTTCTATTTACTTTAAAACAAATACATAAATTATAGCTAGGACAATCTCTTATTTCATACCAAACACCATTTATACAGACTTTAATAGGCTCAAAATGATGATAAGATCTGTCACCGGTATATCTGTCAGGCTCTAATTTAAATGTTGGATATTTTTTAATACCATTATCCAACATGAAGGTCTCTATATTTTTCCTCCTCTACTAAATGTGGTCAAATTGTGGTCCAAAGGACTGAAATCAACCTATAACATAATGATGATAACAAACTAATAATAGCTTGTTTACAGCATGTAATTTGTATGAGTAAAAAGTAAAAGAGAAAAAAAGAGTAAATTTGAAATGCAGAAAAGCATAATTGAAAAGCACATAAAAATATAAAGCTTGGTTCAAGCTCCTGAGAGTTCGTTTGCTTCCTCACAGATGACCTCTGGCTGAGCTGATGTCCTCATGTCCAGGTGTCCCTGAGCAGGATGGGGAGCTCAGACGAGAAAGATACTTAATTAATTATAAAAAAATTTTTTATGTAAAAGAGCGTAATTTCCCAGAAATTCCCCCCGGTTACACATAGTTTCTGTATGTCCAACAGTGTGCAGGGGCAGTCTGTTTTCTAGAATATATTATACAGTTCTTTTCCATTTATGTCCACATTTTCTCTACTTAAGGCCACAGATGCAATGCTTTTTATCTTGTCTCCTCACTGGAAAGGCCCGTCTTAATGATGCTTTAGGGCCATCCAACCCTTATGTGAAGTTTTATCAATCATATAAACAAACAAAGAGAGAAAAACATTTGTATTTTTTATTTGAGGGCGAACTGTCCTTTCACTGAATCAATTTTAAGATTTTAATCAAACTTTCATAGGAACTTTTACACAGAGTTAGGACTGGATCATGTCCTCCATCACTGAAGGGGGTGGTCTTGATCCTGTGTGGACAGAGGGACTGAATACAGCAAGACAGACCTGTTTATTCTGTTCATATGGACTCCTGACAGATGTTTTCAGACTTAAACAATGTGAAACTATCCTTTGGTTTTTATATATTATGATAATTAAAAAGTCACCACAGCTGTCAAATAAATGTAGAAAAGTAAAATGTTGTACTCTGAGATGTGTTGGCTGGCTAGTTGTAAAAGTTGTAAAAAAGACTGTTGACCATCCATTAATCTGTTGTATGTGTCTGTCTGTTTGAACAGGACCTGCTGAGCCTCTCACACCTCGGAGGCTTTCTGTTTTTTCCCTACTCCAGCTTCTCTGCCATGTCAGCACAGTGCCTCGTCCCACCTTTACGGTCCAGACTGGATTTCAGAGCCCATCCAGGCATCCATAGCCAGGACTACTTCACCTCTCCCGTGATGTCCTCATCTGCTCCTGCTGGTGCTAGACTCAAATATCTCACCTCAGATCTACAAATGCCAGCTAAAACAGAGCAGAAGGACTATGTGGAAGAAGCTCAAGTTGACAGCAGTCAAGTTGAGTCCCAAACAGGGTAAAACACTGACTGGATTTGAAGAGTCCCCGCCTGCATGTGCTCTGCCCTACAGAACCCAAAGACCGATCTGTCACAGGAATGACTCTCAACTTATGTTCAAATGAAAGTTGCTCATTGATTGATGAAATGATCATTGATCATTTATTGCCTTTAGGATTTAAGGCTGAATACATGTAGGGCAAAGAGCATTTTATTTCAACAAGTGTACCTTATGAAGCTGTAGTTGAATTAGAGGTGCTGATTGAAAACAGCAAATGTCTTACCTTTGAACTCAGAAACATTCAACTGACAGACTTCTGAAAGAAGTTTGATGCAGCCAATACAATACGGCAAGGCTTGAAGACATTAATAACTAAAATTAACTTATCCAAATTAACATATGAAGGACCGCCAATTCTCCAGGCAAACTTTGCATGAGCCAGGCAGCTGTTATTGCTTAAAACATGTCAGCTTTGTGCACTGAAAAATCTGAAAATCTTTGTCCGTATTATTTTTTCTCAGACTGACATCCAATAAATGATGAAATATTTTATTTGTCCCAAAAGTCCCTCTGTGTATTTTTTAAAGCCTCTCTAAACATGGCCCATTACATATAGGTCAAAGAACATATTTTCTGTGTATTCATAAGGAGTTAAATACTTAATCACATGACATTGGATTAATGGTGGCGAATCAAAGTGTCATTTAGATATTGCAAATAAATGCTGTAATTGGTGCATAGGAGTATGCTGCACTGTGGCCCCGCCCACCTCAGACCAGAGACCAGGGCTCAGGGAGAAATACAGGATGCAGGATTCTGTCATGTGACTGGCAAAGACTGTCGGTGATGCACCTGACTCAGGAGTGGTTGGACAGGACTGAAGGTTTTCGACCAGCAATCAATGTACGAATGTAAATGTAAAAAAAAAAAAAAAAAAAAAAAAAATCATTCACTTCTCTACAGTGCTAACTTTTTCTCAACTCTTCACACATCATATAAAAGAGCTCAGCAAATCCAAAATGCATTAATGGAAAAAAAAAAAAAAATAGAGATGGTGTTTGTTTTTTTTAATTTTTTTTATTAAAAGTAGATTTACAGAGATTTACATTGTTCTGGTTTTATTTTTCATCATTTTCTATGCTTTCATAGACTTCAAATCTGTACTGGATGCCATTCTCCTCCTGCAGCTCTGGGTTTACTTCTGGAAACCTGCAGACAGAACAAGCATTGATGTTTGCTTTATAGCAAATATGTGCAAATATTACAGGGCTATTTTAATGCAAAGGGCAGCCAGATTATGTTGAAGTTCTTATTTCAGCTGTGGAAATCTGCATGGCCAGATACAGTCCAAGAATGATTTGTGATATCTGGTTAAATTACCATGATTTCTAAATAGATTTGTGTTTTCTGAGAGTTGTAGAGAAAACAAGTAGTGTAAGGTGATAATTTTTTGTAGAATTATTTCCAGTTCTAAATAAAGTAGGATTAAAGGATCTAGAAATAGAGTCGAATTGTTCCAAACTGCCTGATCCTCTGACTGCTCCAGTTTTAACAAATATAATCTAAAAATGTTTCCCAGATCTCAGCATCTCTGGTTACAAGATTATCAAAGCCGAAAGAAATGCCAGCCAAAACTTCTACATAAAAGAAAAGCTGTGATAAATCTTACTCTTGCAGTTGACGGTATTTGTCTGGACTGATTTCAGGGAGGAACGTGTCACACTCAAACTGCTTCATGATTCGTGTGACAAACAGCCTCCTGGTCCCCGAACTCTCCATCATCTCCTGAGAAGCACAAAGCAACCAAAAAACTATTACAGTAGGAAGTGGTTGACCATGGCCAGAACTGATGGCTCCAACCAATATGACAGTATAATTAAATATTGGATAATTGTTTTTTAGACATCATTTCCTGATTGTTAATTAGTAGTCAGGTAGTGTCGAGATGTGGATTGGTCTTCCTAAAAGAATCAGAATCTTTTTAAGAGCCAGTACCTTGTAGAGAGAGTGGCCTCCTATAACCCACACCTGGTCCGCCTGTTCAGCCAGCTCCTGGTTGATCAGCCTGAGAGCTGAGGGGAAATCTGCTGCCAGGTGGTGTGCTCCTGCAGGGGGCGCCCTGGAGGTGGATTGGCACATCATAAAAAATTGGCACATTAAATGGCACGTTATGAGTGTGTGGGTAATTCAGCGTGCATCTAATCCACCAACCAACATATATTTAAGTGACAAAATCTAGCTTTAGAGCATCACCAAGACGCTAGGAGCAGGTTAGGCGACTAAATCCAAAATAAAGGTTGTTGATTCATACAACTGATTAACTACAAGCATACTGTATAAATGACTTCCTGCTGCTAAAAATAAAAGCATAGGTAATATATAAGAATATATGTTTTGAAGTTGAAGTCCCTTTTTGTTGCAGTGTGAAACTTTTCTTTTAGTTTGACCACACTGCTGTGTAGCATCATCAACTGTGTCTGAAACATACTTGAGTTCTCTGCTGAGAACGATGTTGATCCTGTTGCTTAGAGGTCTGTTCTTCTCTGGAATGGAAAACCATGTTTTTCGGCCCATGATCACCACATTCTGCTTGCCTGGAGGACATCAAGGCTTGAATTAATTAATTTGTGGTTAACTTCTTCACTCCTGGTAATGGGATGGTCTCATTTCAAATGCAAATACCGATTTGTTATTCTTCTGACTCGCAGCTACTTTAATACACTGCAGGAGCTCATTTCATTGTCACATGACTCAGCACTTGTAGATAAAGATTTGCTCAGCTGTTTTAGGGACCTCGGTCTCTAAATACTACCATTATGTTTCATCATCAGTTCTACTCAACCATGATTCAGCACTTTTCCAAGGCTTCAACTTTATTTGAGCCTTTAAGTCATTATTGCAGTGTAGCGTCATCTCTTAAATGGATATCAAATTACTTTATAAAATAATGTCATGCTATGCTTATAGTATTAGTATTTACATTCAACTTTTTTATGTTATTACATTCATATAAATTCCACTTAATCCCACTTTTCAAACTCATTCTTCTGACACATTCCCACCAGCATGGCATAGTGCCATCTGTTTAGCATTCATCATTCCCATAACAGTTACTTTAGAAATTACATTCTCTAGTCACTTAAACACTTTTCATGTTTGCAGACACAAACTGCTTATAAGGCCAACTTAAAGCTTATCAAAAGGACATTGCTTCCCTAGACCCTGCATGTACAAACTGCATGTGTCCTTTTTATAGCCTGTACTACTGCATGCACTGTTGCAGAGAATTGGGATCTGCTACTGGGCACCCTGAACTTCGAACCTCTTGCTCATGCAGGGACAGAGGGCAGTGCTCCATACAGAGGTAACTGACTACAGAGAGCAAATAAAGACACACTTGTGCAACAGGTGACTGGCAGCTGATCCAGGTGTGACCTGGACCTGCTGCCTCCGTCTTCAGAAACAAAAGGTCGCTTCACGTGACATCTCATGTGACATCAGACCATATTTTTTTTTTTTTAAGTCCAGTTTCCTTTTCTTGTGGGAAAACCATATTACACTAAAATACTCATATGATAGTAGCTTTTAGAGAATGAGATAACAGGGTAAAGGTTAGTGAGTTACCTTTCTCGGATGGCGTCGATGTCATCTTTCGGAAGTGTTTGAATTCGTTACTATAAAAGAAAATACAACGAAATTAAACTACTGAAACAACTGAATCAAGTCACTGCTGCACATGTGCTGTCTCTGTGTAACGTTAAACAGTAATGATATTCTCAAGCTCAGCTGAACAGAGTAGGGAGCTTCCTTTCAAGATGTTTTCCTCATTAACTAAGTCCAACTTCCCGTAGCAGGACTTACTTGAGCCGTATGGGATGCCAGGGCAGGTCTCCATTCCTCCCGATACCCAGGTCAGGACACACCGCCACGATACAGTTCAGAATGCGGGACATTGCACGGAGTGTGGACCCTGACAGCCTGACTGTACTGCGTTTACACTCGTGTTATTGTCACAGTTTCCCGCCGGTAGATGTTAGAAAGCAGCACCGGAAGTCATAGCGTCTTCTTCTTCTGGTTTTATGGTAGCTCGGTGTCACGTCACTACACAACCGCCACCTTGAGGCCGTAGGGTGAAGTAGCTTTTCGTTTTAATACCGTTCCACCGTATGTGCATTTTTCTTTAGCACAAATGCCAACCAAACAACTTCACATGTGATACTGTGCATTTTTACACCATGAACAATGCACCTGTTATGACACCGTTGTCTCTTCAACCAGTGGTAGAGGCTTTTTGCAGACATTTGAATTATAAACTGCCACAATTCCAGTAAGACAATTGTAGATCAAATTAAACATCTCATTTTAAATTTAGAAATTTATTATATTCATTCATTCTTTTTGTTTTGTTGTTTTTAAGGAAGGGAATTATAGAAGCCACAGTAATCGCTTATGGCTTTTGTCACAGCAACAAGTATGCATACTGCACATCTCTTATCTATATTTGAGCTGGTAGGCTCTATTAAAACTAGGAGACACCGCCATTAATGCTAAATGGTCATTGTGTTACAATATTTATAGTAACAATATGTAGAAGGGTAAGATGCAAAATTTGTAAAGCGTTGCAAATTAACACACCTGGATAAATGAGATAAGGTGTGTGATCCTTAATGTTAAGACAGAAGAGCCATACATCAATTATTGGACAATGTTAAGATGTTTACATGCTTCAAAAGTTAATTCAGGTAATAGGCAAGAAGGTTCATTATCCGATGATGGCTGTGTTTGTTATTCTGAACAAATCCAGTCCAATTACAAAGCTCCCAACTCCAGTTAGTGTTGTGTGTTTTCACTTTCTAAATGTAAGTATGACTGGTTAGGAGCCAAGTAATAGTACTGAAGATTTTGAGAGTCCTTGTATGTGGCTACAGCCTCGCCTCCTACCACAGCTTTAACATAGCAAATGCAATAAAATGAAGAAAAAAAACAATTTTGGTAAGTTTTATTGTAACTACCATGTTACAAACAGAACTATAATACAAAACTGTATAAACACCGCACACAAACCTTTTGTTACGTGTAAAGTGGTGTGCTATTTTTTAGCAGGAAGAGACTTGTTGGGGCTCAGAGGCAGTTCCCAGAGCAGACAGAACTATGGCCCAAATCAGCAGTCCTCAGCCAGAAGCTGCTTCCTCCTTTAAAATATATGAATCAACCAAAATGATCCAATATTTTGTGCCAATCTGGAACAGCTATGAAATGTGGCCTTTGGAATGCCTGCACTTAAAATACCCATCTTATCCAGAGTGGACAACACTGACGAGATGATCTGATGAGCAGATATGAAACATGACCACTGAGGTTATTTCAGTCTGTGTCTTGGCTTCAGGGGGCACTCTGATTGTGAATGCATCCAGGGCAGCAGTGCAGTGAGTCATGGATGAAGAAATCACACTCCACACAGAATGCACTGCGACATGACTGGCAGGTGAATATCTAAAGAGGCAGAGAGGGAGAGAGAGTGGGTTAAGATGCAAGTTTTAATAAATAAATAAGTGCTAACCACTACGCCACCGTGGGGCCCATCATGGTTTATTCTTTTACATAAATGAAGGAAGGTATTTTACAATTGCTTTCTTTTTACAAGCTGAAAATTACTTTCTGTGATAAGTAAACGAAACTTGTAAAAATTGAAAAAAGGGGGAGGAGCTTTAAATGTAAAAAGGTGCCATCTGAAAGGCCTCTCCACACCCAGAAGAAAACTGTACTGCTTCTATACTTACACTTTTATCTTTTAGCTCCCCTTGACAAGCTTGACAGAACCTGAAACCAAATCACAGCAGGTTTAGAGTCAACACACACACAGTAACTTCGTGTGATTGTGTGAGTGCAGGAGAAGCACCTCTCTTCTTGGAGCTCCTCCACGGGACTCTCTGTAAAGGCTTCGAGGGGAAAAAGGTGGTGGAAGGATCTGGCAAGGTGGGGCGCTGACACCAGAGTTAAACCTTGAAGACACACACCACACAGGCCATGGTGGTTACACTCAACACTTTAGCTAGATGAGTAGACATTTCTTCTATTTTTACACGGACACACACACAGACTGTCCTATCACACATACCGCACACTTTACACTCCACTGGCAGCTCTGTGTACTTGGTGTGGCACTGTGGACAGAAGTAGCCGCCCAGAGTCAGGCCAGCCTCGCTGCTGCTGCTGTCCAGCTGACTGGGAGACACACAACACACTGCCATGAAAACTCAGTCTCTTAGCAACGCAACTGTTGCTCACAGTCCTGAAAAAAGGTTTAAATAACAGGGTTTCCAACTTACGACATGCTGAATGAAGGCTTGGCGTCCTGGTCATTCAAAGAAGCGATGATGTGCTGAGGGAAACCTGAGCGAACAAGTGGGCGTGAGACCAGTGTTCAGAAGAGACTTTTATAGGTAAAACAAATATTACGGAGCAAGGAATAATTTAATTCATGTAAAACGATTATTTTTTGGTGCCTTCATTGTCTAATGGGAAAGACATATTTCAAACATTACTTCTTTCTTAAATACATAATTTCAAATCCAGTGATTTCCTTAAACAGCTAGGCAGAGTGTTTTCACAAATCTTACTGAAACATTTTGCATATTTGATGGAGACTATTTACAGCAGTTAATTAACCCACATTAGATGTTTTATTAGGAAGTAAGTATTTAGGACAGCAGAACTGTTATTTGTGAGACTGCATTAAAATAAACTACAGTGATATTTTTACGCTTATTTCCCTTTATGTTGTAGTGACATGTAATAAATGTGCAGACCATATGGAACACAGTTTAAATGAAATAAGTCATAACGAAATGTTGAAAATATGCAATGTTGAAATATTTTTTCAAAATTAGAATAAAATGGAATTTATATAGACAACAGTCTTCCAAGTGCCTATAGTCATGTAATGTCATAAATATTGGAATCAAAACAAAAAAGCGTCTCTGCATGCTACACACAATGAACTATTTGCATTTTTACAACCTACTACCACTTTCTACTACTTACAGTCCCTCCTGTCCTGTCCTCTCCTCTCTGCTCTGTGTAAACGGCCTGCAGTTCTGTCTGATTTTCAATAAATATGGCTATACAATTTTGCTGAGGAGACTGAATTCAAACTCAATTTAATGCTTTAACAGGCAAATTAAAATTAGACATGTAAAATAAAGTGATTCAGAGAGAAATATACGGTTTTATCCTTTGTTTTGGTTACTTTTTCTAATGTAAACTTTCGTAACCCATGATCCATTTTGATGATAATGTCCGTTTTTGAGGATCATGATGGGGTTGAAGACACAGGCCTCCCAACAGCCAGTTGATAAGTGAATTAAAATACAAAATCGAACTATTGGTATCAGATCGTTCTGATGGATTCTAGGTTTCCTGATAAATTAAAAAGAAAAAAAGAAGCTGTTTCTTTAGCAGATGGAGAAACATGAAAACAGCGTTAGATTACTGACCCATACGTATTAAAGAGCATTCAGATGAGGAGCTGGCTGGAGGAGGTTTGACATGCAGCATGAGCAGCTCTTTGAAGTGACTCTCGTCCAGTATGACGTGGTAGGAGCCGCCCGTCTCTCTGGTCAGCACTGTACACACCCTGACTTCTGCTGACAGGCCGATCACAGACACCCGCACCTTCAGGGACTTCAGGGTCTGTAGAGGAGGAACACAGTGACAGAGAAGTATGTTTGAGACTCTTCTCAGAGCATCACAACTGCATATGAGCTAAAACTATAACTGTGCATCCTGGTGTGAGGGTTTGACATGTAACTTCACCTTAATAAGCTCACAGATGTTGGCTGGGTCGCACGTGGTGAGGCTGCTGAGGATTATCAGGATTTCCCGGCTTGTATGCCCGGGCATGTGCCTTCATATAAAGAGAGACACTGGCTGAGCAGCATTCAGTGAAACAACGGACCAATGGAGGACATAAACACTGCTGAACCTACTTGAGAGTCTGTATGGCCAGGTTGAGAGAGTTGTACAGAGATGGCTCTCCTACACACACTGTGTCCACTGCTTTCTTCAGAGCAGCGGTGTGTTTCTTTGGATTCCCTGGTGGTGAGAAAAAATAAATAACTCATTACAGAACGAATGAGACGAAAGTTTGCTGTTGTTAAAACATGGGGACACATGGTCCATCTTTTTCCTCATCAGCAGAAATGTAACTATGTTCTCTGTTGTCATATCTACTTGTTTAAATTAGAAATTAACTCATAAAATGCCATTGTTAAAAAAAGATTTCCACTGTTTTATGCAGGAAGCTAAAGAAAGACGAGAATGAAACACATTTAACGGCTTAGTTTGCAGATCTGTAACACTTATGCACAGGAACATGGAAGTTATGTTTATGTTCTAGTTAATTGTAGTGCCAAATGAAACAGCTGTGGATATCAGCAAAAAAGGGTGGACATACATGAATGTAGCATACACATAATCAGGTGCAACATTTTTAGGGTGGACCTTTGTTTAGTTGGTTAAAATGTATATGGTGATAGGATTTGTCTGCAGGCTCTCTCCTGCAAACTGGGAACAAGCAGACCATCGTGTACTACACAGACTATATTTATTACGGGTAAGTACCTCACACAAACTCACATAATAAAAGCCAAACTATCCCTTTATGCATTACACTGAGGGGCGGAGCCTATTATCAGTGGTTGATGTGATCCTCACCTGCAAGGTCAGTCAGCTTCTCAGCCCTTTTATTCTTTGTTGTAATGAAGCCAAGCTGAGGACACAGAACAGGTTAGAGCAGTTGTCCACAGCTGGCTACGACAAACATTTATTACCTAATAAATTTCTCAACAAAAATCTAAAAGTCTAGGTTAATGACCAACTGCTCTAATCTGTGTTGTTCTAAATGAAGGTTGTGAGACTTTCCTTATATTGGTTCATACTTAGACTTTCTCTATACTTGCACATTGGCCTGCATGATATGGATAGGGATGTTGCTATAAAGAAGCTGCAAAATCTAAAGTTGGAGGCTTTACCTGACAGAAATGGTCTAAATAATGAAGTGATACAAGTTTATATACAAAAGATGAAATGTGACCTTCACTGTGACATCATAATGTTTTACAAAATCCTTTTTCTGGTCATTACACAGTATAGCTAAGGAGCAGAAGGGGAGGTATGAGGTTGGTTATAGATGGTAATTTGTTGGTGACACTATAGATTTTAAAAGCTGCCTGTTTGAAGTTGTATGTTAAGCTTTCAGTTTTTGAGTATGGAGCTTTTATGAAGCAACACTCAAACTTGCTCATCATTTTAACAAAAATAAACGCTATTGAACAGGAAGATAAACTTAGAAGCAACGCCAGTGATCAATACATAGGCTGATGTTTTTTTAATGTACGTTAGCATGTTTAATGTGCATCCACATGGTCAGAAAACCTTCAATTACTGTGTACTCATAATACAGTGGTGCAGGAATGTACTCCCTGCTTGTTTCTGTATACAAGAAAAAAACTTTTTCTCCATGAACTTTACATACAGTTGCTGGTGGACTGGTGGAGCTCATTAGTGTGGAAACATACCTGACTGATGGGGTTTTGGTCAAAATACTCATCAACAAATGTTTCCATCAGCTGAAGAGAAGAATGAAAATGGTGATTAACAGTTAATCATACTGCATGGCTGCTGGTTATAGTGTGATGGGTCTGCTACAGAATTACCTTTAGAGAAGAGGTGAGGCGATTTGGTTTCAAGTCCTGGTCTTCCATACTTCTTGAACAATCAATCACCACATAGAGGTGACGCATCTAGTGCACATGACAATTGTTTTGATACATTTTAATGAGATTTTATTTTCCTAAAAGCAAATAAGAATAAACACTGTATTGTGTACAGTGTTCTTATTCAGGTATTCAAATCTGCAACCTTACTTTGAAGTTGGATTGTTATGCCATATTTTTACAAGTCATTACAGCAAAACCTTTATGCTATATTAATGGTTATATTATAAAGCGGATTCAATACTTCCATTTTTGCCTAACAATAATAATATAATATCAAATCTATTGACACAATAACAAAAATAGTTGACCAAGAGTTTAAATATTTTAGTTTGGAATTAATGCTGTGTAGCATCACCAACCATTCCCTTATAGTTTGGGGTTTGGAACAAGGCAATGTTCTTTGAGAAGGAGGCAAACCTCACTCACCATTCCAAGTCTCACTTTTCCATGGCTCTCTATCACCCTGTGACATAAACAAAGAAGCAAGTATGTTTAGTATGACCATAACTAAATACTGAGGGAAAAGCATGAGAACAAAAGTACAATAAGGCAATGTAATAATGCTTGAGTTTAAACTCAACAGAGGAATAACTGATCAAGAAACTTGTACTGTACGTGTACACACATGCACACACATACACGCACACACCTTTTCCTTTTGGACTGGAACAGGATCTCTTCTACTGTGGCTTTCAGCGAGCCGGATTCGTCTTCCTTTAGCACCTCCCTGTGGGAAAATATATTAATTCAATTATGTTATCTTATGAAACTCTATGAAACTAATTATAAAGAAAAACATTTCTCAGGTTGAAAATCTGAATAGTTTCACAGGATTACCATGTCCTCTCATAGCCCCCCTCCCAGCGCTTGGCTCGCTCTGGTTCTTCGTCCATTCTGTCTTCTTGCCAAGAGCCAAGCAATAAGCTACAGAACAGGGTAAATTCAGCATTACATTTTTACACAATTTTTGACATAACCTAGATGCATATATGTGTAAAAAAATATATCTGTAAATGTGTACTGAGATTTGTGAATGAATGCAAAGTTTTTATTCTGAATATGTGTGTACATAATCAGACTTGTGAATTTATACAAAAATCTACAAAGCTGTATTGAGATTTGTAATTATGTGGGCAAATGAAATGCATACATAAATCTCTAACAGTGCAAACACTATTTAAATGTTTACATTGATATTTGAGAATGTCTCAGCATTTTGGTTCAAGAGCTTCAAAATACAGACAAGCCTTCAGTTCTCATAGTCAGACATGCCACCGTATCTGCTTTGTTTTCATACATGACTTTTACTACACTTTGGCCATGGCAGAGATTTGTAAATGGCTGTGGATATTTGATTAGATTCTGCCAACAGACTTATCCCTGTGGTGCAAGTAACACTAGGGGGATGCCCACCGTACTGGAGTTGGGACAAATCTACACAGAACTTAGTTGAAAGTATGCTGAATAGTATAATTATTTGCTGCCACTTACAGGGTAGGCCTATATCATTATGCATATGTATATTTCACTACGTTTCCGATGTCGAAATTGCACCGACTGCAATTATCTACAGCTTTAGTCGCTAAATATATAAGGACTGATTAATGATCGCATAGCAAGTAAACTCATTGGCCTAAATGAATTAGAAAATTTAGAGACTTAGACTTCATGGTTCCAGCTTCTCAAATATGAATAGCTTTTGAGTTTGGCCTATATACGTTAGAGATGTATGCTATTTATTAGATAAAACAAGCACTGTGAACGTACTATTTTGGGAAATTGCAATTTTGATGGCATTACTCAGTATTCCTACAAACCAAACCATTTCAATCTAGGATAGTCATCAGATTCGTACTTCTTCTTGGGTTTTTTTTTAATCTTATGTGCATTTTCTTACTACAGAGTATTTTAACAATGTGCTATTTAATTACTCTCAAAGGGTCCTAACACTTCATCCACCACTCGTTAGACAACGGTGTTACTTTAATTGCAGCAAACTAGCTAACAATTCAGTTAACAAGCATCACTGGGGCTGTTTAACTAATTCAGGGACTCACTAATTCAAGCGGCTAAGTCGAATCAAGTTAAGATATGTATCTACTGATAAAGGCGTTAAAGTTGTATGTAAAAAAAAATAAAAGAAAGAAAGAAGAAGAAGAACTTACCAGCTCAGCTAGCGTTATTTATAAATATTCACAGTACCTAAACAATAACGTTACTTTCTCAGTGCAGCACCGACTGGTGCAACGGAGTTTTCCTCCGGAAGGAAACATGCTGTCAAGCCAAAAGAATCCGCCCAGTTAACCGTTTTGGTAACACTACTTCAACTAACATCACAGTAATGACATGGCCAACTGTGAAACCCTATATTAAGACGTTATTTTAAAACAGAGTTTCCTGAAAACGTACATTCTTGTAAAGAAGATACATTTTTAAATGCGGGTGTGTTTAAAAATACAGCACGTATCCGCTAAAATAATTTGTAGGGTGTGTGAAACGATGGATTATAAATACAAATAATATGTAAAGAAAGTAAAAAAAAAATTTAAAAAAAGGACAAATAAAAATACGAAATCAAAGATAAAATATTATATATAATGGTTTGAATAGTGTAAATCGGTATAGGTAGTTGCACGGAACCTTTGAATGGAGCGTGTTCCATGGCAACCCAGGACTTGCACGTTTAACAGGCGCTGCGATCTTGGAAGGTTACAGCAGATGGCGCTAAACACAACCATGGTTACATCAAAGGTGTCTATGTGTTGCACTCCAAGGTTGTGACGTTTTATATTTATACAAAGTTAAAGATTATTTAACGGTGCTGTTGTATTATGTCATCAGAATGAATGAAATACTAAAAGATAACTGTATGAATGCATTGTGTTTGCATGTGTTGTGCATGTGCAAACTTGACTGGTGGAAAGAGGAGCAAGTATTTGATGCTTTTTGATCTCTTGGTCTATAACAGTTACAGGTTAGCTCTAGGATAACAAAAAGGTTATACTAAACTCACTTTCTGAAATTCACCCCAGTTCAAGGATTATTTCCATCAATAGAAAACATGCAGAATAAAAATTATATTGACAAGGTTGGACAATTTGATCATTTGCTTTATTAATATCATGTTAATGAGAAACTAATCTTAATACAGTAAAAACATTACAACATTACACAAATCTTAATGGGGCAACTTGGGAGCTGAGTCAATATAACAGATACATTCTGGTTAAGTCTTATAGCAACCATGACAAATGCCTTTAAATAAAATGAGGACACTCACACTCTATAGATTTTACCATTTACAGAACTAAAGTATACAAAAAAAATATTTACATGAAAATTCATATCTCATTTTAAAAGGTTTGCTGTCATATACATAAAACTCCTGTGTTAAAAAAAAAAAGCTATAAAAGTTGCACAATAGCTGCTTCATAAAATAACATACTGAAATAATAAAAACATCCCAGATCACATCTTTCACTTATTTAAAAATTAAATACATTTTATACACCTAAATAGTTCTTCATGAAACTGAATTTTTGATTTAAAAAAATCTCTTTCTTTTCTGGGTAAAAATGTTGATTGGTATAATACAATTTAATAAACAAAACAGCCTTTCATGATAGTGTTCCTACATAGGTTGTGTATGAGCTTATTCACAAAGGGGTTAGAAATTGCACAATTGTCTCCCTTCCCTGCAAGAGTGGGTCATGGGTGAAAGTTCAACGGCGGCGATCATATTCTGAGATTTTCCTCTTGATGTGTGACAGTTTGGAACGGAGATATTTACACCTCTTCTTCTTGATCTGGTAGGCTGAGGACTGCAAAAGAATACATTTTTTAAAATTACATTTTATTAACCAACGGTTAGGAGATTCATAGTTCACAAATAACAGTAACACTGCTGGAAATCATTGAATATGCCTTACCTTCTTGAGATTCTTTAGTCTGACATATTCATCCATGGCATCCTGGGAGGAGAATGATAGTGGTCAATGATGTACAGTGTTCACCCAAAAAAGCACCATCCAATATTTGCACATAAGTCTGAATCAGGCTCAATCAAGGATGTATAAAATACCTACACTTCCATACTATTTAGTGTGCCAGAAATAGAATTACCATGCTCATAGTATGCCAAAAATAACTTTTGGTATTCTATTTGCCCTTGAACCTTTTGGTCTAAACTTTGTAGTTGCCCCCCAAAGTTTGTCTTAATTTGGCATACTTTACTGTTATAATATTCGTAGTAATATTAGGTAACCAGAATTCAATAAAAGCAAATGGCAATACAATAACAAAAAACCTTTCAGATGTAATAGATAGTCAGAAATGCTGCGCTGGCTTGCAGGTTTGACCTACATTCGCTTCATGGGTTGCCAGGTGCAACTTGGGTACAGATACCATTGACACCTACCTGAAAGTCTAGTTGTATTTGTCATCATAACCATTCGTCATGACAAGCCCTTTGTAGAAGGATTCAAACAACCAAAAGTCAAACTGGTACTACCACACTCACCAGAAACTGTGGACTGCCCTCAGGGTATTGCTGAAGCTGTCTATCCAGGTCAGCTAGGTCCTGGTTTATGCTGTCCAGCTCAGCCTGCAGGCTCTTGTACTCCTGGTGTTCCTGGTCAAATTCCCGTTTGTAGATCAGACGCTCTTGTTCATCAACAATGGAGGGAAACAAACTGCAGATGAGAGCAGAACAAAATTTGGGCAATTTATTAGGTGCCAACTAGCTATTATTAGCCAGCATTATATACATTTAAAGCATACACAATGGATGGATGGATTTATGCTGACATATAAAACATATTAATCAATCCCTATCAAAAATAATGCCATTCATGATAAACAAGGCAGCTTTACACTTTTCTATAATCACGATTGCTTATCAGATCTCTTTACATTTACTCACACAGAGAAGTCCTCCTCCTCCAAGTCATCTCCAGACTCCACACCAGTGTCATAGTCCTTCAGCTTGGGTTTAAGGCCTCCCACAGAGCTGCTGATTTCTGAATCTCTGGAAATAGAATTATTTATTTACTACCTACTGAGATAAATGACAGCAACAGCTGAAGTAAAAATTTCCAAACATCTACCATGTGTTGCAAAAATGTTGTGTTAAGTTTAGTTATCAGAATTAATTTAAATTGTAATATTTTCTCACTGAATTGAAAAGTTGTAATCATCAAATGACAGATGACTGCAGAACTACAGCAATATGTGAACAATCTGATCATTGTTACTGCAGCCCAAAAAGAAGTTGTTTTAATATTAACTAGCAAAGCAACGCTGACCTCTGCTGGACCAAATAACAGGGTGCAGAATATCCTGTTGATCCTGTTTAACATTTACGGTATATAGTTTGAAACTTGAACAACATTCAATTAAAAGTCAAAAGCTTCACAGAATGGCTTTGATGGTTTCTGTTGATCCAAAGCGAGGTGAATGTTATTCATTTTGAAAATTCAGTGTAAATTAAAATAGACAACTTCTTGTTGGTTTAAGAGCACAAAGGTTGTTTTATATATCGTAGTAAAACATGCTTGTAACAAATGTTGTATATGAAATGAGTGACACGTTTTGCGGGGGCACTATTGACCCCCCAAATGTACAGCACCTCTGAAGTCTGTGCTTTGTGTTTTATAAATTTTTAATCATCTTTCACCAATTTAAAACCGTTTCCTGTTTAATTGCACATTATGCATTGCCACAACAACAGTGTTGCATGAAAATTCATTCTGGAAATGGCAATAAATAGCACTAAGATTGGACAGTTTATTCAAAATGACATACTTCCTGCTGAGGTTAGAGCATGATCCCAAGATACTTTTTTTTAAAGTCCAAATGTAATACATGTGCCTATGATGTGTACATAGACATGAGAAAGAGCACTAAGGTGTCTTTTGAAACATGTAGGGGGTACAGTGCACATGTGTATCATATATAAAATATTTGGGAAAAAAGACTCTTGGCCCATGCACAAAACTATATACAAACTAACTATACAAAAATATATTTACAGGCAGTGTGCTTTCACAAACTCCGTATACATAGTTAAGTCAAATCACTTCAAATTTGATCAGTTCAATCTTAACCCCTTTGTGACAAAGTTGTTAAAATTTTGAGATTTCATGGAGTGATGAAAACCTCTGAGGGAGGTGGAGAATTTATGTTTGGCCATTAAGAAGAATGCTTTATTATTTCTACTGTAGATTGACCAAACTGACCCAAATTTCTATTGCATGGTACCAACCATGTAGGCCTTATTTCTATAGCACCAAGAAAGTATCACTAACTATGCAATGTGTCCTTAAAAGACCCTTAGACTTTATGCAAGAAAATACCTTATGTCATGCATCTATGCTTTATTCAGACTCATGTGAAACTAAGGGGACTCCAAAAACATGACGGTCCCTTGGGAGGTGCACTGTATGATGCATATCTTACCCTGGCAGGTAAAGAGGCTTTTCGCTGTCCAGCTGGTCCAGATAGTCTCTGGACCCCCTAACAATGGGATTTGGGTCATTCACCAGCACCTCTGGTTGACCAGACACATTGTTCACCTGAAACAAGAGACAAGGTCAGAGATTTTCTATATTTGACTTTGCTAAATTTTACAAAAAGAAAACAAGTCACTGTTCGCATGGAAACCAGATATATCTGCCAAAATAAATTGTATTTTCTCTGGCATTTGTGTCTGGTCATTCACCCACACTCAGTAGCCACTTTTCAATTTTGTACAACTTATTAACTTAAATATCTAATAATTAGCCAATCATGTGACAGCAACTCAGTGCATTAAGGCATGAAGATATGGACAGGTCCGTCAGCTGAAGTTCAAAGAAAACATTAGAATGGGAAAGTGAGAGATTTAAGTGACTTTGTAAATGGCATGTTCTGACTATGTGCATTTCAGAAACTGCTGATATACTGGGATTTTCAGGCACATCAGTTTCTAGGATTAACAGAGAACAGTCAAAAAAGGGAACAAATCCAGTGAGCTTTAGTTTTCTAAGTCAAAATGCCTTGTTAATACCAGAGGTCAGAGGAAAATGACTGGTTCAAGATAATAGAAGGCCAGAATAGCCACTTGTTTCAACCAAGGTATTCAGAATAGCATCTCTGAATGCAAACCTTGAAGCAGAGGCTACATCAGCATCCCTGTATGACTACAGTGTATCATCTTCTGATGGATACTTCCAGCAGGATAAAGCACCATGTCACAAAGCTCAAATCATCTTAAACTTTTTTTCTCACTGTACACAAATGGCCCCCACAGTCACCAGATCTCCATCAAACTATACAACTTTTGGATGTGGCGGAATGATTGGATCAAAGCATGAATGTGCAAACAACAAATCTGCAGGAACTCAGTCCTAGCAAGGGTTACATAAAGTAGTGCCTGGTGAGTGCATAACTGCTAATAAAAAACATCTGTTACTGATCCAAAAAACCTGAACTCTTAAAAGGACAAAAAAGGACATTACACATAAATTCTAATAGCTGTATCCTAATGTGACAATCTGCAAGAAACGAATAAACAGTCAGCGTTAATGGTTTGGGAAATGTTATTTATCCAAGCTGTTATCAGTGTGGTTAACCACTGATGTCAGTAGCAAACAGGCCTGCTTTACTACACATCTAAAATTGTATTTCATTACACTGACGTCTCTCTGATTTGATTCTTCCTGTGTGCATGTGAATTTATGAGTATATACAAAGACATGTAGTCACAGTTACCACTACCCACAAAAACAGAATTTCTATCTCATTGTTATTTGTTCTGTCTATTGCCTTAGTTACACTTTCAACAGGTGAACATCTTCATAGATATAATAAATATTTAATATCTATTGAGATCCCAATACACTAAAAAGCAATCAAATTGTAATACAACTATACCATTTTCATCACAAATCAAAAGAACAGCAAATTAAGATTGGTTTGGGCTATATACCAGCCAAAACAGTAACCATATGTTTGAAAACTTAAATATTTATACTTAATCATGAATATATAGATTTGTACACACAAAGAACATACTAGAAATAATTATGGGCCATGCCTTTACACTCTATTTTCCAATCAAATTTTGCCGCCTGAGGCTTAAGTCAGGATTTCCTGAGGGTCCTTCCATACTTGACCCGTTTTAGGCAACAGAAACCTGCTCTCTCCATACGACAAACATTCAGGTTGTGTGACGCATTCTCCAGGATCAACCGGTTCCTCTACTTCCTTTTCGCATGCCTGATCACCATCGATACTATCAGTACAATCAACACATACTCTGTTTCTCAGCCACTAAAACGGTTGTAATGTTATGTCTGAATGCAGTCCCGGGAAAGTTCACACACAAGGAATGAGAACCATGCTGGTAGGAGAAAGTTTCTTCTGTTAAATATGTGCCACTGTACAAACCCATGACGATGATATAATAAGTGAAAATGCAAGAACACTGAAATGTGTTTAAATTTTAGATTGTATATCCAATCATTGAAGTTAGATATTGTATGTTCTAATGCAAGTTGGATGAGTTGGTTTTTTTTTTTAGAACACTCATACTCATGGCACTGTAATGAAGCCTGCCTTAACAGACCACACCCAGAAACTGCAAATGAAACCATCCTTCTCTGACCCACACACACACACACACACACACACACACACACACACACACACACACACACACACACACACCTTTATCACTTCTCATCTCTAGGTGCTGAAGAATGTGCCACAAAAATGTAGGTTAAACTAGGGGAAACAATAGCTACACATAGTAAAGTCATGGCCTTAACATAACTTAAAGATATGGTAGACGTGTACTTGAAGAATTAAGGACCATTTACATGAAGGCCAAAAATAACAACTGCAATGGAAAGACAACCGCTCAACATTCACATTTCCCTTTTTTTTTTTCTCCCTTTAGTACTATTAGTACTTTTCCATTGTATTGTATTGACTTTGTCATATATGTTGTGAGTCATCTTCTTCTACTCCTCACTGAGATTTTATTAAGCTTAATTAGGGGAAACATTCAGTCTCTTTTGCATTCATTTGCTTATATTTTCCTCACATTTTATTTATAAATATAAATATATAATATTATATATATATATATATATATATATGTATATATGCATCTCAAGCAATTGTTGCTAGTTGAGCATATGTTTCATTCATGTAAATGGCTTTTGACTATTTGTGGCAATGTTAGGATAAAAAAGAAAAGATTTGTTTATTTTCCTTTTAGCCAGAGTGCTAGTGGGGCAAATGCTTGCTCGCTCAATGACTACTAAACACTAAATAAATAAGAACCATATCAAAATCTGCAGTATCTTCTCCGAACCAAAAAAAACAGTATCGAAACCAAACCAAAGACTTGCCATTAGGCAGGTCTTTCTCTCAAGGGCCTCTATCTCCCCAACTGCTGTCTCTGCAGTATTCTAGGCTATGCTTTGCTCAAGTGATTGGTGTAAAGAAATATAATTAAGTCAAGGGACTATTTTCATAAATAGCAGAAGATAATGTGTTCAGCCAGAATATTCTCCAGTGCTAACACAATCCTGTTGATAAAGGTCTTGCTGACCACAATCCACACTCACCCACTCTCCAACGCTGTTGTGTAGACCATTATTGACAACCTTCACTTCCTCCCAGAGAATACGATCCCTGCCCCAGCGCCTGATCTTGGAGCGAGTCTTGACTGCAAATACCAGCAGGATGATGAGGGCAACAAACACCAGGAAGCCCAAGACGATAGCTATGGCCTGTGGGAACAAAAGGACTCAATGTCAGTGGGCTGGAATTACATTTAATGACACTTAGTATAAAACAGTAATGTCTGCTATGGTGCTAAACTGGTGGTGGTGCAGCACATAGACAGCTAATGGGTTTGTGCTGGATACTCCTTGATTGAAACTGTAAAAGAATAGTTTGGCAGTTCTACTAAAGAAGAATATCAATTTTAACATTTTTTTTTCTGATATTGGGTGTCCATATATCATTCCCCTTACAAAGGGGTTTACTTAGTCCAGCACAATTGAGTTTATTTCAGCTATTCTCTATTATCATCAAAAACTGAATGTGCTTATAAACGTTGAGCATGGGAAACAAGTTGATTTCTTATTGACAAGGGTAAAAAATGATTGGCAATCATTCAGAGCTTTGGCTTAAACATAAAACATGTGAATAATCTATCTGTAATATTAGTGTACGTATTACAACTGTTTTCATTACTGGGTTCCTGTTGATAAAAAGAGCTATGAAGTATATTCCCCCCACTGAATCTAGAGATCACAATCTCAACCTCCCAAACATAAAGCATATCACACCTCTTGGGGCTCCACCACACAGTAATGGTAGAGGTACTGGTTGAGGAAGATTCCCTGGGCCTGGTTCTGGTTCTGGTACTGGGCACACAGTTGGCGGATCTGGCTATAGTAGACAGACCCTGTGGATTGGGCTGTTGGGTTAACCGCCACCAGGTACACAATAGTGGCAATGATCATCAGAAATGCCAAGATGGCACAGATGATGATGGCTGCTAGGTAGAACTTCGCTGAGCGGGCAGCATTTTGCCTCGAAACAACCAGCACGAATATGACGAGCACTGCTATGAAAGTAATGGCAGAGATGGCGATGATAAAAGCTTTGCCAGCTTTGGGATTCATTTGTGCTCCACCATAGCCATAGGAGCTGCCAGCACCATAGGCACCAGCGCCCCCAATGCCACCTCCATATGAGCCTCCATAACTGCCACCATAACTCCCACCGTATGAGCCACCATATGAGCCGCCATATCCTGGCAACAAGCCAGCACCACCTCCTAGACCCATGAGGCTCATATCGTAATCCCAGGCCAGTGTGGAGGCGACACAGGCAAACACTGCCACACACATGATGATGATGATGATGCACAATATCTTCATCACACCAGGTGGCGAAGTCCAGCGATAGAAGTGCAGCATCTTCTCTCCTGGATAGTAGGAAAAGGCTGGGTTGGACATCAGCTCACTGTGCCTGTATCTGCTGCTTTGGCTGCAATAAAAAAAGGATAAAGGAGCTCTGCTCAATGTTAAGTCATAACAAACTCTTTTAAGGGATCTTCAACCTCTTGGAGGTGCTGCATTTGACATATTTGAAATTCTAAATACTGAAATAAAAAAGAAACTATCCATGCCAGTGATACTTGACAAAGCTAATTTGAAGGAGCAAAAATGTACAGTGTATTTTACTGAAAATGAAACATTTTTGTTATTAATATTATATAGATCTGGGGTTGTAAAATTACAAACATACACACGCTGTCCGGAAACCATAAAGTGTTGTTAAATCACCCCACTTTACAGAGAGAAACATAAAATAATCTAAGCAAGAAATATTCACTGTTATAAAGCTGGATGCATTAAATGTTTTGCACATTTGCTTGAAAACAGACTAAAAAGCACTTAGCAAAATGGATGCATAATATCATAACAGCTCTACAATCAACCTTGTCCTTATAATTCACACATGGATCTTATTATTGTTGTTTTAAGGAAAGGTACAGTTCCCAAAATTACAAACAGTTCTGTTTAAAAACTGTGCTGCTAATGTTGAGACTTCCACATCAGTATAAACCATAGAAGGTCAGCAGCTGAGACATGAGAAAGACAGATTAGTTGTGAGGAATCATTGTGGGTCAACTTACTGTTTGCTCCCACTGGCGGTATGTTTGTTGCTAGGCATACTGAAATCCAACTGGAATTCACCCTGGTAAAAGATAAAAAAAAAAAAAAAAAAAAAATATATATA
>JAOWBC010001486.1:2081701-2093332 GCA_028566105.1 Hypoplectrus providencianus
TATATATATAAAAATTAGTGACTTCTCAGTAAATTCAATAATCCCTAACCCTGTCCAGTCCACTGTCTATATTATTTACACCCATTTTTATTCAATTGAAAAAGCATTTAGAGAAGTAATAATCGAATGATACTTTTCAAATGAATCTGCAATATAACAAGATTTGATTTTATGTAGTCACACATAACAACATACCATACTAGCAGCAATATGGAAGTGTTGGTATTGAAACCAAAAGAAAAAGCAGTTTTTGAATCTTATACAACTTGAATAACAAAACAAGTTGTCAACAAGTGTCAAACACTGTCAAAACACAAGCAACCATGCAAACCCTGTCAAGAGAGTTTTAAAAAGTGAGAAAAAAAGTATACATCCTATTAGAAGATTTAAAAAAAAAAAATAGAGAGCAATACTATTGTCCATGTCCCACGCTATAAATCTGACAAGATTTTCAATGCCAGCTGACAATACAGTTTTAGCAGGTCTACTGTGCCATGGACACGTTTCTGTACATAGAAGAACGGTCTCTATACAAAGCCCTCCTTAAATGAATGCATGTGTTAATCTGCTGTGAGTTTGTTAATGTCAAAGTTTTTTTTCTTGTGTAGGTTAGTGAGTCACGTTCATTTCATGCAGAAAGTGATGGATGGCTTGCTTTATTCTCAACATCTTTTCAAATATTGACCTTCAACAGTGAACTGCTGTTTAGCTATTCAACCAAAGTAAGAGGCAAGCCTCCTGTTGGACTTCTGTTTTGTTTATGGTGAAACACAGCAGCAGTCAGTGGGTGGAGACATACTGACACAAACAGACTGGATATATTTTTCGAATGAGCAGCTATAAATTTAGCTGGGTTAGCTATCTTAAAAGTTTTAAATTATACAGCCTTCTTTCAGTTATTTTTTTGTCTTCCAATTACAAAGAAGATTTTCAGCAACATGAAAAGGACTAAAGTCAAACAGCCATAATTTATTCACAATTGAAGGCCCCTGCATTTATCTAGTCATCACTGTAAATATAAGCAAGTAAACGAGACATTTAACAAAACTGAATACAGCTAGCTAGCTACTACAACAAACGCAACAAATAGGCAAAGGTAATTCTAGACAATAAATAAATAAATAGTATTATTAAACTATTTAACCTCTACTTAAATACTGTAAACAATAACAAGTTCATTCGCTCTTTCTACATTTCACAGTCAAAATTTGACTAGAAATTTGAAATGGACCTACCTGAAATAATGAACCGTCGGATAACGACGAAGATACAATTGTCGAATGCAAACACCCTGTGCGCGCGGCCGCACGCGCGTTCGTTTCTTTGTACTCGCGCCTACAGGTGTATGTTCATCACTTTAAGCTCCTCCCCACGTTTTACAGGATGAACCTGTTCCTCACCCGCAGCCGCGGCGGTTTGGTCTACAAGGAAAGGACAGTTTTCTCCTGCAAGGAATTCCAGGGCCTGGATGCCACACCCTGAGTTTCGAGATGTGGAGACAACAACTTTTTAGTTACTCGTGATGGCGAGTAAGCAAATGACGATTAACTGGTATTAAGGAAAGCAATAGGCTTCCATCATATTATTTATAGGGTTTAGATCGACAGTAAATAGGCCTAAATGTCTTCAAACGGCCCAGATCGTGCGGTCAGTGAATGTTTAGATGAAGCATGTGGAATGGCATGAACGTCCGGTTTTTTCACTATACGGTGTTAACAATGATGTAGAAATAGATTTGGTGTACTTGTTACATTCTTTTATTGAAGTATTAAATGTATGACATCAATAAAGGGCATGAAATACAAAAGAGAAGCAAGCTGTCTTTGTAAAAGGGAGAACATAATATAAAGAATATACATCCTGGCAAAGGAAAACATTTAAAAATCAAAGGCTATCTCTCTACTAGCTTACATCGGGTGAGAGAAGATATATATTTATTGTATATGAATATATATATATATATATATATATATATATATATATTTACTTGTTTGTAGTGCATGGCACTAGTATCAGGTGCAGTTTTTAAAGTCTTTCGTGCCTTAATTTTTAACATAATCCTCTTTATTTTTTTTTTTTTTTTTTTTTATTTTGTATGATTTTGTTTTGTGTTTGGATATCAAAAAAGCTTAATTCTGACTGAAAAATAATGGGAAAATATCTGAAAGAAACTAGAGAAACATAGATAATAAGATAGTCCTTTATTAGTCCCACAGTGGGGAAATTCTGAATGCATTAAGAAACCTTGTTTTCAACTGACTGCCATCATCTTACTGTTGTTGTTTTTTGCTGTTTTGTGTTTAAAATCCATCAACTTTGAGTTTTTAAAAAAGGAGAAAATAGAAACATAGATAACTCTGAGTAGCAGCAAAATGAAAATAGAAGAAATCAGTAGTAATGACTAAAAAGAAAAACTTAGTATTAAACCGTGCAGAGTTGAAAGGACCTAACTTCTTTTTTTCACTGTTAAATTATTCTTCCTTTATTGAAATAAAGGTTCTATTATTTGATGAGTTGCTTTGTGAAATATAAAGAACTCATAGGAAAATCTAAGTCATTTAAACGACAAATATTCAGATATCATAGATATAATGGCACAAGGCTGTCAGCAAAGTAGGGCTGCCCTCTGCTGGAAAAGTCTCTGTGCAGGATAGCAAAACTGTCATGGGCTGCTTGTTTGCCTCGTTACATTAACACCATTTCACAGAAACTCAAAGCCTCTAGGATCTAGTTAATCTGAAAAGAAAAGTTCATCAATGTAGAATAGCAACATTTTCACTGTAAACTGACCACGGGTTTCAAGACATGACTCCTAATTGTGATCTGCAAGCGTTCAGGACTCCAAAAATAAACCCACACATAAAGTATTGAGGGGCTGAAGGATGTAAGTATTTTTTAAGAATATTATAAAATAGGCTAATATAAAAATTTAATAATTTTATCATCATTGATATTATTAGGCCTACAGCAAGATTCTGGAGGGGTTCACATACAAGGCCTTGATCAAATTTCAGAATGAGGGTATGAGTTCGTATTTTTCATGAACATTTGGCTGTTTGGTCCGACATGATGTTGTTGAGCGCCAGGCTCCCACCCACTCCCTATTAAGGTAGCTTTTTAGTTTCAAAAGCATTTGCCTGCTTAAGGTGTAGCACCAAAAAATATGACTGCAATAAAGATCCATCTTGCTTGACAGTAAACCAAAATTAGCTGTAAGTTAGCGGTTAACATGCTACAGTAAGCTTTGCCTACCCACAAGTTACATAGTGTTACTTGTGTCAAATGCTCTTACTTAACTTTAGCTAGCCTAAAACTGAATATATGCTTTAGTCACAAAATACATTGCATAGCAGGGTTTCAGTATGTCTCAGGTCTGAGTACATCTGTATCTTCTTCTGTCCTCTTAAAAGTTGTGTAGATCGTTCTACATTTACAAGCCAAAGGTATATTTTATCTGATAGAGTCTTAAGAAACAAATGACTCAGCCCATAGAGCTGCCAGGCCTTGAACCATAGATATAAATCATTACATTCTGATTGAACTGTTTATACAACTCATCAGGTCATTTCTGCTCTCATTCATCCCCACTGGCCAGCAGATACTGACCTTGGTCAGCTGGTCAATGGAAACATTAAATAGCAGTTGTAACACGAGTCTCTTAAAGCTGAAATCAGCTTCATGGTTACATTTATTTTTAAAGAAAAGGCAAGGTAAATATACAAAGCATACAAAAGGCAGTAGGGCATTCCAAATATATTACAAAATGATTATTCACATATGAAACATATCAATGTACAAATAAGAGTTTACAAAAGGAGTGTCTAAAACTGATTAAAAAATATATCTATTATAAGTCTCATCATGATTTCAGCATGAAGACAGTTCAGGACAGCTTTTATTTAGAACATGTTGACATTGTCCATACCAGAACAAGAAAAAAAATCCTAATCCTTAAAATCTGGAAATGCAGTGTCACACTAAAAAAATAAGCATTACGGCAAGAGCTAAACATCACAGGCCGACACATTTACTAAATATTGCTATTAAACAATTTATAACAGACTGTGTAATACAGTGCTATTATTATGATCCTATAGGTAGTCTTCTTTAACATGCCTTACATATACAAGCTTTCCCATTTATCTCATCTAATCAGTCAGTGTCCAGCTAGCCAGTTCTAAGACCCCATTTAAATGATTTTAAAGATGTGCTTGTCCTTCCCATACTCATATGAAAAGATTGTTTAATTCCCTGCATTTGTTTCAGCTTAAAATTATATGTTTAACAATATCTATAGCAATAGCAATGGAGCTAGCCTAGCAGTTTTTCCCTTTCTTGCTAAGCTAGGCTGAAAACACAGACTGGATGGATAGTGTTAAAGCTGGTATTTATCTTCATTCCACCAAGAAAAACAACAATCAAAGCATAGCATAGCATATCTCCTAAAATGTTCCTTTAAAGCTTGATCACAGCTTGCTGTATGTATATGTAGTGAACATATTTACGAAGGTTACACCTTATCACTCGCTATAAAGCCATTTCTACTGATAATTGTTTTGACATGATGTTTTGTTTGTGGTGACATTAACAGTAGTGATGGCAGCTCCACATGCTGTAATGTTATATTGGTACCAATAGAATCAGTAAAATTGTAGCAGCATGTGCATTTTTTCCTTATAGGGACACACAGCTTGGGATCCATTTTAACCCCACTGCTGCTTTTCCTGGGAAACAGCTCACAGTTCACATTTCCTACTTAGCTGCAGACTCCATATGACTCGCAGGTTCGGTTCAGTTGTTATCGTTCCAGCCCATGACCTTGTTGTACTCCTGAATCTTCTGTTTGATATGAGAGAGCTTGTTCTTTAAGTACTCACACCTCTCCCTTTTTTCCAAATACGTTGGGTCCTGTCAACGTAAACAAAAAAGAACGTTTTGTCAGTTTTTGTAAGGTACTATTACTGATTTTCTTCCTTACCCATATCAGATGAAAGTAAAGATAACTTATTCATTACAGGCCAAATTATCCCACACAAATTGTGAAACAGTAGCTGGGTGTATTCTGAATTTTTGGGTTATCAGTTCCATGTTCTGTGATGTAGTTGTGTTTACAAAATACCCCCTATAAACCCATTGACCCTTATTCGACTAACACATTTAACATACAGTAAATACCAGCTACACCTATGCAGCATCTGTCACAATCTACAACTCCTGATTTCAGCCTATAGGAAGTACCTGTTCAGAAATTGGCACGTCCACATTAGCTTTGGCTTCTAGCAGTTTCTATTTGCACTGCACAGTAAACAATCAGATGGATTAAACTAATACTAAAGAAATTATCTGAATTATGCCAATTATAAGGGCACTTTTTCCATATGATTTCCCAATTCAGAGATTCATAGATATTTATCCTGAATAGACATCACAGATCTTAAAATCTAGTTAAATTGTGTTTTTCTGTTGGTAAAATTAAATGTAGAAGGGGAGTATTTTTGTAAATAGATTGTTTGAACAGGTGCAAAGGACAAAAAGAGAAACAAAATTATCTCTATTATCCCTGTAAAACCAAAATCGCAGCTTGGACACAGAGACAGCCATAGGCACTAGATAGATAACCTGTATTTCATGAGGTATACTTACAGCTTTCTTCTTCTGATAATCCATTAAAATGCGATTGATCTGTTCCTTCTCCTGAAACCAAATAAGAATGTTACCGTACATAGCAATTCAGGTGTGTTCCTGTGTGTGTGTCCATGTGCAGAGAGTAGTTAGGGTTCTACCATTTGGCTGGAAGGCCGGGACTGGAGATCGTGCATCATCTCATCCATCTCCTCAAACTTCTTGGCCATGATCTGAACCTCAGCATGCAGCTCCTTGTACTCAGCATACTGGTCATTGAACACAGCTTTGTACTGGTCCCTCTCCTCCTCTGAGCGTATGCTTGGGTATTTCCTGTGAAAACAGAACAGACCATACATTTTCAAGGGCTGCTGGCTATTTTTTATTATTATATGGAAAACATTAGCAAATACTTTTCAGGGCCCAAGTTTCATGGCTCATTCCAGCTCAAAGCAAATCAATAATATAGGATTTAATTCTGAACAAGCCACACTTCATGCACCAATCAAGTGAAATCCTGTCAACCAGATATCCAAGAACTTGTGGCCCCCTATGGTTAAGGCTCAAAATGCTTCAAAGGCCTCTTCCTCCACATAAACTGACCATATCTTCCAAGATTCATGATGACTGGACAAGAGTAATTGCCAATTTGTCTTGACTTTGAGTTAGCCTTGATATGTAAATCTCAGTCCAGTCGATTCCTGACCATGGCAGTCTACATGTCAAACTGTCCAAAGTGAAGAGTTACTAAATCCCAAATTGCTCCTGATCCTGTGTCGTCAGAGTATGTATGTGTTAATTAGCAAAGCGGCAGGTGACACCAGCAATACACAGAAATGGATATATAGGGAAAATGAAGTTGTTTAAATGGTGAAAAAGTAAAAACTGTCCATAATACACCTGTAACACTGATGAGAAAATTGTAATGCACAATGAGTTGTAGTAGTTGAGTGTTTCAAAACCCTTATATAAAATAAATCTTTTTCTATTTTTCCAAACTCGCTTGTGGCATGCAGAGAAGTTAGACAGCTCACTGCAGATTGCAAGCTGGCAGCAGAACTCCACATGCATGCACCCAGTGTGAACAGCCCAGCTGGTGAACAAGTGGGCAGCACTCCCAGTAATCTGAGGGTGTTGCAACTCTTCCACTGCTGCTGTAAACTCACTGTAAGAAGCTAATACTCACGCTACATAGTCAGCTATGACAACAGGTTTTGGGATATGTCCGGCTGGGATGTGACCTCTGAGGATCTCTGGCTCCAGCGTTACAGGAGCAGCTGCTATGGAGCTGTTAGGAGCGTCCATGATGTCCGGCTGGAACGTGGGGAGAGGAGTCTGCTCTGAGGTCCTGGAGCCTGGACCCAGCTACAGTAGATGAAATGAGTCATGTGTTTGCTTCTTGTGCAATGAAGTGCCTGCTAGAGCATTAAAAAAAAAAAAAAAGATATACTTGATACTTACTATGGACAGAGGGACGGATGACCCAATAGTTTTCATCTAGATTTATGGAAGAAGAGAGAGAGGGATTCATTATATATTTTCAGTGCTATAAGTGTTATGTATATTTCCTGTAGAGCTGCTTAAACACTTTCTATTATTTACTGAAACACTTTTCCACTAAATGTCCTGGGTCTGGGGCCAGGGCCAATGATTAAAGACCCCAGGCTGAAACCAACAGTAAGTTATGGCAGTCATATTTTCAAGAGAGAGGTCCAAAATATTTAATGAATTCTGATTTGTATGTCCAAATGTTTGCATGGGAACATTTGATGCTTAAATTTTCAGTTTTCATAAAGGAACCTGATATGTCAGAATTCTGGATTTAAATGTTGTTTCAATTATGTTTATCATTCTGGATAGAGAATCCACATCTACAGAAACTGGAAGAACACTGGTGCTGAATGAAAAACAAGACAAAGCTTTAGACAAAGTAGCCATTGTCCAAAGGTTTGTATTGGAAACAATATTTCACCAAATAATGGAGTAATATAAAAAGTGCTGTCTTCAAAGATCTAGCTCAAACGTATAAACATACAAATTAGAGTGTTTGGGTGTGTATTTGTGAGTGTCAGACCTCTTGTGCCAGCCCTTCCCTCCTCATCCTGGCCGCTTCATGCCTCCACAGCTTCAGACACACTGCAGCACTGATGAAATAGAGCACCATGTTGATGAAGAGGAAGACAATGGCTGCTGTCTGGCCGGCCTCTGTCCGGCAAAATGCCCCATTTATTCCATTATTGAAGACCGGCAAGTTGCACAGTCCCCCTCGAGTGGTGTCCCTCACATACACTATCCCTGCTGCTAAATAGAGCACCGCCAAGACCAGGTTGATGGCACACTCTGTGAGCGGCCACCAGGAAGAGTCTAGGAGGATGGCTCTGTAGTACATGCTCATCCCAAGAACAACCAGAATGACAGTCACTATCCAAGCTAGGCCAGCCACCACTAGGACAAAAGGTGTCTTTGGGCCTGTGTAGTAACCGCCCCCGCTTCCGTATGCACCAGCACCTCCACCCAGACCCCCAAACAGCTGCGGCTGGGAGTATCCGTACATATTAAACCACTCGTTGTCTTTATGAACGTAAGCACAGACGCAAGCAAACACTGCAGCTCCAAGGAGCAGCTGCACGCAGCCCAGGATCCTCAGCAGGCCGGCCCAAGACTTCAAGTAGGCGTAGCGCTGATGGTACTCTACCAGCCGCTCATGGTAGGTAAGAGCAGAGATACTGGTGGGCACTGCAGATGCAGAATCGATGGCTTCAGCACCCAGCAGCAGCCGGTCCTGCTCCTTCTGAGAGACGGTGCTGCCTCCAGACTTGTAGGGGTCCCTGTAGGATCCTGGAAGGGAGGGAGATGGAGGGGCGGAGTTGGGAGGTGAGCATGGGACTCCAGCCGTGGTGTGACCGTTGCCACTCTTATAGGATGAGGGGGCAGGGGAGTAAGCATGTGGAGGTGGCCTCTCACCACGGTTACTGCTGCCACGGAAGAAGTTCTTTACCGAGTCCGGAATGAAGCGGTGGACCGGCTTAATATCCATGGCATCACTGTCAGCCACCGCTGGCTCGTCATCACTGGGGGGGTAAAAGGATTCAGGCCCAACAGCTGGTTGATCAGGCAGGGGGGGAGGGGGTAGTGGGTCTAAGCTTACAGCTGGCACTGTTGCATGCACAGGCTCTGGGGGCGGAGGAAAACCAGGGTCATGCCTTAAGGTGCCCACAGGGACCTCGTCATAGTGTGGCATCTCTCGCACCCGGTCGAACCTGGTGACAGAACCATGTCCTCCTGAAGACATTGGGACCAGGACTCCTTGACTGCTACAGAGAGAAACACAAAGGATTTAAATAGTCCACTCTCTCAAATGGACCTGCAGTGGCTTATTTTCCCTCAGCTTTACACATCAATTCTGCTGCTTCTAATAACATTACACCTACCAATGATTTTATGGAGATCTCAGGAGCAATATTTCAATTTAGATATAGAATAAATAAATTAATGTATTTGTTGGTTTTCAAATGTCTGTTTCTGATATTTTAAACTTTTCACACAAATTAAATTAACTGCATAATTTAGTAGTGGTTAACTGACTGTGTTAAGATATCCTAAAATATGGATAAATGGAACCAAGACTATCAAAGTCTTTTTTAAAATTGGTATAACAAACCAAAAAGATAAGAACCAACTGCAGGGTGTTGTTTATTGTCAAAACACAAAATTCACTAATACAACTTAACTCTTAGCAAGTCCTCAAAGAATATAAGGTTCACCACATGTCCTGTATGACCACTGTAGACTCAATTTAGGTCACCTACATTTTAAACAAACAGAATAAGGTTTGTTTTTGGTGTACCACGTGTAAAGACTTAAAAATGTTTATACTTACTTGATCTGTAACACTAACCTGTGTTAGATGTTGTTGATGTTCAATTCTTTGTATGTCCAACACATTCGTCATATTTGTATTTAAAATCATTTTTGATAGTTTTTGAGTAGTTCTTGCATTGTCTATGTTGTTCGACAGTTACCACCCACTGCGACAGTCAGCTGTCTCGCCGTAACCTCCTACATAATAAACCGGCATAAACGTGATACAATGCTGTGTGCTATTCGTCGTACTTAAGGCAACACTAACAACTCATCAAAGGCAACCCGTGCTGATTTAAACTGACATTGATATCATATTATTTCTGACTTACCTACTGATGATTCTCCGTCTGTATCTCGGTCAGTGAAACAGGTGGCAACACCCTGTCTTTCACCTAGCACCGATCTCAGGTCAGACATCCCTGTGAGTTGTGGATTCCTGAAACTCGCTCCCGTTGAATCTCACCTGGCCGGTCTGACCAGCCCTGATGATGCGTTCAGGGTGTCCATGACTTTACAATTTTTGATTAATAAACAAGAGCCATTCATGGCATTAACGTGTAACTTTTTATCTGGAATGGGTAAAAGGATCATTTTTAACAGTTATTATTGTGTGTCTGCTGCAAGCAATTTCTCATTCTTATTAGTAGGATTCCATGTTTTGTTAGTAGGCTATAATTATTATACTGTGCTCCTCTAAGATATCTACTGCCTCGCAATGGGCATGGTTCCAAAATGTATACATTGTTGTTCTTCAATGAAGGCTATAACTTTTCAACTTATATGAATAATAACGACAGAAGATTTATTTTGTTTTGTATATTTGATCAAATATGAGGAGTAAAAGTACAAACACAGACTTTTCACAACAGAATCCTTGTTTCCAGATTCCCGCAGCTGTAAAAGTCACCTGGCTAATCTGGCCCGCCTCATGATGTGTTCACAGCCTCCTCTCTCATCCAACTTCTGTTTTTTCATTCACTCATTCATTATCTTAACCGCGTTATCCAGGTCTTCCCGGGTCATGGGAGGTTGTGTCTATCTCAGCCGGCTTGGGGCCAGAGGCAGGGTACACCCAGGACAGGTGTCCAGCCTGTCTTCTGTTTTTCCCAATTTTTTTTTCTTTTTCTTTTTAACATTTCAACAAATGTATTCAACAGTGTAGGAAGTTCAGTTCAGTTTGGTTAATATTTCCAATATCACAAATCATTTGCCTGTAGCGCTTTCCTCTCCTGTCGAGAGTTTTATATGGTTATCAGGTCTATTGGTAATAGTAACTTTACTAACTTTAGCACAAAATGTGCAAATTGATGAACTTACTGGACTTATAAATTCGATTTGTTTGTTGTTTTTATACTATATATTAATTACATATTTTAAATAATCCTAATCCTACGAATGATGAAACATATATAATTAAGTTAATTAATAAACTAGCAAAATATAATACCCATAAAATGATTTGGGTCTAAAAACATTGCTCCTCTTTAAAATGTTTAAAAATACTGGTCTAAGAATGAATTTGATTATCACTGAAAGCTAATCGTAATCTTAAATTAAAAAATTCCATTTAAAATATTTTTTATTTAATTCTACTTTGTAACACGAAGCTTATTGGCTACAAAAGTAATTATTTGTAACAAACGACTAATGGCCAACAAACCCGCAGCTTTGTGTGACCAGACGAATCTGTCTCTATTAAAAGTGCTTTGTCTGTACGCGATTTCTCTTGTCAATAAAGATTTATTTAAAACAAGTAATTTAACCATAGATATGAATGAGTAGATACGACACGCCCCTTTGAGCGGCGTGCCGACGGCGAGGCTAAGCTAGTGGGGGCAAAGTGTCAGAACTTTCAATGGAAGTGGATGGCGCTCAAATAAAAAAAAAACCAAAAATGCCGGCTATATGTAAATAAATTCTACTCTATCTACACAGAGTGTTCGTTTTAATATACATATTGGGAGAGAAAGGGAAGGGGCAGTGAAAGATACATAAATTAATATAAATGATGATTTGATTACCCTTACAATTAAATATGAATACCTATTAATCTTTCTTTTTATATTTTATTATTTATATTTCTATTCTTTTTAATGCATAAACTTTATATCTATGCATATATAGTTAGACATAAAATGGCAAAAT
>JAOWBC010001486.1:2125285-2143101 GCA_028566105.1 Hypoplectrus providencianus
GTTCAAAGACTTTTTTTTCTCCTTTCAATTGCTAATAATCTTAGTTTTTCCACTGATTATATTCTTAGAAAATAAAAATAAGACATATGCTTCAGTCTATTTTCTCTTTTTATCATAACTGAAAACCAAAAGAGTTAAAATAAGATTTTCAAGTTGTGAAGTACATAGTTGAAAATGAAGATCATAGATTAATTCATAATAGTTTACCCTTCTTTGTTTATGACTTGTGAAAAGTTTAGACAGGATAGTTTTTCAAATTTTTTTCCATTGTGAGGCATATGGGGAACAAATACATGGCTGCAAAAGTAGGTAAATAATAAAGAACAATTTAGAGATTAATATGTTAACTTTTTATGTTTGTACAACCAATAAAACGAGCTTTATTCTCATTTCTGTGAACCTACTTTTGCAGCCCCGTATATATATTTATCCATCAGTGAAAACAGGAAAAACCTTTTTTTTTTTTTAAACCTATTAAGTCATTAACAGGAGAGAAAACCATCAAATCGTTTTTCTCACTTGTCTATCAGGGCTTCCATACAAACATCTACAATCATAATTATAACATATATGAACAAAAAAGAAGGTTGTTTTTGTAACCACATTTTCAGGGCGGGTGTTTCTCCTCCATGTAAGACCTCAAAATACAGCTAATTTTTTTCTTTCGTAAATGAAATGGTGGAAAACTAATGAATGCATTCAATATTGGTTGCTTTTTATAAAGTTCAACCTCCTTTTGCACACAGTAAATCTCAGCTGTTTCCACATTTTTAATATTTACTGGAACTTGAATTGGTTCTGATTTAAAGGAGCACTCCATCCATCTAGTATTTCAAGTTGGCTTTTTCTTGATTTTTCCCTCTTTATGAGTTGTTTGTTACAAAAACTTTGAGTTTTATTTTAGCCACATTTAAGCTGTTAGACAATTACAAAATCAGGGTTATTTTCCAACAAATCCTCCAAACATTAAAATACAACAGTTCTCACAGGCAGGAGCTAAAACCAAACTGAAACCCTGGTGGTGTGCTCCTTTAATAACCAACAAACTGGATGTTTTGTGCATTCAGAGGTGAAAAAACTGACCCTGAACCGGGAGATCCCCACTGCGCTCAGAGCCTACACCTCATGCAAACCTGTCCACATCCTGCTTTACAGCCCAGAAACTAATGAAAATGCATTCATACGATTGGAGCCTTCGTGAGGCTGTGCTGGACTCACAGACGCCGCATCAATAACAACAACAACAACACAAAGTCAAGGCACAGTTCAGAATTGCATTAGTCCGTATTGTGGATCCCGTGCGGTCTCTGGCGGATGCTGCTGTAGGCTGGCAGTGATGATGGCTGCTTCCCAGCTCTGGAGTCGCATCACAAGTTAGCTCGAGGCTACTTGGCAAAGAGATGTCTGTCGTGCGTGGAAACGCAGTTTGCACCTTCAGTCGGCAACATGGCGGCATCGTACAGACACAGTGAGATATGTTTCATATATTCACAAGTACACTGAGAATGTGGCAGCTATGGAGGACAGAGTACAGGGCTTTTTTTTTCTCGACCTTTTATCGTTTTAGTAAATAGAGTTTTTTTAATTTGTTTTGCTTGTTTGGTCAAATTTAGCAAAAGAGGAGAAACCGTAAAAAGAAAAAACGTTTCAACAAATTTCCCAAGATGTTTTTTCTTTTAAATAATTACAAGGATTTGGGTGGAAAGCTTGCTTATTTCTTGCTATCTGTATACTAAATATGAAGCTAGCTAGGTCCAGGCACCAGTTAGTTTAGCCAAACATGAAGACTGGAAGCTACTGCTAAAGCTTCAAAGCACTAGCTATCTTCAAGCAAGGAGTCTGTTAGCTTAGCTTAGCATAACAACTGTAAGCAGTGCTAAAAGTCACCAAAACAAGGAGAAGGTCTAGCATACAACTCGATGAAAAGCCACAGGTTTGTGTTATCTTGTGGTTTTGTTTAGATTTCATAAACCATGTTTTTACTTCTGGACAAAGCTAAGCTAGCTCTCTCCCAGTCTTTATACCAAGCTAAGCTAATCAGCAGCTGGATTTAGCTTCATATTTAGCATACAGATATGAGGATGAAATATCTAACTCTTGCCAAGAAAGCAGCAGGAGTTCAGAGACTTTAGCTGCAGCCAGGCGACTGTTAGCTAACCTTAGCTTAGCATAATAACTTGAAGCAGAGCTAAGAGTTGCTAGCCCAAATGAGGAGTAGCTCCAACATCCAACTCCACTTATTTTATGGTTTAGTTTAGATTTAATAAATTATATATTAAAGAGCTTTACAGGAGTTGTCAAGAATATATTTATACTTCTGGACAAAGCTAAGCTAGCTCTCTCCCAGTCTTCATGCTAAGCTAATTAGCGACTGTCTTTAGCATCATATTTAAGCACTTCAGCATATTTCCCAAAGTGTCAAACTAAGTTTAACATCCTGAGAAATACACCTAATGTATCACTTTTTCCCAAACTCTGCTGGAGCTGGATGCAAACAAGCAAAAAAAAAGTTGTGCCAATCTGGATTATTCTGCATTAATTGTTAAGTTTTTGTGGGTATTAAATATATAAATACTGCACAAGCTAATGTTCAGTATTAATTTGAGTAGCGGCTGTTTTAAACCCTGTATCGGTCGGACCATAGTGAGAACTGCAGAGTGAACTCCTGAGCTGTAAGTGGGTCAAAGTCTTAACAGAATACGTCTAATTACTTTGGTAAGCTATGTGAAGAAGCCCAGGACTCCTTAATGTGCTGTAGATGCTGCACTAGATTTAGTCATGAAGTGTTTCACTGTTACAGACGTGCACAGACTGGAAACTTCGAAGTCCCTGTCGACTTATTTCTATTTTTTTTCTTCTCATATCTCATTCTTACATTTTGATTTCTTTCAGATATATTTCAAAAACTGATTAACCTTTTGATTGAATCTCTCTAAACTGAGTAAAGTCATGATGGATCATTCAAACAAAACATTGGCATTATGTCATTTGGCAATTTTTTTTCTATATGTAAAAAAAAAAAAAAAAGAAAAGAAAAGAAAGAAAGGAAAGAAATAATACAAAAGATTCAACAAACAGTAACTACAAGATCTCCATTTGGCAATATAGAAAGGCTTTTTAAAAGTCTTTGACAGGTATACATTTTGGTTTATATACAGGTGTGTGTGTGTGTGTGTGTGTGTGTGTGTGTGTGTGTGTGTGTGTGTGTGTCCTCCATGGGCTCCCTTTTTCAATCCAAACTGAATCACGTAGAAAATGTGGAGGTGAAAACATCTACAAAATAAAATCAGAGTGTGAGATTAAAAATGAAACGTAACAAACAAGGCGAAGTGTCCGCTGTGGACCGGAAACAGGACGAGTCCCTGCCGAAAACTGTCTCTCCGTCCGCGTCTCAGTTCATGAACTGCGTGTATCCCTCCGCCCCGGTGACGATCACGTCCATCCAGATCCTCATGGCCTCGGCGGCCGGGGCCACCATGTAGTACAGGCGGTCGTGGGTCTTGACGCAGAAGGTCAGGGAGGGGTTCGGGCTCTGGAGGCGACAGGAAACTAGAATCAGACTCCAGTAAGGAACCAAGACTGGGTCCAAAAAATGGATTCTCAGGGTCCAAATCATTACCGTATTTTCCGAACTATAGGGCGCACTTAAAAACCTTAAATTTTCTCAAAAAACGAAGGTGCGCCTTATAATCCGGAGCGCCTTATATATGGAGTGAAACTGTTAGGGCTGACTCGGGGATCGAACCCGGGTCGCTGGCTTGGAAGGCTGGCGAGTAAACCACTGAGCTAAAGTTTAATAGAACAGTTTCATTTTGCTTCATGCGCCTTATATATGAAAAAAGATCGAAAATAGACCATTCATTGACACTGCGCCTTATAATCCAGTGCGCCCTATAGTGCGGAAAATACGGTACTTATACAGCTTTATGCACTTCATTTTTATAAAGGACCTGCGTGACAGCATTCATCTGGCAACAGATCACCAGAATTTTTATGTTTTACAGTTGTTTGTTTCTGTTTTCTGTCCTCCAGGTACAGATGCTAGCATCCCCGTCCACATCAACAACATCTGCCAGAGGAACTATGTGACCATAGAGAATGGGCGTAGGTTAAAGCCAACCAACCTGGGCATTGTTCTGGTACATGGCTACTACAAGACAGGTCATTTGCCTTGTATTTTTATACATTTTGTGATATTTTTATGGTTCTGGCAGCTAGAACATTGCTGGTTTATCTCTGGAGACTATGTCCCTTACACTCAACCCTTTGGGACCAGACGGAATCATCCATTTATTTCAAACTCTTGACCCACATTATTAGTGAGATTAAAACTGATCTGTTTCAAAATGCTATTAAATGACCAATGATTTGTTGTGTGTGTGCGTTGCAGATGCAGAGCTGGTGCTTCCCACCATACGTAGTGCTGTGGAGAAGCAGCTGAACCTTATCGCTCAGGGAAAGGCCAACTTCCAGCAGGTCCTGCAGCACACGCTGGATATCTTCAAGAGGAAGTTTCACTACTTTGTGGATTCCATCCCCAGTAAGTTTAATGCAGCCACCCGAGCACAAGGTGCTTTAAAGGATTATCATTACCTGCAAAAAGGGCAACATTATGTAGATTATTGTGACAGAGGGCTTTGTAAATGTATAACAAGGTTTCAGTTACAGCTGAAAACAACCAATGCTAAATGTTACTGTCTGTTGTTGTCAATGAACACACAACGAGGGGCCTTGTCTTTTTTAAAAACGGGTCTTTACATCCCGACATATATTTACAACTCAGCTGTGACTCACTGTTGTCACAGGTACTACTCTTTTACTTTTTTTTCGGTAGATTGCCACTAAGCCTAATGGCTTTACTAGCCATGAACAGGCCAGCCCTTATGATGGACTTTGCTGAACCCAACATAAACTTGTAAAGCCAAACATTTGACAATATCAGTTTAATTTTGAAGAAGTGAAAATGTTAGGATGTCCTGTAGAAATTATTAAGAAAATAAAATATTGATGTGTTATTTGTTGATAAATGGCTTTACAACTATAAGACTGACCTATTAAATGAATAAGACTGACCTGAGAGTATAACAAAAGCCTCAGTTGGAATAGAATTATGCAATTCTTTTTCAGTTGAAACCCAGGCAGGGACTTTTGGGATAATTTTCACCTGCACAAGTCAAAATAGAATCTGTCTTCTTTCATCCTGTGAACAACAAGAATGTGTGAGTGATTTTGTAGCTAGGTTTTATAGGTGGAAGTGAATGGTGATGAAAGTGGATAGCACAGTTGTAGTGCTAACTGATGGTGATGTAATAGTTGAGTTCCTCATTCCTCCAGCCAATCAAAGCTTCTGTTTGTTGTGTTTTCCAGGCATGGATGAGCTGATGGAGGTCTCCTTCTCCCCAATTGCTGCTACTGGGAAGCCGCTCTCCCGCTGCGGCAAGTGCCACCGCTTCATGAAGTACATCCAGGTGAGCAGAACAGTGTGTGTGTGTGTGTTTGAGAAGCCAATTCAAAGTTTATAGTTTCTGACCAAGTAGAGCCGGGTTAGAACCAGAATGGTTAGTTTACATGCGTTATCCTATGTCAGTGTAAATTAAAACAACATTCAGCTTATCCAACAGACCCGGTGTCCTGGTCTCTGGGGCCGACTTGTCCTTTGTTGGAGAACAAACAACAGCTACCATTTTAAGAGTCTGAAAGATTAAAGAAAATGCTCTTTTAACATTTTACAATCAAATTGGTTAATTATGAAAAAAGATACAAATCCATCCGTGGTTTAACTGCGGTCGGCTAACGCAGTAATATTTAGTAAATGTAGGAAGATGTGTGGGGTTATAAGAAGGTAACATCTATATTTATAGAATCTGAGGTTACAGTAAGAAACCCACAATTTTACCGCCACCTCACTTGTCCTCCTCTGATTTAGCCATAGCTAAACTTTAAGCCTGCCCTGCTGTCATTAGATGCTAAGGATTTGATTTAAAGCCCTTTTGTTACCCATCCAATAGTTTCTACGTTATTAAGGCACCATTATATTTCTTTCTACGCCACATCATGCCAGGCTGTTGAGCTGTGGCCTTCAAAGTTCATCTCCAAAATTAGCTTTAAAAGCTAAAGCTACCTGCTTCCTTTATTAGCATTTTCAATTGATGACTAAATCACTTTCAAATTCATGAATAAATCATGAGGCTGCAGATCTTTTGGTCATTGTTATTTGAATATATGAGTGGTGGGTTGTCATAATTTAATTGGTGTACAAGGTCACCCTTGTATAAAGACCTCTGGGACCAATGTGAACTCACATGTGACTTCCTATTTCCAAGTCCACAGAGGATGTACATTTGAACACGTTACAGTTTCAAGCAACTTTGTCAGTGTTCGTCAGTTTCAGCATGCACAACTGGCTGAGGCACCAGTAATGGTTGCTACCTCAGTTTCTTTACTTCATGGTGAACCTTTTGTGGCTTCAGCTGATTGTTGTTCCTCCATCTCTGGCTGTTTAATTAGATAATAAGTTACTACAAATCTCCTTTAACTGGACTGTTTTTTCAAATTCACCGAACATGCTTCATGGTAACAAAAACAATGACCCCCATATATCAAAGCAAATTGACACAGAATATAAAATATCCAGTAAAAAATTAAATTCAGGTTTTACTCTACTACTTCTATTATAAATTTGATGCAAAGACTTAAAGTTTTGGGATCATTGTAGTTGCAGGAGGTTTTATCTGCTCCAGGCATCGCCTTTGGATGCCAAACAATGGCCTAATAACTGTTCTCAAACTTAGACATGAATGTTTAAATTGATAAATTGCAAGCCTTGCATAGAAATGACATTATGGCATGGCCATAACTTTTGCCTTGTTTGCATAGCATTCACTGACAAAAGATATAGGACTAACTTAAGCTGCAAGCAGTGTTGAATGGGCCCTCGCGGGCATGTTAACCTTGGGGGAGCTGGCCCAAACTGGGTATCGCAATCGTCAGGCTCCCCCTAGAAGAACCTGCACCAAATGGGTCAATAATGGGCGTGGCCAAATCAGGGGACGGGGGAAAATCACACACACAATAAAAAGGGAACTTCCTGCTGAGAGTAATGTTACCTGTGAAAAGAGTGAATGACAAAGGAGGCTGAGTTATGAAAGGAGGCGTGGCGTCGGTAAAAGGGGCGGTGAAAACATCACTGACAAATCAGGAAGTCTCTGCTGAGTTCATCTATACCTCACTCAATTCTACAACGAAAGAATCATTATTTACAAAGCAGGGGCGTGGCTTAGCATGGGGGCCTGGTAAACATCCATTAAACATGGACTCTTTGCTGAGTGTAATGACACCTCATACATGTCTACAACAAACGGTTAATTAGTTATGAAAAGTAGGCGTGGCTTATCATAAGGTTGCTTGGTGATGCTCACTTGATGTCACCTTCTGTAGAACTTTTCATAAGGTTGATCCCAAAGGCCTTATGATGGTAGTGACCAATTCAATAGGTCCTCACACCCCCTTGGGTGCTTGGGCCCTAAAAATAAATCATAGCCTAGAATCAAAGCCATACAGGTGAGCAAACTCGTTCCAACTGTCAGTGAGTATCATCACACCTGACCCTCATGTGTATCCACAGGCGAAGCCCAGCAGGCTGCACTGCTCCCACTGTGATGAGACCTACAGTCTTCCCCAGAACGGAGCCATCAAGCTGTACAAGGAGCTGCGCTGTCCTCTGGATGATTTTGAGCTGGTGCTGTGGACCTCTGGTCCCCGGGGCAAGAGCTACCCTCTGTGCCTGTACTGCTTCAGCAACCCGCCTTTTAGGGACATGAAGAAAGGTTGGACAATTGTCTTGTCTGCTGAAATATTGGTGGCTAATTTACTTGTGCCTTGGTATTGGTAATCTGGTATTTAAATCCTGCTAAACTGGATTTAGAATGATTAATAGCCGAAGCTTCACTTCTCTCAGTTATTGTTACTCAAGATGTTCATTATGTTTAATGATTTTAGTTGAACATTACTTTTTTAAATGTGAATGGGTTTTAGTTGTTACAATACGAAAGCGTATTGCTGCCACACTGATTTAAAAAAAAAAAAATCTTCCATTTATCACGTTATAACAAGATACTTTCACGTTATTTCAACATAATCAAACGCTCTGAGCCCATTTCCACATGTATTTTTCAGGTATGGGATGCAATGAATGTACCCATCCGTCCTGTCAGCACTCTCTCAACTCTTTGGGCATTGGGCAGTGTGTGGAGTGTGATAGTGGGGTGTTGGTGCTGGATCCCACCTCTGGACCTAAATGGAAGATGGCCTGTAATAAATGCAACGTGGTGGTGCACTTCTTTGAACATGCACACAGAGTGCAGGTAATGCTTCTACATCCTACAGAAAGATAAACTTATTTTTATGGCACAGTGTGACATACATACAGGCTCTGGGTTCTTCTGATTTCTCCCATACATTGCTCCTATATCTCTTCTCTCATCACGCAGGTTTCTCAGGAGAGCTGCGATGTCTGCGATGCTTCTCTGGTCGCCGTGGACTTCAACAAGACTCGCACTCCACTTCCTGCTGGAGAGACACAACACACTGGCTGTGTTTTCTGCGATCCAGTCTTCCAGGACCTGGTAGAGCTCAAACACGCCACCATGAGGCACGCGATGCACCGGGGTGGCGGTGCAAGGCGAGGAGGGCGCGGACGGGGCAGGGGACGCCGTGGTAATCTGAAAAAACCTAAAGATAAAATGGCTGCTTTGGCAGCTTACTTTGTATAGTGTCTATGCATCCTGTTGTGCATATTTCAAGTAAATGGGTTGTTTAACAATGTGCATTTCATAACACTGAAATAAAATATGTACCTAAAAATATGAGCATTGAGTCTTTGTTCACCATCACAGAAAAATAGTTGAAAACTTTACTGTCGTGTTTTCATGAGCACATCATGTCTAAATGGTTTTTTCAATCAAACAAATTCCAACAGCTTGAATTCTGAAATTCCATTTCATGTGAATTAACATGGCCACATAAAGTTATTGTAGTAACATTGATTGGTAACTTGTAATGCATTACACTGCTTCTATTTGTCAAAAGAAATGTAAGTAAAGAAAATATTTAACATGCCTCTCTGCAAAGCTGTCTGGTATGTCTGTGATGAATTGGTTTCTTTTCTGTTGTTTTTATGTTGACTGAGAAATGATAGAGTAGTTGAGCGGGTGTAGCTCTGCTGAGATCAGAGCACCTGCTGGAAGGAATGCAGAGTCTCTGAACTTGAACTGAATATTATGAAACTGCCTGTAATAGGGCTTTTATTATGCTTTTAACTTGACATAATAACAAGCTTTCCGCAGCTTGACAAAAAAAGTAATTTGAATAGACCCTGCTGAAGTCTTTAACTGTTGGCTGCGGGTACATATCCTATCCTGGGATTGTGCAAACTACAGTGGTGATGGCCTGTTTTGACTTGTTCAGTTTTTATTTGGGGTCTACAAATACAGCATGGGCTGGAACTATCAGGTATGCAAACACATATGTATGTCAGCACATAGTATTTATATGTTAACAAACAGAAATGTCACTCCAGAACCATTTTTCAAGTCTATTGCTTTCCATGTACCGTAAATCTGTGTGCAGAGTAACATAGCTTTTCCATACAATTATTGCAATAAATACATTTGAGCACTATATACAGGCTACAAATACAGGTAGCAGGTAGTAGAAGAGTTCAATCTACATTTAGACACTTACATATAGAGTTTTATACCATAAACAAAGCTGAGAACCATCTCACCTAACTTCTCCTGTCCTCAGAACATATATAAGTCCACTCAAACCTCTAATAGTTTATTATGCTGATAGTTGGTTCCTGATTTTGTTACAGGCTTGAACACAGAATGGTTTGATTGAATGGATTCTGGGATATGATTTCATCCGGGTCTGAGGTACAGCAAGCAGTTGTACACTGCTGCAAACATCAACTATTTCATGCAAGTAGCAGTGAATGGGAGGGAAACCCTGCTAACTCACCAAGTCGATAACCACGGTTATTAAATCTGGAGAAATCTGATAACTACGTGATAACCTGGGTATTCTACACTTCCACACTTCATACTACAGCGCCCGAATGTACTTGAATGACTAGATCATTCTACCTGCTTAGTTGAATGAGTCAATGATCAGTCCAAATATTGTTTATGTTCAATAAATCTCTTTAATTTCTACATTTTTACAAAATTAAAGCCGATCCAGCATTTACTATACATCATGTGACCATACATTTTGTATGTTTTAAATAAAAACAACAAGAAATACAGAGGTGATTTTTCTGCAGTGTGACAGCTGGGTGCAGCCTGCTAATAAAAGCAGTCTGCTCAGTGGCTGCAACTTAAATAGAAGTTTATCAGCCAATGGTTTCAAAACCCACAATGGCGAAATTAGAACCAGGAGCACAGAAAATATATCCTTTGTTAATTTTTCCTGAAAGAGGTGGCTTTGGAGAGATGGCTTAATTGTTAAAACCCCAAACATCAAACAGGGGTGATTTGATTTTCAGTATATCTTTGGCTCAGGGATCACGGTAAAATACATCCAGGGAGGGAGTCAAACGGAGCCCTTGTAGCCAGGCAGGATTTCAATACACACACTGGTTGAGATCAGTGTTATGTAAACCTAATGACTGCTTTATTAGGGAATGCTGGAAAACTATAAAATCTTTTTTTTATAACTGATCCATCGTAAAAATAGTCATATCTGCAGTGATCACACTGACCATACACCGTAGAAAACCAGCAACAAATACAGCACATGTAAGAAATAGCCTGAATGGATAGAAATGGACATTAATTAGCAGTTGTCTTTTGTATGCTTTCTGAAGCAACATTGAAGGCACACGTGGAAAAACAGAGGAAAAAAAAAAGCACAATATACAGGATGAGTTTGGTCTCAATACAAATTCATACAGTTCTTCAAATCAACATAGACCTTTAAAATAGTAATATTTACAGGAATGACTACTCTGAAGTTGCTACAACTGAAATACACAAGGAAAGCTTTACCTTTCAACATAGACAATAAATCAAATAAGAAATCAAATACGTTCATATTTAAAATCTTACAATTCACTTCGCTCACTTGAAAGACAACAAGATTTACTCCATACCTTAGCAAGAAAAGACACAGAACAAGAAATAAATGGGACATTCAGTGAAAAGAGCAGCTGCTAGGGAAAAAGAAAAAAATGATGCCCTAAAACCATATCTTTCCTCATAAACAAAAGCTGCACAGTTCATCAATAAACCTGCTGCTTGACAACAAATAAAGGACCAGTCAGAGCTGACTAGAAACAGGTGCTGCATTCATGTCACAAGGAATAAAACAGGAAAAGTCGGAAAGTTCAAATCTCATATTGCAAGACCTTAGTTTTATGTTAGACTGTGTTTATGTAATTATTTGTTTTTACTTTTATTTTTTATATTATTATTATTATCAATATCCACAGCTAACATGTTCTTAGGGATGTCTCCAGAAATCCCAGTTTAAAAGACTGAGCCATGAACATGCGGTCACTCTGTGGTAACAGTTATTTTTTCTATGAAGCACTTTAGGTTCATGACCAGTCGCTCGGTCAGTCAGATTCACTTCAACCTCATTCATGAACCGTCTTAAGAAGAAAGTTTCTATTGTAACACTCTTCTTTTTCCACAGTTTTTTTTTTTTTTTTCATTCACCAGTTTCTTTGTTGGGATTTGTTCTACACAACACTAAAAGCACACTTAGGTCAGGATTCCAATTTATGCAGAATAACTGGTAACTTAATATCTTGATATAAACATTTGTACATTATTAAAGGGTTTCTATTACAGTAAAAATGTTACAACACATTGTTTAATGATATGTGTAAGTGAACGACTGCAACACAAGCTGAGCCTCGGCACACAGGTGTGGGCTTTTCCAGTTGGGCTACTATTGAGTCTCAAATGTGTGTTACATCCACTTCTAGTTTTCATGGCAGCTTGTTGAACTACTATTGTCTTTGTAACATTTTGACTTGATTTGATTCTTGACTTATATGGAATGTGTTCTATGGCAGAGTCTCACTTAATATATTCACAGGACTGGCATGATTTCTGCTCTAAGGGTTGGTGGTTTTTGCTACCGATGCTGCCACAGCTCATCAGTGTCATTCATTAACCACGTTGAAAGGCAATTGATTGGGCATGGTATTTCATGTAGCAAAGACACATTTCCTGTATGACATGAATGCAGCATTGAACAGCAAATACATGGACAGAGAGCATTCTCTAGCCCTGTCAGGAGGTTTAATTTCCCATTTTCGGGCGGAAGGTAAAGGGCATCTGAGAGTAATTCTTGCAACAGCACTTAAAGTGGATATACACAGAGTTCAGACTACATCGGAGTATATAGCTCTTAACATGGCGGTGGCTGAGCCGGCGGCTACGCTAACACCGTGAACAGTCCTAAAAATGGCAACAGTGGTGACAGAGCTAACAATAGAACCTGAGGGGGAAGTGGTGGGTGGACTCAGCCACCACACCGTGGATTGGTAAGGGGTTACCAACGATATCTGCAATGTGAGAGCAGTGCAGAGCTGCAGCCAGTGGGGGGCACAAAGGGACTGGTGTGCTCTAACATGCACACACGACCGGACAACAAAACAACTTGTTGTAATTTATAGTAAAAAAGGAACAGAGAAGCTCAGATTCTCTCTTCTATTACTCCACAACTCAACAGAGGAAACAGTTGCTTAATGCTTTATGAATGTTGGGATTGTTGTGTACAACCCCTTTAATGGTTATTAATCACAGTGTGATGAGGAATAAGCATCTGTCTTGTATCCCTGCTAAAGTCACACCCATGTACAAGCATGTCAGCAGAGTGATCAGGTTAAAGCAGGGGTTCATTTCAGTTGGGACAGCTGGTAACATTTTGCTACAAAAGCCTGCTGTCAATTAAAGTCCTGCAGTCTGACCACTTAAGTGGATTCTGGCTTTTTAAACAATGGCTTAAAAACTGAAAACAAAACTTAAAAGCCAGAATAGTATTGGACACAAAACAGAAATAGTAATAGAACGTTCACAGCTGTAAGCAAAATATAAGCTATGGGCAGCTTTAAACTGGAGATATCAGTTTCAGCTTCCTAACACTTATATCAGTCAAAACCAGACAATCTCTGTCATCCACTTAAAATGTGATTAGGGCATATTTGATTCAAGTCACAATCAGGATTTTCTTCGATGTTGCTGGGTGGTCAGTAGGACAGAAGCCTTTCTCTGCTTCTCCATTATAGTGCCACTACCAGAAATCCATGCAACGAAAACAACCAGAGAAAATAAATAAATAAACAAGCCACAAACTGAACCATTGCTTGTCATTTTCTTTCCATGGCTATTGACACATAGCAAAGAATCGATTCAATTAGTAAAAAGGAGGCTCTTGCCATCTCTGCTCTGTGTTCAGGGCTGTTGTCTGGACAACATTCACTCACAGAGACACGAGATGAAGGAATTATCTTGGTGTTAGGTCAACCCTGAGATGTTCGTTTTTGTATACGTGCAATTTTGTCTGCCACTTGACTCCCTGTGTGCTCATGTGGCAGTCGAGGGCCATATAGGCAGAGGATGAGCTTCAGTGTTGAAAACATACTGGTCTAGACTGATGAGGTTGGGGTCATCTGAGAAGAGCAGGTACAGATATTTCAGGGTCTCTCCCAGAAAGAAGCTCTCCATCTTGTCTCGGGGGCTTGTGTAGTCTGGGTCACGCACATTATTGATGGAGGTGTAGCCACCGGAGGAAACCTGAGGGGAAACATACAGGGATTTAATCACAACTACACAAGGTGCATCAGAAGATGTATAGAGAACCTAGTGCTGCTGCAAAAATGTATTTTGTTAATTACTGACAATAAATATGTAAATGGGTTGAGCCACTGGACTGGTTCCAATCTCTCTGTGACCTGGGATTGGTTTAAATGATAACAAATGTCATGGACCTGGTGTGTCCCATTAAAAAAAAAAACAGGAGATACAAATGTTTCACCTCTAGTCATTTCACCGCTGTTTTGGTTGGGTATGGGTGTGGGAGGGCAGGTCTTAAGGGGGAGATAGGGGTTCAAAGTAGACATCTAATAAAGGTGGATTTAATAACTTTAAAGCTGGAATCTGAAGATAAATTGATAAGCAGCTAGTTCCTCAAAAGGCTCTTTCCAGCGTCTGGCAATATGCACAGGATGGGTCAGAAAGTCTCCTCTCACACTGAACACAGCTTAGGCCTACCCTGCCTTCCCTTCCTCAGTCACCTGACAGTTTTCCAGATCCTCCTTGAGGCCGATGGAAAGTCCTCCTCCATGGCCTTACAGTATACCTCAGGCAGGCTGTTCCTTCCAACCACCCACACCACTAAGGCCATTCCCATGCTCTATTAGTTGATGAGTTTTGGGTTGGTAGCCTTTGTTACACAGTTTTAGTGCTACATTCACATCTATTCATTTCACAATTGAAAAAAATGGTCAAAAAAGCCTTTTAACACCACATCATATAAAAACTCAAGCTGGGATTTCGTTATAAACACCTTGGACATTTTGGAAATGTCAGTGTTTTTTGCGATTTGATGGTAAGTACGACTAACAGCTAAGAAATCACCCTTTTAACTTTGACTGCATGCATAAAGCAGCATGGCTCAAAATGACATGTTATAAGCCTAAAGCGGGCGTAAAGGGGAGGCTTGTGGTTGACCACAGAATGCATGACAATTGTTTTGCAAGATCTGGAGTGTTTTTTCATCAATTTCAAAACAAGCTTGCATCGTCTGAATATCAGGGGGTTTTCTGGTTTCATGAAATATAATATAAATAATAATAATAATAGTGATTTAATTTCAATAATAATATTCATAGAAATCCATTTATTAGTGTGGAATAAAAAAATGGCTCTTCCAGTTTCTGAAAGACAGAAACTGGACAGAGGATGCTGGCATCATAAAGGTGTTACAGAACTTCATAATTTACAATAAAATTACATACATTTAATTGGGTGGGTCAAGATATTTGAATATAGAATAGAAGGGCCCTGCAGAAAAAAGTACACTGCTAGCAACAAGCCTTTACTTTACTGACCTTGGTGTACTTGTTAAAGTTTTGGAGAATCTCCCAGCCCCACTCCCGATACTTGTGGTCCTTAGTGAATCTGTACAGGTAGAAGAGACTCTCCACCGTCTCTGGTCGTAGGAGGTTGTGTCTGTCTGCAAGCTAATATCATAGTGGATACAAAGGAGACAAAAACAACAAATTAACATCCACAACTGACAAACACACAGCTTTATTTAAACTCTCTTCCAAAACATTTGTAGTAACATTTTTACTGTTTACATGTGTATATATGACGCCATTTATCCAAGTGGCTGAGTGCAGTAGAGGTTAAAGTAAAATTTGTGAGGGGTGAAGCACTGAAAAATCTCCAATCTGACATGTGCCTGGGCTGTGCTTCTGTTGGGGGATGGCATTGCACCAAATATATGCACATTACCTAATTTAATTACATGCGAACAGAACCAGATCATCAAGGCGCAACATTCACCCCTTGCGGGTGCTTGAGAATAACAAGGTTGGTTGTTGCCTCATTTGCATAGGATCTGGTGCTACAATAGCTTAACAATCCTTTTGTCAATTATCCCTAACTATAATCTCTTTTGCAGCCCTGTCTTTACCAACCTTTACATCAATGTCTCGGATGCTGCCCTGATGCATGTTGAAGTGGACAATCTCAGGACTGAGGCCCGTCTCCATCTGGATGTACATCTGGTAGCAGGTCTCCATCAGCTGTTTGGCCAGATCCATGTGTTCAGCAGCCAGGCCATGGTGGGCACCGAGAGCCAGAGTGCCTGGCAGAAAACACACTAGATGGTCCTTAAAAAAACATATGTACCCAAATATTAACATTAACACATTCAGGTCCCCTGTACAGACTACCAACTACCTTATGGCAAACTGGCCATTACCTATTGAACATTGTTCTAACAATCTGACTGTGTCTTATAGTAACACCTGGGCCCAGTGCTGTCAGTTTATAAAATCTGAGGCCAAGGGAGCAAGTATTTATGTAACAGAAACATTTTCTAGGTCAAGTAGCCCAGTTCTGGTGTATAATTATTGTGAGAATCATGTTTGGAGTGTATTAATTAAACTGGCGACTGGAGTCTCTGATCCTGCAGAAACTGAATGCATGTCACCAAATCCACATTACAAACTGTATATCTGAGAGTCAGAAAATGATTGAATTTTCTAAAACTTATATCATATCTGCAGCATTATGTTTGAAACGTCTACTTCCTCACCTGCAGCTATTTCAACAGCAACTGATTAAAAAGATTAAAATTCAATTGCATTGTCCTGGGAAATAGCAGGTTCACAACTATAATTAATAAAGACCAGCAGGATAGCCTTAAGGATAGTTTTAAATATTACTGACCATTTTAGGGCTGAACTGTCCATGTGAGAGCTCTCCAACAAAGGTGAGGCCATTAGGCGAAGACTTCTGCAACAGGTTCTTCTTTACCCCCTCTATGGCCTGTAGATAGTCTTCCAAAAGCCTAAAAACAAACAGAGATGAATGACGCTTCAGTAGCAACATTCAGTTTTTGTTCACTAAATCAGGCCTTAGAAGAGAAAATCAGACTTTGATACTGCATAATTTAGCAATTTCAACTGAGAATTTAATAGAATCTCCACCGTTAAACTGCCCAGAAAGACTTGAAATCCTTTCTGCCACAGGATTTTCAGGCTACTTTGCAAAAGCCTGTCGCTTGTCTGGGGAAAAAATGCCACCTTCAGCATGTATGTTATACCTCAACCATCGTCATAGTATGGCTTTGATGCTGAACCGTTTTATTAGTATTAGGATAGCTTTCACAGCTTCAACGCTGATTTCTCGCTATGCTTAAAACCCCCCCCCAAAAAACCAATGAATTTATCTTCTCTTCTCTTTTCTCTGTTGCCCTTGCAAGTTTTTATATTTTCTGGCATGAAGAGTTGGATAGAGACAACAAATTGAAATTTTCTTGACCTCTTAAAAGTGCAGTGAAACACCATTCACAATGGTTTCCAGTTTACCTCTGTGAAGAAACGGAAACTGGTCTATTTTTCAAATGTGGCTTCTGCATTACTTTAGGACAGTGTTAGAGCAGTGGACAAAACAAGAGCAGCACATGCCCTTAAAATGCAATAAGTGACTTACACTGCAAAGTCATCCATTGGGCTGGATTGGACGCTGTGGTTGGCCAATTCCTTGCCATATATTTGACATCTCTTCTCTGAGATAATCACAGCAGTTTCATTGGTTTATAGTAAATTAATAAATGATATGTATTTATACCATAATGTTGTAAACCCTATGCACTTGAATTATTTTGTTAAATAAACTGATTGATTAATTAATTAATATTACAGATTCATGACTAGATCAACTCACCACAAAGTGCTGAGCTACATTGCAAATTAATCTTAGGCACCCAGCCTTCAGATGGTCTACATCACTAATATGTGGTACCTACTGTTCATTTGCCATCTACCCCTATTTATCCGTATTGCAGACTGCCTGTGATGGATGAGTGGAAAATACTATCCCATACAACTGCACTTTCAGGCGTTTTCTTTAACACAGACCTCTCCTAAACATTTAAAATTAATTACCGTATTTTTCGGACTATAAGTCGCTCCGGAGTACCAGCCATAAAATGCATAATAAAGAAGGAAAAAACATATATAAGTCGCACTGGAGTATAAGTCGCATTTTTGGGGGAAATTTATTTGA
>JAOWBC010001486.1:2153400-2164302 GCA_028566105.1 Hypoplectrus providencianus
AACAAAATAAGTTAAAAACCACCTTGTAGTTTTGGCCAAATAGTTACCTTTAACCCGTAGTTGTTTTTGTGTGTGTATGGTTGCAGGGTTTTAGAGGCCAAGTTGGGATTGAGGGACCAGAAGGAAAGCCTGGTACACAGGTTCCCGTTTAATAACTTTTCATCTCACATGATTCTGTTTTTGCTACTTTGCTAATTTTACCTAGCTCCATCATTCTATATGAACAATTTGCTTTTAACAATGTGATACATTTCTAATGTCAAGTGTCCTAAATACAGGGTGTTCCTGGTTCTGTTGGCTCTCCTGGCCCTAAAGGAGACAGAGTGAGTTCCATTTTCTTTGACCCATGATGAGGGGATTGGAAGGGTTATGAGCAATTTGGCCTCACAAAGGATTTTGTTGGTTCAAATCATCTTGACAACTGCCACATGTTAGCATAGGTGTTCTGTATTGTCACATTTGTATCCTGACAATTAGAAATGATCATTGCTGTAAAGGACAAATTATTAATGGCTCCACATTATTGTGTCTTGGGTTAAAGAATGTATCTGTCTTTGTGTGTGTTTGTTTTCTATGGTCTCTGTTAACATGAAGGGGTTCCCAGGTGTGGCTGGTGGTCCAGGCCAGGCAGGTTCTCCAGGAGCTTTGGTAGGCTTATAGTTCTAATGTGGATCATCAAACAAATTTGAGAATGTTTGTTTTACATATTGAAAGTAATAAGTTGTGAGTTCAACAGGGTCATGCAGGAAAGACAGGTCAAGATGGGATCCCTGGACCAGCTGGGGAAAGGGTGAGCTGATCATATTTTTTTGCAGGGTTGATATTCAGCGTTCTATAAATGTTTTTGAAGGAATAATCTTTCTAAGTACACACTGAATTACGTAGTTGTGGTTGTTTGTGAGTAAAAATGTTTTTTTCTTATCTCTTCCACTATGGGCTTTGGGGCTTTACTAACATGGCCACAATTATGTATAAAAATCAATATGTTGAATTTAATTAGGTTAGATGATTTTCAGTTTTCTGATAACAGGAGTTACTTCGTTCATGTTTCTCTGCAGGGCTTCATGGGGAAACTAGGTGTGATGGGCCCCCAAGGACCAGTGGGCATGTATGTAAGTATGTATGTAAAAAATTACATTTATATAGCACCTATCAAGAAACCTAAGGATGCTTTACAAAACAATAGACATAATTTAACAAGTGGGTGTGGATGATGGGTTGAGGGGGTTAGCTGAGTCTAAAAGCCTTTGTAAACAGATGGTGCTTGAGAAGTTTTTGGAAAATGGCCATGGAGGTAACATTAGGGATTTTGGCTAGGAGAGAGTTCTAGATGGTTAGGGGCTACAATGCTAAAAGCACAAGCCCCTAAAATTTCTACTTTGGTGTGGAGGTGCCTCAGAGGTGGATGAGGGTGGGGGTGGTGTGTTGAAAGGGCTTGGACTGGGAGAGAACCCTCTCATCAAATGTTATTATAACTGGGAGCAGCCGTCTATGGTCAGGAGATCTCCAATCTTCAGAGCAGTGTCATGGAAGCATGTAGATGCTGATAAAAGGGGGCCTAATACAGAGCCTTGTGGCACAGTTACTGATGGTAACAGACTGTTTTTGGTTGAACAGGTAAGATTGGAACCAGGAGAGAGCTGTACAAGAAGGCTGAAGTGTTCACATATTAGATGTGGAGGATGTGTTGTGTGTTGGTCATAAAGATAATGTAACATGTCACATTTTTCCATCCTAACTGCTCTGCCAGGTAACACTGATTCGGATTCCAAAGTCTCTCCGATTTAATGCTTCCTTTTCTTAAGATAGCCAGGATTACTTTTTCCAACCATCCAGCCTCTGCTATGTTCAGATGTCATGAAAGTGAAATGTCTGCCCAAAGACAGATTGAAGACATAGATGCAGAGATATTGTTATCTGACCAGTGCAATATTAGTTTAGTTTAAAACTAGGAGTCTAAAATTCTAAATGGTAGGTTTCCACTAAATGAAGCCTTAGCTTGATGTTCATTGATGCCCCTACTATTGATCCACAACAGAATTTCCACAGGAGGACCATGTGAAAGCTTTAAAAGTTTACAGCAATTTCCCAATTAACAGAAAAGGAATTGATCCACTGATGAAGGTAAAAAAAAACAAACAAAAAAAAAACTGTCACACCTTGTGCCTGACAGCCCTGCACTGGCTCAACTCCCCTCTGACGTTATGAATCTACACACTAAGGAAGTGCAATAAAAGGCAGTTAAAATTACAACCTCTTAAAAAAAAACAAAAGACATCCCAAATGTAATTTAAATAAGGTTTCTAACATTTTAACCATTAACATATTTCCTTCCTGAAGTTAGGAATTCTGTATTTTTTAACTTGTAAATTACATAAATGTATATTAACTTTAATATAGTATGCCAGTGTACAACTTAAAATAAACTGCATTTATGATCCTACAAATATCATCAACCATTTCATAATAACAGGAAGTTATTTTCAGCTGCAGCTCATCTAATACCTCTGTGTATTATTGTGGGACATGAGTTTCCATCAACAGCACTGTCAATGATGTATTCAATTTAGTATATTTATTATTACATTATATTTAGTAGTATAATCAACACTGCATACTAAAATCCTGCTTGGGATCAATATGTAGCGTGTTATTTTCAGCAATTTCACAGTTTTGGGATGAATAAAGTACATCTATCTTAAACAACACAGTTGATATTAAAGGACTACAATGCAAATTTGTATATATTTTAATTAAATATATAATAATATAATTTATATTCATTAGATTTTACAAAGTTATGAGAGGGCTTTTTCAATTCTATATTATGTGAACCACTTTTGTAAATATTCTTAAATTCAATAAGAATGTGCACGTAATATATCAATTTCTCCACAGGGTTACCCAGGCACAGTGGGTCAGGCAGGGAAACCGGGCCACATGGGGCCAAGGGTAGGATATGATTTCTGTTACAGAAAAATAAAATCTGAATTTCAAACCTTAATTCTTGTCATACATTTAGTGTTAAGCATGTGTTATAGAAATAATTTTTGCATACCATTTGGATTATATATAAGGCTAGGGTCATCATTCTGAAATGTGCAGTGTGTTCTGATGACTGCAGGGAGATGCTGGAATCAGAGGCCCTCCTGGCATCACAGGAAAGACTGGGATTCAAGTGAGTGTATTTGTTGGAATTTTGAGTGAAAGTCCACAGAAATCCATAATAAAACATTGTCTACTCAGGGTCTGCAAGGCCCTGCTGGGGAGAGAGGGCCTTCGGGACCACAGGTAAAAACATGTAGAAGCTTGATATTTTAAACATCATTAAAACGCCATATTTTGGGAGGATTACTTGACTTTATTGTCATTTCTTTCCTTTCTTTTTTTTTTTAATCTCCACCACTCAGGGCCGCCAGGGAGATATTGGGCCCAAAGGTATTCGGGGAGTGACAGTGAGTATGTCTTACAGAATGTTAGGGTTGCTTCAGGCTTAGTTTAACAGTCAGTGAAATTGGTGAAATCATTTCTCTGTGCCTCAAACAACTTGTTTCAATCACCTTGGTGACATGATTTCTCCCCAGTGCAGCTGCATACATCCAGATGTAAAATGTTATTGAAGTGTGCCATTGGGCTTTCTTGACACAGAGATAAAAGAAAAACTCATTATCATTTCGGTTTGTGTTTTTTTTTTTTTTTTTTTTGTATCCTCCCTTGCAGCGAAAGTATGTACTTTGTAGCTTTATCATGTTGGGTAAATTACTTAAAACAGAACAAAGCTCAACATTTGATTTTATTCTATCAGCAGAGGTGAAATCAGGAGCATTGTCATCAAATAGTATTTAACATGTAAAGTGTGATATAGCATGCAATAACAGACAGCACACACGGGAATATTTGTTACAATAAAAAAACACTTAGGTTTAACCATTTAGTGGCTGAAAAACTGAGGTTGGTTACGGGGTGTACTTAATCCAAAAATTATTCCTGAAAAGCAATTTAAATGACATCTTGAATAAGCAACATATATAAGTACATTAAAAATCCACAATTAATTTCTGGAAAGCCCCACTTCTTGTTATTAACTACATTTACACTTTATTCTTAATGGTTTCAGGGTTCTCCAGGCAAGCCAGGACCACAGGGCAGCATGGGAAGCCTCGGACCTCCTGGAAGTGAGGGGCTTCCAGGGCCACCAGGGCCAGCTGGACGTAGAGGGTTTCCAGTGAGTGGGTACTTCTAACTGTTCACTCCATTTCTTAGTATTATAAAACTCTGTGATGCAGCCCTCAATAAAGTCTAAATACTAGTCACGCTGTGAAGAGGTGTATCTTTGATTTGACATCCCTTTTTTTAACAGGGCACACCAGGGGTTGTTGGAGTGAAGGGTCAAGCAGGAGAGAAAGGAGAGCAGGTAACTGGTTTTGGCAGTTTTCAAGACTGAAAACATGGAAGATTGAAATAAAATATTGCAGAAAACTCAAAAGAAACTTTAGGGCACCAGGATTTTGTGCCAGGGGACAGGGAGACCAGTACAACAACAGGATGCGTTGTTTTTTTATAAGACCTGGAGACAGTGGCCGGCTGCCACAGGTTGCTCCAGATCCAATGGTTTGGGAGCCAGCAACACAGAAAAAAACACACACACATATAATAAATGTCATTTCTTGTTTTAAGGGAGAAAGAGGCCCTGCTGGGGATTTTGGCGCTCCAGGTCTGGATGGGCAGCTGGTTAGTAAGCTCACTAATCACATTGCACACAATAAAAGTACCATATGATGCATTCAGACAGATATTAAATGCTATAACTAATTCCAGCAAAGTATTCCATGTTATTGCTAAGCATGATTGTGCTCGTCATTTTAGGGTCCTCATGGGACAGCTGGTAAAGAAGGGACCTTTGGTGCAAAAGGTGACCAGGTCTGTGACAATATTAATGAGTATATTTTAAAAAAGAACATTAAAATATCAGTAAACAAATAATTGCCACATAAAGACACAGTGGACTAACAGTGTCCTGGGCAGGAAATAAAGACATGCCCCCTTCCATCTTTTACTTCTTTGCTGTATGTGTTTATGTCTTGTAAGTAAGAATGAGCTCTATGTCTGAATGTAAAATTATAGGCTAAAAAGTAGTGTTTTACTGCCCTGTGTAATTGAAAGTTTCATATTTTTCACCCGTGACCACACTGGTCTGCTTACATGGGTTGGATAGAACATAGACAACACATTAAGTAACTGAGAAAAACCCAGTAGAAGTGGTTGATAACTGTAAAACATGGTGCTATCCTGAAATAGGGAGCTAAAGGTCTCCAGGGACGACCAGGGCCAAAGGGACCGAATGGAGAGCCAGGACCTCGGGGCTCCCAGGGGCTGCAGGGTGAGCCTGGGCAGAGGGGCAAAGAGGTCAGATGCATTGTTATTTAATGTATCCATTTCATTTAGGGCCATACATTACCAAAATTATAGCTATTGATAAATCTGATGATTACTTTCTTCATGATACCATTTTATAAATATTTTCTTTTGTAGGGAGATGTTGGAGAGCCTGGAATTCTTGGTGATCCAGGTGCTAAAGGAGCAAAGGTCACTTCCATTTCAACGTTGTATTGTTTGCTAAAGAGGCATTTTAAACATAGACATATTATGGCTCGCTGGGTGTGCATTTTCTAATGAACTTAATAACCTCCATTTACTTAGGGGCCATTTAGTTATAACACACGTTGCCTTTTTTACAGGGAGATGTGGGAAACCGTGGCCCACTGGGATCTGGGGGGCCTCCAGGACTCTCAGGCAAACAAGGTTTAAGAGGGCTGAAAGGAGGAAAGGGTTATGCTGGTTTAATGGTAAATTAGGATCAATCTCTCTTTTGTCCATCCGGTTTGCCTATGTCATCCTCTCTGTGTACAGTGTCTGTCCTCATCATCATGTGTTTTTCTTTTAAGGGTCAAGGTGGCCTGAGGGGGGAGATTGGACCATTAGGGTTATTAGGACTTCGGGTAAGTGATCTTAAGAAACTTGAGAAGTACAACTATAACTTCACTATATAGATTGGTGCAATTATTTCATTTTTAAATGAAAGTCAACTGCAATAAAATTCCTTTCCTCCAGATTATAAAGGATATCAAATATCAAAGGGAGAAAATGGTTATTACAATATTGCAAAAATATGAACACATCCTGTCCTGCACCTGAGCTTGTTCAACCAGCAACCAAACTAAATGTGATTTCAGTTAGACTTCAGATATTAGATGCATTAGTTTCATTAGTTGCACTCGTTGCTGTTAAAGTAGCTGCTATTTAATGCTGTGTCCGTCTTTTTTTTTAGGGTTTCCAAGGTATTTTGGGGATTCTAGGACCTGATGGGCGGCCAGGACAGAAAGTAAGCCATCAGCCTATTGCCTTATGAAACAAAAAAACAAACAAACAAACAAAAAAAAAACACTATAATAGTCACATAGAAAAATAAAATTGAAAGAAAATGGGTCACAGTAGTTTTCCTTTACATATTGGTAATGAAGCCTTTGCATCATAACTGCAATAGAAGACCATAAAAAAAAAAAATCCACAGATCTTTTGCCTCCAAAATATAGTAATATATAGTATAGGGGCTTCATCTGTTTGAGTTAGTCAAAATCTAGTAGGTGAATCAGCCTTAGCTGTCTAATGTGGCTTTTAATATTCTCAAAATTATACAGGCTTGCCAGAAAGTATACCTCACCTGCAACTCAGCATGGTAATATGAACAAGAAATGTTGTTCTATAAAGTATAATTTTGTAAATTTTGAGCTGTGTCTCTCAGACTTATAAGCCTCATACAAGCTTAAGAGCTGTGGAAATTGTCTTGGAAGGGATTGCTACACCACCCCGATGGAGAAGAATAATGACTGCTTAGACTTATAGCTTCATACACAAACATCACAGTATGGACAATTAAGGAAATCCAAACCGGTCCTATTATTAACTGACAGATGTCAGGAAAAAAAGATGTGTTTAATGATGTGTGATGATATACAGTCAATTTTAGACTCTTAACACTTTTTCTCTCTAAAGGGAGATAAGGGTCCAGCTGGTTTGACTGGGGAGCCAGGGACTTCAGGTCCTAAGGTACAGAACACTGCTTCGTAATAGTCACACCAAGAATGAGAGGTAACAGCCCATCTTTTACCTGTTCGCTTTCACAGTTTGCTCTGTCTAAATGCAGGGGGTGGTAGGAAGAAGAGGTATGAAAGGAGACAGAGGAAGGCCTGGACCACGGGTAAGTGGAGAGCAGTAGAGAATGACAAAGTCTTTTCACAACACTAGCGTGTGAATGTTTTTATAAAGGTGAAAACTGAAATTAAAAGGAGAACATTTCTGGTGGTGGTTAGTACCTTTGCCTTAGAGCAAGAGGACTGCAGGTTTGAATCCTGGATAAGGCTCTTCTGTGCTCTTCTCTGTGGTGTAAATGAGAGCAGAAATGGTTGACTATGTATCAGTCCTGTGACATTCCCAAGAACTGTCCAGGGTGTACCATTAGTGACTCAAGTTGGATAAGTTGTTATGGATAAAAATGCAATGATTTGACAATGAAGGATATTCAATGTCCAGGCATTAAAGACTTGGTAAAAACCTTGATTTTTTCAAAGCAGATAGGACATAGATCGTCCCTGAGCCCTTAAGAGGGGAGGCAGTCTTTTGGGATTTTGACTCTTGTTTGCAATTGCTGTTGCCTTTGACTGTTGCCTAGAATAGGGCACTTGTTGACTGAGTTCATAAAGCAAAGACACACTCTTCTTTATTAAAAGTTGACTATTCAGTATGCAGTTGATTAGGTCTAACAATAATTTCAGCCAATAATTTGTTTCCAGGCAAAATTATCCTTTATAAACAATGCACCAACCTTTAAGACCAACGAAGTCGACTTCCTTTTGCACTTGCGTTACTTGCTTCAGGGTTCCTCAGGAGTCACAGGAGAACCAGGTGATCACGGTCCAAAGGGCTCCTCTGGACCTGAGGGGCCAAGAGGTGCGCCTGGACAGAAAGGAGTGCCTGGAGAAGCGGTAAGAATCCCCATTGTCCTGACTGCTTCATTAGAGCACAGAGGTTTTTTCACTTTGTGTTAAAACAACTAAGTGTACTTTACATTTTAAATTCCACCTGATTTTAGAGCCCTGATGCCCTGCCAGGAACTAAAGGGCCTGTAGGATTGCCAGGAGTGAAGGTAAGAGCGGGAACCACAGCTGGAGAGGCATAAATTAGGATCTGTTATCAGTTTAGGTTTTAACATGTTCACCATCCTAGTTTAGCACGTTAGCATGCTAACATTGGGTAATTAGCCCAAGTTCATAGGAATGCCTTCTGTGTATTTGTAGGCATTTGGCTATTAACAAATTTACTTTGGACAATTTTTTTATACTATTAATTGCTTTCCAGCTACATTTCAGTCTGGACCACCAGACAGACTGTTGCTAGTATGGCTAAAAATCAATCTGGTGTTTTCATGTATTCAGTCAACTTTTTTCTCTTTAGACAGGACTGTAATGTTTCTGACCAGGGCCAACTGTATGTCGGATGTTCAAAACTCTAACCTCAGTGTCTCTGAGTAGACTGTAAAGAAAAACATGACAACTCATTTGAGGCATTAAGAAAATTAAGAATTCCTTTAGGATCAAATAAATCAACAAAACAATGTCTGAAATTGTTTTTTTTCTTTCTTTCTTTCTTTCTTTCTTTTTTTCTTTCTTCCATATTTTACAGGGTGACATGGGTGACATGGGACATCATGGTCCTGTTGGCCCTCCAGGACTTCAGGTCAGCTCTGTCCTTTAAATCACACACATATATTCACATGATAAACAGTCACACAAACATGAACAATATCCTGAATATCTTTACAGTAAGATTCACCACCTTCATCTGTATTGCCTTCAGGGACCAAAAGGTAGACCTGGACCGGGGGGAAGGAAAGGACAAAAGGGTGAAAAGGTCAGCTCAAATCTCTCTGGCTGCATACAGTCGTCCGTTTATTGATAGATCTAATGATCTAAGAAGTGAGAGGGGATGTAATAAAGTCAGACATATACATGTACAAGCCTAAACATTTTCAGAAAATTCCATCTCCATCCCCTTTTTGTGAACCTTTTGTCATACTTACTTACATACTTTCTAAATGACAAAAATATTGCCAACAGACATAATCTTAATGAAAGCTATGTAAAACCCTTACCAAAATTTTGCATAATGTAATATGTTGCTAGTCCTCATCAGCTGCGTTTAAATTTGTTTAAAACCTTACATTAAATACATCTCAATCTCTCTTCAGGGAGCTGATGGCAAGAGTGGACGTCCAGGGAAGGATGGGCACATTGGAAAGAGGGTAGGATGACAGAACTAACACCTGACATGAACTTGTATACACATTTTAAAAACTGATGTTATTCCGTTTGAAAGGGGAAAAGAGGGAAAGCTGGGAATAGAGGACCAAGAGGAAGGCAAGGAGAAAAGGTCAGTTGTAGCTGTTGATCCTGAGCTGTCCCCACCTGCTGAAACCTCTTCTTCCATTGAGTCATGTGTTAATCTGTATCTGGCTCTGCAGGGCAAGATGGGAAATTTGGGTGCGTTTGGTCCATCAGGGAGACAGGGCACATATGTAAGTTGTTTTCATCCTCAACAGTATTTATATTGTGATTTTTATTTAATCATCAGTGTTTGTCAAAATCCCTATTCCCTAATTCTGTCTGGTCAGCCTCAGTTTGAATGTTGTACTGTTTTGTCTAAACACTTTTTAAGTTTGGTAAAAGTAGACTGTTTAATATATTAAAAAAAGATCATTAACATTTGTTTCTTGCAATATTTCTCAAAAGGGTAAATCTGGTCCACATGGAAACAAAGGTGCAACGGGTAGACCAGGCTTTAAGGTACAAGGTTCTTAAATACAAGATGGCAGCACAATTAATAACCTAACTTCCAAATAATAATGCATTCTGATTTTACACTTGTATTAAATGTAGGAAGAAATATGAATTGCTAAACCTAAGGTTTCTTCTTAGGTCAGTCTGTTGTTTTCTGGCACCATGTACATAAATGTATGTATCATCAGCATACAGCTGGATGTCTATATCAGATCTTTAATACACAGACTTCAAATTCATAAAGGTTGATGCTAGTCTCCAACCTGTGTGTGTTGTCATGTTATCCACTGTCATTTTGATTTCAAGAGAGTACCCTTTGTATTCCCCACTGTGCAGGGGGAACCTGGGTCTATCGGACCACCTGGTCCTCCTGGCAACCAGGGGTCAAAGGTGAGCTTATGTGTTTGTGAGATAAAAGTATAATCGTAGTACTATACCAGTAAATGTTTACATGCTAAGCTTGCTTGGGATAGAAGTGACAGTCATAGTGGCAATCAGGAAACATGGTGGGTAGATTGGTTTGTGTTTTGTTGAACCAGTTCACAAACACAAGTTTATAATCAAATTCTGAATGTTGTATATAATTACATCTCAGCCAAAATGCACACCTACTTGATGCTCTTTCATGTGTGCTGAATTACATATGTCCCATTGTGGTTCCAGGGAATGCAAGGCTCTTTTGGGAAGCCAGGAGGAGCTGGTCAGAAGGGAGAGCAGGTGAAGTTACACTGTTGTCACATCAAACACAAAGCCATTAATCATTTTTTATGAACATTACTCCTGTCTTAATACATAATCTGGAGTTGGAATTGTATATTGATGTAAAATTACAAGCAAACTTTGTGAGGATTTTATGCACCCAAGTCAGTTTGACTACAGCCTCTCAGTTTAACGTCTCTCAGCTAGAATTATACATATTTAGGGGTGTGACCATGTATTATTAAGTTTTACATATTTCCAGATATTTTTCTTCACATATAGTTGCATATATGGGGTGTCCGTGGCTCAG
>JAOWBC010001486.1:2184758-2204407 GCA_028566105.1 Hypoplectrus providencianus
GCACAACTAAGAGCTGGACCAAGACAGGCCTGAGCCAGCCCTAACTATAAGCTTTGTCAAAGAGGAAGGTTTTAAGTTTCCTCTTAAAGGTAGAGAAGGTGTCCACCTCCCAGACTAAAATAGGAAGATGATTCCACAGAAGAGGAGCTTGATAACTGTCTAACTGACTCTATGTCATTCTATTACATAAAATGGACACTGGGTGGCAGCACTGAACATCAGGGACTATTTATATTGTATTTATATTGCGTCGAAGGAAAAATGCTCATAATCCGGGTGAATGGAGAAAGAGCAACGGTTGTCCCGTTTTGCTCATTTAGTTCATATCTGTTTTTCCAGTGATTTCTTATTTTATTCTGCCTGTGGTGACCAAGCCGGTAACTGCTACACACATAGACTTCATGAAGTTATCTGGGGCCTCATGTCACCAACATTTGACCAGATAGAGGAGTTGGCAGCCCTACAGTCCATGACCTTCGGGCTTCTCAGTTCTGGCAGAGGGTCGAATCCAGTACAAGGTGGATATTGAGTCTCACTTGGAGGACCTGCCTCTCATCAAATTCAATGATCTGAGGGAAATAAAACCAGTGGCCCACGAGTGCTATGAAAACCTCCGTCCTATCAATAAACAATGTAAAAATGAGTTCACACTGACAACCTGCACAATTTGTAAGAATAATCTTGCCTAAGTCATGGGATATTCTGCCCAAGTTACTTTCATTAATTAACTTGACTTCACTCAAGAAGTATATATGAGTAATATTATTGACCAAAAAATGTTGCCTTCTACTGTTTTCTTTAAGCTCAAACCTTGCACTTTCAAGAGCTCATGAATGTTTTTTATTTAGTCACAGAGAAGGAGCAAGTCAGTTTGAAAAACAAATATATGATGAGTTTAATAAAAGCCACTTTATTGCATAACAGACATCCAGCAGTAAGTTATATTTATGGAAGTTGACATACAAACACATACATGCCATAACAGTTACATCTCTCTTCATACACAGTGAAATGCTAGTTACAGAAAATAACTATGCAACAACAATTATGACAAATTATGGTCAAACACTGAGAAAATGAAAGGAAAAAGTAAACTGAACCTCTATAGTAAAAAAAAAAAAAAAAAAAAAAAGCCAAAAACACGTCTGTATACTGAGACAATGCACAAATGACAATCCGACGATACTATGCTTGATCTAAAGCTAAATATGCCAAAACATCTTTTATTGAAGTTAGACACGTGACTGAAAATCTGACTGGATTTGATTAGTACAGTATGGCTATGGTGGTTGATGTAAGGAAAGCAATACTTCAGATTAAAAAGGTTACAAAGCTTCAGGTTACAAAGTGATTCCACAGATAATACACTAAATCAATTTGTCTTCAAAAACTATTTTGTTCAGATAAAACTGTGAAGCAATGTCAAATATCTCCTGGTTTAATGATGCAGTTTAAATCTCGTTCTCAATCATAGGCCATAATCCTTAAAATCATGTATTTTCTAAAATAATTCACATGCATTGCTTTTCCATAGAAACAAATGTACTACAATATATACGGCAGACAACATTCAACACCAATCCATCTTATCCATTTCCCTAAATCCAGTAAACTTTGATCAACATCTACACACTCATGAAAATGAAAAACACATTTTGGTTATGAGTTTACAGCAAATTAATCATATACAACATAAAGTGTATATGTGATGTGTTGTAGTGGGGGTGGGGGTGGGGTCATAGTTCGTTAATACTGATGACTGCGGAGGGACTACTGAACTTGTTAACTGCTCTGCTCTTCTTTCTCCAAGTCTTTGATGGCTTTCAGGAGGCGAGAAGGTGTGAAGATTTCATTTCATCCTGAAAGACATAAGACAGTATCTCATCACTTTTCAGAATAATGACAAGGGAAAAGTTTGTCCATGAAAAGTTCCTAGAAATAATTACAAGAGTGCATCATGTTTTACCAAGCGTCACCCTGTCTGAAAAGCTGTTAATCTTGTTTGTTGATTTTGTGTTAAATTCAGATTCTTGCATATTGTTGTTGAAAAAAAAAATTGTACTGTCACTCAGCATATTGCTGTTAAATCAAGGCTTAAGTAGTTGTAGTCTACATGTTGCATTTCTACTGTGCAAGCAAGCTCAATTCCCTGCCACTACTCAACCATTCATTGTGCTCTCAGCAGTGTTGTCAAATGTATAGAGTGCACATTTATTCACCAAGGCATCATTTAGCATATTTTCCATTTGAAAGGAATACGACAGCCAATGGGATTTTATCTCAGAAAATATTTTTCAAAGGTATGTTCACCATCAAGAGAGGCTATCAAAAACACTGACATAACCTTTAGAGATATGAAAGACAAGGATCCAGGGTCATCGGCTACAGGGATCAGTGGTTCAATGGAAAGACAACGGGAAAATGGATTGACATGGGAGGACACGGCTTGACAAAAAAACATCATGAATTCTTTATTTACTTCCAAAGTTTTGTTCATTCTGCAGGTGTCTCCTGTGTGCCCTCCGGAGGGCTATTTGGATCCAGGAAGTCTGGGTGCTGTAGTTCCTTTAAGTATTTAGGGGGGGTGAGAACATGGGTGGAACCTATGGGTAAGAAAATACAGAAGTTTGAATATTGTTTTTATTATGTATCATTCACATTAGATTGGTCAAGATGGAGAAAAAAATTACAAAATACTGCTAAATAAGACAGTTCTAAAGGATAATATGCCTTAATGAAACCTGAACTGCCAATGATTTTGTAGAAACATTTGCATTTGTTCAACATATAAGCTCTCAGAGACAATGTGATTGACACTATTACAAAGAACTAAGCTCTGCTGAATCATTTGCATAGTTTTACCAAATCAAGCCAAAATTGGATCAAACGTGTTATCCTCAAGAAGAATATTATGAATACTACATCATAATCATGACATAGAGAGTATGTCATGTTATATAAAACACTGACTGTGCCTCACCAGCTGAGGTACAGTCATTATTCAGTGACCATTGTGAGCTGTATGTACTTTCAGTAAAGTTGTGAACTCACCAATCAGGGCCTCCCACTTGCCATTAGCCTGGGTAACCTCATACACGCAGCGCATCTCACTATACGTCATCCCTCCAATAACAAATAAGATGATTCTGGGTCCCGTCTTCATCTCTGTGGGGCCTCTGTTCTTGTGCCAGTTACCATAGCGAGCACTGTAGAATTTGAACCAATGCCACTGATCAGCATTTAATACATAATGAGCTTTGAAAGGTAATGGTTTTTTTCCCAGTGTAGGTGGATTATATTCCTTTGAGTCAATATATATACAAATATACTTAAATTAATCTTTTGAGTTTTGAAGCCATTTATTGTGTCATGTAACATGTTTTACCTGCAGTACACACAAATATACATATATGTATGGAAAACCATACACACCTTGATGGAGCACTGGCTTTGGCAGATGCTTGTCGCTGGGAGATGTATGGATACTGCTTGGGGTCAAGTTTGTCTTCAATGGCATCCTGTGGGAACATATTTCAGACAAACATCCCACAAAACCAATACATATATATATGTGACATATTCACAAACCAAAATTACATTTCACTAGCTGAAAAAAAACATAAATAGCATACAAAAAGTCTAGGACTACACTGGTGTTTGAATGGACAAAACTCAGGTTCTTAGCAACAGCGGTTTGTCATTTCCTGTTTACAGCAGCAATGGCTGTTCAACTCCCTCTGTATTTTTCTTTATATCTGTCAGAGGCATTTTTACCTTACACAGTTCCACAATATTAATTTTAAATAATTTATTTTTTTATTACAGATTAATGTGAGGCCATGTATGGATAGTCTGTTTATTTGCTCCCTTTCCATGGTTTTGTTTTGTGTAGGTTGGTTTAAATAACAACAGAGGGCGTTGGTGAGAGCAGGTTGATCATTTGGTAGCATGCGGTTGGTGTATGAGATTGTATGAGATTAGATTTGTGTCAAAGGTTTCAAGCAAAACTTTTAAAAAGTCAATCAAAACAAATTGATTTGAAAGATAATAAATAAACTCAAGCAAAAATGTATTACCTTCAACATAAAAAAATGTATCTTGAAAACAAATATCTGTCTTTTTTTTTTTTTGTTAAAATATGTAGTTTTGCTCACCTTTCCCTCTGTGTCTCTCTCGCCTCTCTCTCTTTTGGTTGCACTTCTGGCTTTTTCTTTTGCATTGCCAGATCATTTTTTTTTTTTGAGTTTTGACACAAACCTATCGCATGGGTTGGCTCTCTCAGGGGGCATGTTCCAATTGGCCGAGTTTTTAGTGAGAGAGAGAAAGGCAAAGTGACTCCTATTAGTATCACCTACTCAGGTGAGGTTTCCATTGTCCTTTGAGTAGTGGAGACAAGCCAAAAAGAAGCGTGGATGACTGCAGAGATGCCACTGGTGTGTATTTTGACTGGTGTGGTTATTGTTGTAATAAGCCTGTAGAGATGTATTCATTCTTTTTGCTGAAGGTCATTTTTGAGTTTGTGGGGTATAAATGTTGAGCATATCCTTCACATAGTTTGAGTTGTGGGTTAAATTGTAAAATTGCATTAGAGATATTGTTTGTCTCACAGTTAAATTTGATGATACATCTAAAATTACTTATTTCAGCTGACGGATATTTTGAAATTAAGTTTGTTTGCTGGATATATTTGATTATATTTTAAATGATTAGTAGAAACAATTTATGTTAAAGTTTTATTAAATGCTCAAACCTGTTTAGAAACAGTATCAATTTAAACATTGTAGATGCAATGAATATATTTTAAAAGAATAAGTTTAACAACACTTTAAATTAGATATATTTGGCATTTCTTGAAATTGCTAAAATTAATTGAAAGTGAACTGTAAAACCTGGCACACAGTGCTCTCATATTAACCTCCTGGTTCCCGTTTTTTTGTTGTTGACATCACCAAAAGACACTAAAAAGGATTGGAGTGGATTTGTCCAGTATTGTCATATTGCATCATACAGGGTAGTAGTATGAGAAGTACCTCAATGAGATCCTTTATCAAAGGGGTCCACCTGGAGAGCTGGTAGGTCTGCTCACTGATTCGTTCCTTACGATCTGGCTTCTTCACCTTCTTGGCAGTTCCCTGTGAAGAAGAAACGCTGATTACTAATTGGATTTCACGATGACCACACCATCAGATCAACTCTCTTTTAACAGTTAACAGTTAAGTATGTCGTTGACAGTATTAATTGCACGATGTCAATCTTATGTCATATTGAGCTTTATGTGAAGTTTGTGTGATAGGAAGTAGCTGAAAATTACAGGGCCGGGAAGTGTCTGGCAATTTTTGCAAACTCAAAACACTTTGCAAAAGCACAAAGCACAAATGCCAATAGCCACAGCATAAACGCAAAAGAGGCACAACACAAATGTAAAACAGCCACAACACAAACCAAAAAGATCGACAATGGAAATAAACTTACAACGGAAGCAGAGGAGAAGCACACCCCTCATCCCCTCTGCTGTCTGTCTGAGGCTTTTAAGAAGCTGTCATTCAGAAAAGATAGCTTCATGGTGTCTGGCTAATATTCAGCTGCTAACATTAGCCAGTCGTACACATGTGAGCTGTACCATTAGCTTTCAGCAAAAGTAGATAACGTCACTGTGTCCCAAATCGGCCAGCTAATCGCTAACATTCTATCAAAATATCAAATTAAATAGTCATTTTGATGAGCACGTTATGGTTTCAATTAATTAAGCAGAGTAAAACGGTCCAACTTCTTACCTGTCAGACAGACAGATAATGGTTAGCCTGACACCATAATGCTATCTTGACACATACAGCAGCGTAGCGAGGGGTGAGGGTTGTGCTTCTCCTCTGCTTCCGTTGTAAGTTTACTTCTGTTGTTGATCTTTTGCATTTGGGTTGTGGCTCTTTTGTGTTGGTGTTCCGGCTCTTGTCATTTGTGCTTTTTGCTTTTGCAAAGCCTTTGAGTTTGCAAATCGCCTGACACTTCCTGACAACCGTAGAAAATGACCTTGAAATGATCTTTTGAAAAATCATGCTTGTTGCTTATTACAGACTGTCATTTGTAATCAGTTGTAGTGATGCCTATATAGTAGTTAAATCTCAACAAACTGCTGCTCACAGTTGTCCACTGTTAAATTGTTTCCATGAATGCAAACAATGCACTTTGTTTGGATTTAGTCAAACATACAATGCCCTGCTGACTCAAAAAATGATGTGTACGTTATATTTTGGCGTACCTGCTGCTGAAAATGATCCCAACAAATTTTCTCCAGTTTTAGTATTGATTTCTTAATCGACTGTGTAAACTACTGTAAACTACTGTGTTTAAGGAAAGAAAAAGACTCTTATCTTAGTTAAGCTAGTTTAGGAAAAAGTCAGACTAGACTTACATATTAAAGTAAATGACTTATCTGCCCATGTGGAATGCAGGTGGCAGGTTAACAAGTCAGCAATAATTTCCTAAAAGAAGGGGATTCCTTTTCTCCATCAAATCTCAAACTGGATTTGAGGCTTAGAACCAAAGATGGAGCAGGGAGATATGGAGGGATGGGACAACACATTGATTGTTTGGTTCTTTACATTTGAATTGTTGATTGACAAGAAGAAACATAAAGCAGTGAGGGAAATATTTAGTTGTTCCTTGCTAATTTGTGATTTTTGCTTTGTCCAAAGACAAATAAATTAATGGTCTATACTTTTTTTTTTAATTGTAGATTGATTTTAACAGTGAGGAAAAGAATATATGAAGAAATAAAAATATTTTCAAATTCTATATTGTTACCTGTATAAAAGACACCTGTCCACAGAATCAATCAATCAGGTTCCAACCTCCACCATGGGTACCAAGACCAAAAAGCTGTCTAAGGACATCAGAGATGAGATTGTCGACCATTATAAGGCTGGATTGGGTTACAAGACCTTAGGTAGGTAATAAAAGTAACCAGCAATTGCTCGTGGTCTGGGGAGCCACGCATGATCTTGCCTTGTTGAGTATTAAAAATCATGAAATAGGTGAGGGATCAGCCCAGAATTACATATGGTGAGATTGTTAATGATATCAAAGCAGCTTGGACCACTGTCCTGAAGAAAACCATTGGTAACACACTGCAGAATATATAAATGGGCAGTGAGTGGCCTAGCCAGTCTCTGGACCTTAAAACCATAAAAAGGTGTGGGGGGAGCTGAAGCTTCGAGTTACCGAGCAACAGCTTCAAAATCTTTGGGATTTGGTGAGGACCTACAAGAGGATTGGACCAAAATCTTTCCAGAGATATGCGCAAACCTGGTGACCAACTTCAAGATACGTATCATGTCTGTGCTTGCCAATTACTTCCAACAAGGGTTTTTCCACTAAGTACTAAGCCATGTTTTGTTAGGCGATCAAATGATTGTTTGCAAATCAAAATAATAGCTCATATATATTATGTGATTTTCTGGTTATTTCTTTATATATTTTGTCTTCCACTGTTAAATAAACTGACCTTTAAAATTCTAGACAGGTCATTTATTCTTTCATGGGCACAAATAGCAAAATCCCCATTTCTGCAAGGGATCAAATAATTATTTCCCTCACTGTATGCTTTAAGGCCTCAAAATCTTTATATAATCTATGAATAACACACCAATGACAGCTCATGACTAAACTTTATAGGGTTCATAATGGCACATTAGCATCCAGGGGCAGGACAGCTCACCTCAGATACAATGGGAATGCCCATGTGGGCCATGTTGGAAATGATGTCACTGTCCTCTGGTGGGATGTTCGCATGCTGAAGGAGCTTACACAGGTTCTCCTCAGTCACACCTGACACAAACATACAGACACACGTACACATGCAGCATATATTCCACTCCATGCACAGATGCACATTTAAAATATGATTGTATACATGCAAAAACAAGACAAAACTGAACCTGGATTTGCTAAAAAAAAATAATCAAAAACCCAATAAAGTGTAAATGCATGCCATGGAGTGTATGTATAAAGATGGACAGACTCACAACATATCCTAGTAGTGACGTGCGGTGAGGGGAGGCAGGTGAGGCTGTGCCTCACCTGTCATCATGAAAAGGAAAAAAATGTAAAATGAAGAAATAAATGTAATGGTCATATTTATCCAGTTGTTTGTATTATATTATAAAGTTATTTTCCTTTTAATTTCACCAGTTTTATATCATTTTGATCCAAAATCACTGAATTTTCATATTCACGTTCTAATACTGAGAAAGGCCGCTCGGTGAGGCACCAACCTGCTGAGCCTCCCCATGGATTGCGCAATGGCTCGGCTACCTATGCTGACATGCTATACAGTGAGATTGTAACTGCTGTCTGTCTGTATGTCGCTATTAAGATGTTCAAACACTCTGGCTATATTAACTAATTTCCATAGTTTAGCTGATGTATATAATGTATGTCTGTAACGTGTCTCTTGTGCTGAGCAAAACAGCTGCGAAGAGGGAATAGGTGAGGCACAAAGTTCTCCTGCCTCATGGCAGGGGGTGCTAGTGATCCCAGGGATTCTTTGTGTGACTCCCCAGCTGCAGAATAAGTGACAGCGAGCTAAAATTTACAGTTAACAAGTCAAGTGTAGTCGTCTGTTTATTTTTTCGTCTCGCCTGACCCTGCTTTTAGAATGGAGGATTGCATATCCAAACTAAAACAATTTTCTAAGCTGGATTTTCAGTCGAAGCAGGAGGTCATCATTAAAGGAAGACCAACGCCGGAGCTTAAAGGTTTGCTTCAGACAACGGGACAGATACCCGCTCTTTTCACATAGAGTGGTACGCACGAAAAGACTGGCTGTGTGGATGTCCAGCAAGAAACCGCCTTTTCTGCTTTTCTTGCCTTCTTTTCTCAAGTTCTGACAACGTCTGGACTCAAATGGGATATTCTGATCTGAAAAATTTGCAAAGAAGCCTGATCAAACATGAGCGGTCTACCACTCACATTCAAAGCCAGATCGCACTAAAAACGTTCTTAACGTGCTTTATTGAGTGATACAGTTTTTATGTGTGAAGACTGCTGATATGGGATTTTAAACATAACACCATTAACTGCTGCCATTCAAATAATTAATAAGCTGCTCTAGGGTTCAAGTCTGATTGTGATGATGTCAGTGCCTCACCAGCCATGAACCTCACCGCACGTCACTGATCCTAAATGAGGCCAAAATAACTGAACCACACCTGGTTGGCTGGCTGCAGGATAAGTCATGCCCCCTCACCCCCAATACACCCTGTTAATTTAGGTAGTTCTCATCATACTGGTGTTGTCCAAGTGTCCATTTTTTATGGACAGGAGTGTTATTTTGTTATTTGATACAATAACTGAGGGGTGTTACATCCTCATTGACAACTCAAATTGATAGGTGGGCAGGTGTTTTGGCTTGATACTACAATTTACTACTCTGTGGTCTCTAGCTCCAATTCCCCCGCACAGTGTGTAAGCTCCTTTATCTAGGATCTTTTGGCTTTTTCACAGCGGGGGAGTACAGACTGTCATCCAGTCTTGCTTCTCTGCAGAGTTACTACAAAGAGCATCCACTGCTACTACACCACAGTGTGGTTTGCTAGTTTCACAGCTGAGAGGAGGAAAGACTCAGAATGTAAAACCCAGTCCCAGAATGAATACTGCAGAGAGGATCATAGGAGCAAAGCTCCCAAACTGGACACATTGCTTGCCAGCCATCTAAACACTAAGGCTAACAACAAGAACCAAGCCACTTTGGTGACAGTCTGCTTGTCCCTTGTTACTGGGGAATACATACGTTGAAGTTTTTGCGCAATGCATTTTTAATACATTATCTTGTATTTATTATCCTGTATTCATCTTGCTATCTTGTTTTAATTATCTTTTTTTCTTTGTTTGTATTGCTGCTGGTTACCAGTTACAAATATCTTGTAGTGCTTACAATGACAAGAAAGTTTCCTTCTTATGTCTTTATACAGTCTACAAAACAGACATATTATGTATCCTTCAAGGGTGTTGAGTTCACTTCCTACATCTTTGGCACTGTGGAAACGGAAATGGAAGTTCACTCCTTCCAAAAGAGTTAGCATGAAACAGCACTAATAGGACAGTTGATGTCTGACCGTTCTTGAGGAAGATGTAGAGTAAGATAATCCGGATCTTGTCAGACACACTGACATTGGCATCCAGTAGAATTGGTACAATGAGCCTCATGGGATCCTTGATCTTCTCTCCCTCTGCGTCTATGCCCATGGCCAGATCCTTCGAAAGAATGGAAAAAGCAAAAGGATGATGTTCAACCTGAGTTTCACAAACAGCCCTCATTCTACTAAAAACAGCTGTATTAAATTGCAAGTCATTGCTTTCTGTCTCGCCTTTTTTGACAGCGGTTATATGTTTCATTGGTAACATTTAACAATTAGGACAACAAAATGTGAGTTGTTACCAGGAAATCTTGTAAAGTTTGAAAGCTAGTAAATACTCATTGTTGAGTAAATGTTTATCAATCTTTGTTATGTGTTCATTGACAAACAAGGATTGAATCAGGAAAAATGTGACAACTAATGAATCATCATGGTACTTCCCTTAGAATTCCTAGTGAAGGACAATATACTGGCTTTCTGGAGTATTTGTCTGTTCATAGCAGGCCATTTGCCTCGCTCCTAGCATTGCTGCTTGCATGGTTGTTTAGGGACCTGCCCAGTCAGAACTCATGCCACCCATGGTGTGGGCTGATTGCGTTGGCCTCAAAGAAACTATAAAATGTCTGAAGATTCCCTGCCCGACCCCTGAAAGTGCTATCAGAGTGTTTTAAATAAAATACTTTTGATTGATGATCTTTGATTGATGCAATGTTATTGGAAAACTCTCAAACCAATCATCTTCACACTTGACATTGCATTCACTTGGATGTTCAGTAATACACCCGCCAAGTGGGAAGTGGATTAGTTGAACAATTGTTGACATATGGAGAGAACAGAGATAGAGATTCCTCCATTTAAAGTTACTTACTTACTGTTACACTAACACACTTACTGTTACTGGTGTTGGACACAGTAAGTGTGGAGGCTAAATAATAAATCAAATTTCAATTTGTCTAATGGCCCACAGAAACAAATAATACATTTGCATTTGTTGCACAAATACTTTATGATGCAACTTTTGCTGTTAGAAATGTAGGTAGTAGAAATAGAATCCGGTAGATTTAGAAGATCCAGTTTTGAAGGAAATTTTGAAGGCATACTCATGTGATTCTAATAAGGGCATAGTTTCCAGATTGTATAAGGGCTTCCTATAAAAAAAATATACTCTACAGAGTATATCAAAAACAAATGGGAGAGAGAAGGACACCTTGAAATGACGAAGGAGGAATGGCATGAATACTGTGAACTCCAATGGAAGTGTACTAATTCAAACACATGGAGGGAATTCGCATGGAAATGCCTCATGAGATTTTTCAACACCAAAGCTTAAGGTCTATTACAGGGGAGAAGATCCTAGATCCTCGAGAAGCTGTGGGAGCCAGGACGCAAACCATTGGCATTTATTTTGGGAATGCACAGATTTGAAATACTTCTGGTCAGAGTTACATAAAATATTGGAAGAAATATTCCATATGCAGGTACCTAATAACTTCAACACTCTCATCCTAGGTAAAGCAGATTTTCTCTTGGGTAACCTCAATAAATATTTATTCAGAATAATGATTACGGCTGTTAAGAAAAATATTACCAGACGCTGGTTGGGCCCTGACCCTCCAACAGTTGAGGAATGGGTTAATATGATGAATCACATTCATGTAATGGAAAAAATCACCTTATCGTTTAATTTACAAATATGGATAAATTCAGTAAGACTTGGGCTAAATGGACTTCCTTCATGGAAAAGACATAGTGGCAGCCTGTCTTTAAGGACAGAACATAATGTGGTTTAATTAGTTACTATATTTGTGCTGTCACTTAAATAGAAATGCTACACAGTACCCCTGCATAGGTGTTTTTATTTTTTGGTTTTATCTTATATCCTTACACCTCATACATCCTTGTTCTATTGTTCGACTAAAGAAGGTTTAATATTTCAACCTCCCCCTTGGAGAGGTCAGAGATGTGAATGTATAAATGTAAAAATCTAAAAAAAAAAAATCTAAATTTTATTGTAATATACTTATGTAAAATAATTGCTATAATTTTTAAGATGGATGAGCAAAGGACTTTCCTTTTGCTCTTTTCTTTTCTAAAGGGGGAAGAGGGAAAAAAGAAGAGTATTTATGTAACAGGTCAGATACAGAGACGGCTGTGTGAAGAATGTATTGTGTTTAAATTAAAAAAAAAAAGAGCAAACGATCAAACGATCTACTAAATACACAGTATTGTGGATAACTTGAACACCACAAAAACAGTAAAAAAAAATGCTTAGTAGTTAGTCATTCGTGAATTGTTACTAGTTTTTGATACTCAGCAACCCTTTCACAGTAAATGAGATACAATTAATGAAATATATGACCAGTAAGATCAACATCATGACATTATCATTATATAATTATTATTTAAAATAGGATCTCCCAGTCTTTTGTCGAATCATTTAGGATTATCTACCATGCTATACAGTCCTACATTATGAATCATTAGGGACATCCCAGTGTGGTTGTTTCACTCATGTTTCTTTCATTTTCAGTTCAGTCATCTCTTTATGTTGTGACTCCTGTTGTCTCACTTTTCAGTTCAATGCAATTCCTCTACTTGTCTGTCTTCCTCCTGCATTGATAATCCCAGACAAATTTTAACTTCTCCATATAACCACCTTCCTTAGTGTATAAAGTCTCTGGAAATTTTACTGGGGAGTTTTGATTCATTGATTCATTCATTGTCTATATCGCTTCATCCAGGTAATCCCGGGTCGCGGGGAGGCTGTGCCTATCTCAGCCGGCTCTGGGTGGCCAGCCTATCGCAGAGCAGACGAACAGACAAACACATACACGCACACACTCACACCTACGGTCAATTTAGAGTTGCCAATCCACCTAACGTGCAGGTTTTTGGACTGTGGGAGGAAACCGGAGTACCCAGAGTAAAACCACGCACCCACGGGGAGAACCTGCAAACTCCATACAGAAGTGCCCGGCTGCCCGGGATTCAAACTCGCGACCCTCGGCACCAAGCACTCTTGCTGTAAGGCATGAGTGCTAACCACTGTGCCACCGTGGGGCCCGAGTTTTGATTCAGATTAGAGCATTGTTACCTCTGCCTGAATCACATGTGTTTCTAACCTACTGTGGCAGGTTATGACATTTAACTTTCCCATTGATTAAGTCTAAACATGATGAGGTGTTATTTATTAAAAAATGGTTTGCCAGTTTATTTCCAGGTTATTACTTTTTTTTGTCGCTTGCTTTTTGCTTAGTCTTGAGACTGAACTCTGTAACATACAACACACTTGCTCAACATACAGTTAATAAGAAAACAGACGTTGTACACTGTAACAAAGACGATAACAGTTAATGATGATGCTGATGCTATTCTCACAGCCTGTGGTCTGTTGCTAAAGAAGCTGTGAATCTAAAGGATGCGCAGTGAAAAAATGTTAGGGTGGTGAAGGTGAAGCTAGAGTCAATAGAGTGGAATGAAGCAAATATGCCAACTGAGTCCAGATGATGAAGGAGGTCTGGCTACTGGTAAAGCAGTGTTTAGGATCAGTTTTTCCACTGATTTCAAGCATTCCCTGTTTATAGTTGTTGGTTTCTAAAGGGCAAGGTTTCTTTGGTACTGGCCCAATGGTGGATGTTTTCTAGAGGGTGGGTATTAATGTTGCCCTGTAGGACCCCCAACAAATTCAGATGAAGGGAGAGAGCTCTAACAGGATTGGGGGATTCTGTGTAGAAATCTTGCTGAGAAGTTAAAGGAGAGCCTGTTTGTGGCTGCAGTGGGTTCAGCAGAAACCTGTTACATCAAATGATCAAACTCTTCAACTCAAAATTCCTAACACTAGCCTGGACATAATTAATCTCCTCATATTTAACTCATTGTGTCTTATTTTTCTTCCCAAAACTAATAAGTGAGCTTAAGCTGTGTTAATGGTCTATTTTTATGGCTTTTGGGGTTTTAACTTGTACCCTGTTTATCAGAATTGTATGTGTTTACATGGTTTAAAGTGAAACACCCTCCATACACTGATATCAGTACGAAGAGAGTAAGTATGTATGTAGCAAGTAAGTATGTTTGCTTATGTTGGAATGAGGTGAGTACCTTCACTTTATTGTTTTATTGCTCTTGTAATGTGTTTTTATGTGTGATTCACCTGTTCTACACGACAGAGTTTGTCCACAGTGCCCTGGTAGCGGTTCATACAGTCTTCAGCCAGATGGAGGTGGGTTGAATACTGAATAAGTCAGAGAGGGGAGAGAGATGCTGTTAGTGACATTAAGACAGAGAAAATTATCAGTTGCAACAAATATTAAACAAAAGACTTTATTCTTCAAAGGTTATAACCGTGCGCTGGGAAATCTACAAAATAAAGTTGACAGCTTTTAGCTGTAGACCAGACACAGAAATAGACAAAAATGGTAGCCACCATAACAACACAATTGGTTTGTGCACTATGTCCACGTCATATAGTCTATAGTCATAAGTACCCTATGACCTATAGGTCATCAATGGCTAGAGGTCTCTCATACACCTATTTCCCCTTGTGATGTCTCCTTCACAAATGATTGGTTCAACAGAACTTAAAGCACTTAGGAGAATGAAACATAATGAATCAACTCCTGGCACATATTTTACGTAAGAAAAATCACACTGCACATCACCGTCTGGAAATTGTATTATTTGATAGAGGGACTTGGGCAATTTCTATAAAGGAACCAGGGCAGAGCATCTCTTTCAAGATAATTTTGCAGGCAGGCATTATTAATTGGCTCTGCTACGGTGTGTTGCTGTTTTGATTAAGCAATGAGTTCAGCAACTTGCTAGCTACTTTTAAGAGCTTTTTCACCCATCTTGGTGGTTTTCCTCAAGCACGTTGCCTAACGGCTGTGTTTTGTCTTGAAATGGCATTTGAGTTTACTTGAACCATGGTGCTGTTGGACAACTTTTCCATTCACATGAAGCATCATAGAGTTGGCGCACTTAGTTCCCAGTGAAAAGTAAATCCAAAGGCAAGATACTGTAGACATATTGTCTTGAGCTCACCATTTTTTGCTTTCTTCTGACCAGTACTCAGGCTGGGGCCTACATCTGTGTAAGAATTTTCTTCAGAACCCAGGTCAGACTGAATACTTTTTCTTTTCAAATATTTATCCATCGCTATTACCTGCTCTGTCTCACTTGAAGCATGGCTATACACCTCTGGCTGCTGGACATATCGAGCTGATATACTGCCCTCTATTGGAAAAGCATTTAATTGTTCTGCCTGTCACTACACACCGCAACTTCAAACCAGGTGAAATTGGATAATCTTCAACGGCACGCCTGTTGATTGATCACAGCACAGCGGAACAGTGGTTGGGAATCACTGTCCTAGACAGTAGGGCAGTGGTTCTTAACCTGGGTTCGACCGAACCCCAGGGGTTCGGTGAGTCGGTCTCAGGGGTTCGGTGGAGAGAGCAACTGCCCCCCCCCCCTCCCCCGGTTGCATGGGAGAAATCGCGATCATCCCTCCAACTCCCTCGCTCGCTTTGCAAAAACAGCTTAACTAAACACAACAAAATTAGATCAAAAACATGGGGAGACATTTGTGAGACGCCCATCTCACATGTGGCATCCTCTCCAGTCAAGCCCAGATATCAGATCCTGGCAGGAAAAGCTAGAGCTCAATTCTACCACTGAGCAAAAAAAGTGGTGGACTGTGAGAAAAAGAAAGTCTAAAATTGTTCAATTGTTAAGACTTATTGTGATTCATTATCTGTAAAATTGGTTGAGAAATGCAGGCCTTCTTTTTTTAATTAATGAAAGAAAATTATACATATCTGCAGTCATACACATATGTTCAGTGATATGTTATGTGACAAAAGATATTGTCAAAACGTTTTTGAATCGAGTTCATTGGAAATACAGGTACTGATAACATGCAGATCTCATGATTCTGCAGACGAAAACACTTAATCCAGTAGCATGGCTTTAGCTGTGCCCTACCTTGCTGAGCTCTTTCTGATATTGAGGCATCTTCTTCAGCATTTGGGACAGCTCCTTCATGGTGGTCTGTAAAACACATATGAGACAAAATTGATGATGTGATTAATGAATCACAAAGATTTTTAATATAACATTCAGTGGTTGTATCTACTTAAATATAGCACAATTAATATTTCCATTACAGATTAAGATTTTATTTAACTTTATTATGATTTTTTTTTAATGGTTTCACTTCAAGCAACTGTGATTGTTGCTTACTGAATAATTATTATTACAATAACAATAATAATAACTACAAAGTAAATTATATCATTTTAGACTCATACACTACAGCAAAGGCATTTTATGTACCTGCACAATGAGTGCTTTTACCTTGAGACTTTTAAGTTTATGTCACAATTCAGCTCTGGAACCTCCTGCTAATTCCTAAATCTTACATCTCTGCAGCCTCCATACTCAACTTCACTCCTGTGTTCAGTCAGGTGCTATTATAAATTTGATTTATAATAGTCAAATTTCAAACAATGTCTTATTTTTTTTTTGAATCAGGGATGTGGAATGCATCATACAATTGTGCTAATAAGTTTACATACGCTGGCAGAATCTATGATTATTTGAGTATTTTTCAGAGAATATGAATAACACAAAATCTTTTTTTTCCCCACTCATGCTTAGTGGTTATATGGCCAATAAATGGCTCCACCCCACCACTGACCATGACTGGAAAAAAAAGTGTTTGTGTTATCATTCAGATTCTCTGAAAAAAAGGCCAATAAATCAAAAATTCTGCTGGGGTATGTAAACTTTTGAACAAAACCACATATTTACTTGATCAAATTGCAAATAAAGTACAGGCCTTCTGTGTGATACTTTATTCCACTTCACTTCTAAATACTGAAGAACAGGTTGTAGTTGGACCACAGTACCAGATCCTCAAACTCAAGCTTACAGTGTGCCCCTTACCTTTTCTCCAGTGTTCATCTTTTTGCTGGCAGAAAACTCCTTCAGAGAACGAGTCACAGCCCTGTGGCAATGAACGACACAAAGCCGTATGTTTATCGTAGAAGGAACTGTAGTTGTTTCTCAAAGCCATGAGTGTGTATATGTCAGTAAAAAGTAAAAGCCACTCACGTTGACACTTCTGCAATATGTTTGTGTCTCAAAGTCAGCCACAGGTCATCATCCTCATCCAGTAAGACTTCCTTCATTCTTGTCTCTCCCATCCCACTTGTTTCAAAGCTGACAGAGAGGGCAAAAGAGGTTCAGACTTTTACCATGTATCTAAGCGGAAGGGTCTTTTCTGGGGATGCACTGACAAGAAAATTTGTGGCCGAAACTGAAAACCAAAATTGAAGAAACCAAGGCCGAAAACTGAAACACCAAAATAAAATATTAAGCCAATTATGAGTACCATTGCATTCATGGCTGCGACTGTGTACTAACCCACTTAAATCGAGGCATTGCAATGCCTCAAAGTGCTTCAAAGAACAGAACAATTACAAAATTTTGAAAAATATTTATTATTACGGTACTGACATTACAACAATGAACAATTTAAAACAAAATTAAAAATAAAATGTTTAACTTGACCCCACTCAGGTGTACATTAAATAATAATACAGGTCTATAACTGACTGGCCTGCTGAAAGACAGTAAAACAAAATATGTTCTGTCATAAAAACACATGCTTAATCCAGACATGCGCATGCTGGGCCCGTAAATCTTTGGTGGGCGAATTTCGGTGCACCCCTTGTCTTTTCTTTAATAGAGTATGTACAAAATACATAGTGTGACACTGAATGGTCTTTCAGTGTTTCTGATAAATAGATTGTGTAAATTATTACTTGAAGAATTTGTAAAATACAACAATACGGTTGAAAAAACAAAGTAAGTGTTATTAATCAAATTATCTTTAAAATGACACGTGCAACCTGAGATCAGTGACTCATGGCAGCAATCAGACCTGCTTTAGTAGAATCTCTACCTGTAGACGTCGTTCTCGATGCCCAACAGGTCATAGGCCATGGCCTGCAATGTGAGCTCATGCAGGATAGGTGACACAGGATCAAAGCCCCGATCCAGGATGATCAGCTGAGTACGAGACTTGTCTGGACCCTTACAGCATCAGAACAGAGATAGAACACGACATACACTTTGGAAAACCGGCATATGTTTCATACTGTCAGCATGCATCTTATTATTCAATATTACTAAATTAAATCTGGTCTGGTTTTACACATGTAAATCATTCTCTAAATGAATAACTTTACATCTATACCTCTCCCATTGTGGGGTCATCAGCCTTGTAGCCGTCTAGCTTCTCCTGGAGCATCTGGGCCAGAACTGCACAGTCTTTGTACTCCCTGAATCAAAAGACACACAGCAATACAGCATCACAACAAAAAACTGCTTGTTCATTTTGGTGATACCTCTTTTGATTATTGTTTCCTTAATATGTTTGTATTTACGCTTTGCAAACTCATTCAAACAGAAGCATATGTAGTTGTTAAGTAGAAATATCTAATAGTAGAGGTCCTGCCCTAAGCTGTTCCACTTGAGAGAGTGTTTTCTGTGGTCATTTAAATTTTACTCATCAGCTGTAGAAGCCAGCATGAAGCTAGCTAGACTGTCACTAACTTCATTCCCTGAAAAAAAATATTTTTTTTTGGAAAAACATAAAAAATGTGAAAGAATACATCAGATAGATGCTAAACTGACTAAGCACTGAAAATAAAAACAAACAAACAAAAAAAACCCCGAAAGAAGCTACAAATCAAAGTGGAAAAGTGAGCCACCACACTGTGAAGACAGAGACAATAAATGAAAAGTGGGGACATATCTTTTTTTTTTTTTTTTTTTTCAACTCAAGCCCTTTGTTTACATATATTGATGTGTACATGACTGAGGTATTCAAGTTTTGGAACTGGTCCAGTATATCGATAATAAGCATAAGTCAAGTTTAACCTATGTTGCATATAATGTTTGATACAATTTTGAGCCTCAAAGAATGTTCATTGAAACGGCTTGTTTTGGCCACTGATAGGCTCAGATTGTATTGAAAGGGTTCCATGCAGAGTCACCCCTTTTGTTAAATATCCAAATTATTTTTGTTTAACCAGAAACGGAAGCTATACATTCACGCCAACACTCCTAACTAAACTGACAAAAACTTTTATATCATATTTTATTATATTACCCAAATTTTCTTGCGTCTTTTAACTGTTTCAACAATCACTGACTCTGGTTTGTTCAAAATAATCCCTTCATTCATCTCCCTCTGAGTGTGATTTTGTGTCTGTCAACAAGGTGTGTTTTGTGACAATTTAAAATTATCATGGATTGTGATAAGTTTGGAAAACATAATATTGCCATTGCTTTTTGGCTCACTCTGATTTTATAAACTATGAATCAAGTTTACACATTCACTACACCTTCAATTATGTAGTTGCTTCAACTCTTATTAATAATAATAATAATAATAATAATAATAATAATAATAATAATAATAATAATAATAATAATAATAATAATAAT
>JAOWBC010001486.1:2204507-2217940 GCA_028566105.1 Hypoplectrus providencianus
CAGTGAGAATGCACGACACTGGTTATGCTGATGCCACACAGATTCATGTTCAACAAACCGAACTATCCCTTTAAGTTTAGACTATGGGTTATTTAAACTTTTTGGTAGGTCATACCATGATTAGCGTATGTACCAAATTTTGTGTCTCTACGTGAACATTTCCTGCATTGTTGAACTTTTTGGAAACGTCTGAGGGGGTGCTACAGAGCCATTTCGTCACAGCCAACCCCGAGACCATTAAAATACGTAAATTTCAAATCTGATTTAGAAATGTTCCAAAAACAGTGAGTTTTTGAATATGAGAAAGCCTCCAACTAAGCGATTTATTTCCCGCCCAAAAAAACTAATTACAATAGGGTTCTCGCACCCTAGTGCTCGGGCCCTAATGAGGCAAAAACAAAATACTGAGATGTGCAAATGATTGTAATGTGCAAAAGTAGTGCATGAAGTAGTTTGATAGTCCTTTCAGCTGTTCAGGAGTCTGATGGCTGTGGGGAAGAAAAAGTTTTTCAGTCAGTGGAGGTTCTGGATCTCATACTCCTGTACCTGCGGCCTGAGGATGGGCGTGTGAATAGTCCTTGTGGGGGGGAGTGGGGTCTTTGACATTGGAGGCAGCTTTCCTGTGGACTCCTGTGTTGGTGATCCTCGCAGCATCAGTGCTGCCCTACCACATGATGATGCTAACTCCTGCTAACTCCTCCTGTCACTTATTGCTGGAAGAGGCCTAACACTGTTAGTTCTTCTCTGTAGTTATGAAAATGTTTTAATGTGTATATTTCCTTCTGTTAGAGTGACCCAGCTGCTGGAGCGGATCGGTGAAGTGGTTGAGCAGAACGGTCTCTTCATGTCTGACCGTCCTGGTTTGGGTCAAGAGCTTGAGGCCCTGCAGCAGCACCTCGAAAGTCTCAGTTCAACCTCTTTACCAACATACTACAACTTCAACAGCAGTCAAGGTCTGACATGTAGCCATGTTTTAACTTATACACTGGAATTTTATATCATCGAAAAACATTATTCCAGGGAACTAGTGACAAGTTAAATCACTTGCGAGGGGTGGAATGTCATATACACTTATTCTTTTATACAAAAAGATTTGAAGTAGAGCTGACAGAGATAATATGTCATGTCATTCTTTCAGGCACATTTTGCCTTGAGTTAGAAGTTTTTGCAAAGTTAAAATTCAGTTTATTAAAGCTGCAGTCTGCAGGATTTTTTAAAGCATAATGCCTGGAACTGTCCGGGGATTCTGAAAGAAGTATATTAAATACCCCATTACGAAAAAAAAAAACGAGTTCTCTAGGTCACCTATATGTCCCGCTAAGTCCCTCCAAAGTTGCAGAGCAGTCCGGTAAAAGGTAACCATTCAGGTTGCGAGTTGGGCTCTGCTGCCTGTCAATCATTCGATTGTGCACGCGTGTTACAAAACAGGCAGGCTTGTACCCATGCGGACACATGCACTAAGTAGTTCGTTCCAGAGCAGCTTGCAGAGAAGTCGCTGCAATGACAGAGCAAAGAGATGGAAAACATGAGAAGTTGCCAATACCAGCGTTGGCAACCACCGCATACACGGCAAAAACTGCCACAACACGAAAATTGGATGAGGCGAGGAGTCGTGTACGCGCATCTGGCGTGCACAGACGTCGTGCACGAGTTCTCGTAGGCGGAACAAAAAAATGGGCATTTCTTGCATTTTGCGACTTCAAAGGTAACCATTTTCTACTTCAAGCGTTCTGATAGATCATGTACAACCCCTAAAATGCAAAAATCGGGACTTGGCGTATGACGACAACAAATCCTGCAGACTGCAGCTTTAAGTAAAGGTAAATTGACAATTAGTTGACTTCAGGAAATATCATCCAACCCATATGAGTTTACTTGATTAAGGTTATTTCTAAAACCACAGCAGTATAATGAGCTAATAAGTCATTATCAAGAGATAACAGTACATAAAGAAAAAATCTAAATACATGGCCGTTCTCAGCTTCTGCAAGATACAGTATGTGGACATAATAATATACATATTATTTTAGTGGATTACTAAATGTTAATGAGTTGTGTTAAGTGATAGAAAAAGGTAACATGTCAAAATAATTCAGGAGAGAAATTGAACAAGCCAAAGACAATTCCAGATAAAAAGCTGGACTAAGCAGTTTGATACAAATTAATTTAACAGCAGGCACTAAAACAACTTGATTCCGAAAACGTTGGGATATTGTTTTAAAATTAAAAATGCTATAATTTGCATAAAATACTGCACACAGTAATACACAATATACTTTTTACAGCTCTGAAATTGAAAGAGTGAATAATGTATGCAATTACCAACAGAGAGCTTCAATTTAAATCATTCTGTGTGCATGTTTTGTGGTGTGTTTGTGTGTTTGGAGGCAGGCTTCACGCTGGCCAGTGTATTGAAGAACCAGTCAGTTTTCCAGCAGTTCCTGATCAAGAACCTTTCCCTTTCTAACTCCACAACCAGCCTGCTGCTCAACACTCCAGTCAGCCTCAGAGAGGTGATATGCTGTTACTTTACTCATAAACGTGTAGCGTTTTCTTCAGTTGTTTGGTTATAAAGACAAAGAACATTGAAAACTGTCACGTGCAGGAGAACAGTATGGTAAATACATCTAATTTGACCACAGTTCATCTTTTTATTTTGTTAAGGCCCTTGCTCTATCCATATATTTTAACATCATTATGTCATAAGAACAATCGGCCACTGACGCAACAGGTACAGTATCAGAAGTAAGGCCATCCAACCATCCATCCATAGCCACATCGTTCAATGTAATTTGGTGACCTTACTTGAAAAACTTTGGAAACCGATTGCCTCTAAATTTCCAAGTTGCTCATTGCTAAAGCTCAGAAAAACTGTGTTAAGCTAACTCATGTCATAGCAGCAACCTTGGGTGAAGTAAGTTCATTTGACTTAAAGATCTGGGTTATGTCGGTAAGCAATATTTATTAACTCTAATGGATTAGCCTCTCTAGGTATTGTTTAAACACTATTCTTTTGATTCTGGCAATGCTTTTTAGATTATAAAAAGGTGATGAGGTGATGGATTTAACATGGCTGGTATAGTTAAAGTCTGAGTCAAATATTACCCCTATATTTCAAACCTGACTATTAGGTTTTAGAGAAAGAGTTTCAAGGTGAATGATAACACTTTCTCTTTGTTTCTGTGGCTCAAAAACAATGATTTCAGTTCTATCTGAATGTTTTGTCAGTGACAGGAAGGAAATGTGTCAGCTCAAAATGTTTACCTGGCTGAAAAGGAGTTATTTGTGTTGTGGAAAATATTGCATATTTCATGGCTTGCACCTTGGTGTTAAAGAATGTTGCAAGCTCATCACACCCATATTTAGAAATCAGTTTTAAGGGCAGTGAAATTGGAGGGTTGGTTAATCTATCTACTGTGGCAAACAGGGCATGATAGTTTTTACTGCAGTTTGTGATGATTTTGGAAAAATACCTCCCTTATTCTTGTTGAACACACATAACATCTCTCTATAAATCTCATAATCATTTACAAGCTTTGAATTGCACCATTTCTTGTCAGCTCTTCGACATTCCATTTTCTGTGCCAAGACTGAGTCTTCTTTTCTCCATGGCACTTTTTGCATATTTTTAACCATTCTAACCTAACCTGGTTGGTATAGACCATCTTAACAGTAAACTGTTAAGAATCAATTATGTCCATATACCTTTTTCTCAATTTGTTACATTTTAATAAACACTTACTTTACAAAGTTTGCCCAGGGGTTTGGAAAGTAGCAAAAACTATTCCAATGCTAGAGAAAATGAAAATAACTTTCATATGTACAAACAAACAAAGATCACAGGTGTTGTGATTAGATATCACTCCTGAAAAAGTGAAAAGAAAAAGCTACTCGCATAAACTAAAGGAAACCGAAACTAAAGTACCATTTTTTGTTGTAGGAGTTTGCCTATTGGGGACCCAAAGCATTATCTGATGATGTCAGGGGTTGCAAATAAATCATAATAAACTCAGTTAATTCAAAGCCACTCCACTGCTTAACAAAAATAGTGTATTTATATACACATTTACCTGTCCTGCTTCTCAGGAAACTCCTCTACAACCTTGATGTTTATCAAAAACGTGGAAGTGAATATAATCAAATACTAAAAACAAGCAATAGATGTAACTATCCCAAAAGGACTGTTAGCTCAGGTCACCTGATTCCTCCAACCCTAAGAACAAACCCTTTTCTGTTTAGTAATTGCTTGAAACTCACTACCTCCCCACATATCGTATACATGCTAAAAATTTTCTATTAAAAGAAAACAATTGAGGGAACACCTAATGCCACCAACCATATGACTGAAACTACCATCCCATCAGGATCTGTACATCTCCAGGACTCTGAGGCATGCACCCCCTTCACCATCAACACAGACTTTTTGAGTTACTGCCCTGGCTGCAGACCATCAGGACCAAAGCTCCCACCATAACAGCAGTTTCTTCCCCTCTTCAATTGGCCCTGACCCTCACTGACTCTTCATCTCCCTACACACTCTACATGTTACATTAACGTAGTGCAACGCCACCTGCCATATCTACCTTGCACATTCCTTTTTGCTCATTAAAACAATCCAGAATTGTATATATTGTACACTCTTTGTGTGTTTGTGAATGTATATATATATATATATATATATATATATATGTTGTTTGTATTTTGATTTTTTCTATTCCCACAGACTATTTATAATATAGATATTTTTTTACTTGAAGTACTTCTCTTTATGTTTAGTAGTTGGTTCTATTACACCACAGTTTGTGAAAACGTATGTACTTTATTGTGATAACATTACCTTCTAATCCCTCTCTGATCAAATTGAATGAAAGGACGAAATGATAATGAAAGTTTTTTGTACATGTCGTACATTGAAATGTCTGAATGTCAGGATATGGTACATTACGTTCATCATTCATGAATACAGAGAGTCTGCTCTGTTTTTATGCTATATCTGTCATATATATGTAATTTGTATTTTGTCTTGTCTTGTTTGTAGGACACTCAGTGGGTCCGGAAAGTATTCATACCACTTCACTTTTTCCACATTTTGTTATTTCAGAGCCTTATTCCAAAATGGATTAAATTAATTTTTTTCCCTCAAAAAATCTACACAAAATACCCCATAATGACAAAGTAAAAAAACTTTTTTAGAAAACTTTGCAAATTTATGAAAAATAAGACACTCAAATGTTGCATATACATAAGTATTCACACCCTTTACTCAATACTTGGTCGAAGCACCTTTGGCAGCAATTAAAGCCTCCAGTCTTCTTGTGTATGATGCAACAAGCTTGACACACCTGGATTTTCTCCCATTCTTTCTTCCTGAAGCCAATCCTTTGCCTTCTTGGCCGTGTACTTAGGGTCATTGTCATGCTGGAAGATGAAGCACCCCCCAGTCTAAGGTCTCGAGCGCTCTGGAGCAGGTTTTCAACAAGGATGTCGATGTACTTCGCTGCATTCATTTTTCCCTCGATCCTGACAAGTCTCCCAGTTCCTACCACTGAAAAACATGCCCACTGCATGATGCTGCCACCACCATGCTTCACTGCAGGGATGGTATTGGCCAAGCGGTGAGCGGTGCCTACTTCCCTCCAGACATGACGCTTGGCATTCAGGCCAAAGAGTTCGATTTTCATTACATCACACCAGAGAATTTTATTTCTCCTGGTCTGTGAGTCCTTCAGGTGCCTTTTAGCAAAGTCCAAGCTGGCTGTCATGTGCTTTTTACTGAGGAGTGGCTTCTGTCTGGCCACTCTGCAATAAGTGCCTGACTGGTGGAGTGCTGCAGAGATGCTGGATACTGTAGGGTTCTCCCATCTCCTCAGAGGAATGCTGGAGCTCTGTCAGAGTGACCATCCGGTTCTTGGTCACCTCCCTGACCAAGGCCTTTCTCCCCCACTTGCTCATTTTGGCTGGGCGGCCAGATCTAGGAAGAGTCCTGGTGGTTCCAAATGTCTTCCATTTCTGAACGATTAAGACCACTGTGCTTTCTTCAATGCAGTAGATATTTTTTCTGTAACCTTCCCCAGGTCTGTGCCCCGATACAACCCTGTTACAGAGGTCTACAGACAATTCGTTCGACTTCATGGCTTGGTTTGTGCTCTGATGCCCTTTGTCAGCTGTGGGATCTTATATAGACAGGTGTGGCTTTCCAAATCATGTCCAATCAACTGAATTTTTCCACAGGTGGACTGAAAACAAGTTCGAGGAACATTTCAAGGCTGATCAGTGGAAACAGGATGCACCTGAGCTCAGTTTTGAGTTTTATAGCAAAGGGTGTGAATACTTATGTATATGCAACATTTGAGTGTCTTATTTTTCATAAATTTGCAAAATGTTGTAAAAAAGATGTTTTGCTTTGTCATTGTGGGGTATTTTGTGTTGAATTTTTGAGGGTAAAAGGAATTAAATCCATTTTGGAATAAGGCTGTAACATAACAAACTGCGGAAAATAGTGAAGTGGTATGGATACTTTCCGGATGCACTGTAAGTTAATTACCAAGTAGAATATTTTTACCTCAAAACCAGCATACTGGCCACTGTACTTTATCCGTGTGTGTGTGTGTGTGTGTGTGTGTGTGTGTGTGTGTGTGTGTGTCCTGCAGGCTTACAGTCGTGTCTTTGGTGCATCTATTAAATATGGAGGAGGGCCCCAAAGTTGGATTCGAAATACAAAAAACCAACAACATAAACCTGGAGACAAAGTTAATCATCTTGATGTAAGTTGGTAGTGGGTTTTTACTGTTTTTATATTTAAAACTCACATCACACACACACACACACACACACACACACATATATATATATATATATATATATATATAAATTTAGCAAAAAAGCACAACCTATTGATTTGTATCACATTCAGAAGGCTTTCTTATTGCCATTGAAAATAACTGGCAAGTTTTTTTTTGTGGGATTACAACAATTGTTTGACAACCTTTTTTGATTTTGTTCTAAAGATTCTGTGTGCAGAATTTCATGCATATCAGACTCAGTGCTTTGAAGAAGTTTGAAAAAGTAGATTGGACCTTTACAGAATTAAAAATCTGAGTGATTACATCCCAGCACTGCTGGTCTCTGGGTTGCAATTGTTTTGCATACAACCTCCAAGTCCTCTTGGGCTTGGGGCCCTAACAAGCAGACAATGTAGTTGCAAGACCTTAATATGTTGACTCTGTTTTGATTCATCCTCCACAGGAGGCCCTCCTGACTAGAGCCATGCTGGAGATCCTCACCTGTGGGGAGGGAGAGCTCAGTAAGATCCTGTTGGTGCCTGAAAAGCAGCGACCAGTGCTGCAGGCCTATTGTAAAGCACTGTGCAGTGGAAGGGAGGGTCTTAGGTCAGAGCGCTTCAGACTGATGAGCCTTGAGCTGAAAGAGCAGATCAACACACAGAGTGTCAATGAGAAGGTACAGCAAAGTTATAGATGGCTGCCTCTAACCTTTTAATACTTCTTTAAATGAAGATACATGGATGGATATATTTTTTTATTTATTTATTCTAGATTTATTATAGATAGAGGAATAATTATTGGAAAGTAAATGAAATAACAAACTGCTGATTATAGTAATTATATAAGGTGCCGGAGTCAGCTGTGACATATTTTTTAAAGGGAACAGGGCATGAGGTCAATTGAATTAGGTAGAATCTGTTTAGCTGCTATGGTAGACTTAATGTTAGCATACCTGCCATTGACACCTTCCAAGCTGTGTGCAAAGGATTTGGATTGTTAATTTAAGGCATCACTGGGTTTTCAGTGCAACAAAATCCTCTTGCGAGCAAGTAAAATGGTCAACACTTTAACATCTGGCACAATAAAATAACATAACTGCTTCTTAGCAATTTTATGGTAGATTTGTATTGTACCAAAGTTAGATGTGTAGTACTTTGACTGTAGGTTTAGGTCTAACACCTCTGAGAGCGCCCAAAAGAATTAGTGTCCAGTATCTGGGAGGAGATGGACAACACCAAAATGAGTGTGTGTGGCTGGGCCATTCAGGTATTATTTGTATGAAGTGGAGAGCCTAAAGGTAAGGGATATGATTGAGTGAGGTAGGTTAGGTTTCTAAAGGTCAAATTTCTGAGAGATGATTGAAGAGGGAGAATATCCCTTTATTAAAGAGATCTTTAACATTGGAAAACCATTTCCTTTGCCATAGTGCAGAGATCTTTATATATATTCTAGCCTAGACAAAAAGATTATTGTTTCAGATAGAGGCCAGTTTAGAGGAGTCTATTAAGCCAAAATGCTTTGGAAATTATTTTCGAATACATTCAAAGAAGGTTAGCTACCAAAGAGCACATAGTGATGTGATGTTGAAAAAAGCAGTTTAGAGGTAGCTAGTGCAGAACGGGGTGTTGACAGACATAATTCTTCTTGTGATGATCTGTATATTAGCCTTTCTCAGTTATAACATACCAACTTTGGTAGGCCAAAAAAAATGATGAGATATGTTCTCAACTAAGTAGAAAAATTACTTTGGGAGAAATAATAGAAGACATTTTAGGAAAAGGGATCTTGCCAGTTCATCTTGATATTTATCTTCCCTGCAAATGTATAAATGAATGTAACTCTTCTCATCATCTTTTTTCATTATTTTTAGCTTGTCAATGATGGGCATAAAGTTTAAAAAATATTCTCTGGGATTTCAAAAGCAAGATTATTAATTTGAAAGCATTCACTCTTTGTGAGATTGAGTTTGTACCCTAGGAAGACACCAAATCTGTGCAGCATTTTAATGATATGGGGAGTGGCAGGAATTCTGGTCCCAGTATGAAATAAGTATTTATGACAATGGTGCCCCGTTTTGGAAGAAAAGACATTGTAATCAGTGTATATTGTTCAAATGACTGAGCTTGATCCCTGTAAAGAAATCATCATGTTCTAGCTCTCAGGTACCTGTTTGATGAATATATAATGCAAATCAACAGCCTGGAATCTAATGGGGTTCACAGCACTCCAGCTTTTAACAGAAGAGATCTGGCCTACACTTGAAAGGCAGATCCCAGTGGCAAATGGAAAGTGCTTGAGGATATTCACTTTGTGCAAAATTGAGTAGCAAAGCAGAGACAGTATTTCAGCTTACCAGACCAGTTAACATGCGAAGGGACACTCTGCTAAATAATAAATCATCTGGTAAGCCCGCCCTCAAAGAAAGCAAACCCCAAAAAATGGAACATCCCCAAAGCAACTGCATCATACAAAGCAAGTAGTACTCCTCAGATCTGCATATACTGTGACAGTGCCTTTGATAAACTATAATATTGTCCTGACCATTCTGTATCTGTCTGAAAAGAGAAATTAAGAAAACTGGGAAGATGTTATTTGTATGTTGATGTTATTTATATTGTATATCCATGTCCAAAACATATAGCAAAGTTCTGCAGAGTTAAAGGTTCCTTGTGTGCATTTTGTTGCCATAAACGTCAACAGTCAGTTTCTGAACCAAAGTGAAGCAAAGACGGATGCTGACAGTGGCCGTACAGAGGCTGTTGTGTCGTTAGTGTGTGGTGGCCGGAAAGTGTCAGGCGATTTACAAATTAAAAAATCTCTGCAAAAGAAAAAAGCATGAATGCCAATAGCTGCAGCACAAACGCCAAAAAGCCGCAACACTGAAGCAAAAGATCCACAACAGAAGTAAACTTACAACAGAACGTCATTCAGAAAAGATAGCTTTATGGTGTCAGGCTAATCATTAGCAGCTAACGTTAGCCAGTCGTACACATGTGAGCCGTACCATTAGCTTTCAGCAAAAGTAGGTAACGTCACGCAGGCTAATGGCTAACATTCTATCAAAATCACATTAAATTAGCTGTTAGTCGCTGACGTTAGCCTGTCCGACAGATAAGAAGTTGGACTATAGTTTTACACTTCTTAATTAACTGAAACCATAACGTGCTCCTTCTTATGGCGAGTTCATGTGATAGAATGTTAGCCACTAGCCCGCCGATTTGGGACACAGTGATGTTATCTACTTTTGCTGAAAACTAATGGTACAGCTCACATGTGTACAACTGGCTAACGTTAGCAGCTAACATCTGACAATGCCCGGCCACCGTAGTGTCCAGCATAGTAACAGTGAAGGTTCCAAACAGTGAGAGCATGGACAGAGGGCCCAGCAGGGAGAAAAATCGTATCTTGTCTGATGGAGGCAACAGCTGTGAAAAGCCTTAACATTGCCAGTGATAAGGCAAGAGGCACTGTATCTGCACACCTACGGTTCTACTGTTCCTGTGGCAGCAAAGCACAACATTCTTAAAGTGTCAAGTGGAAAGTGTGTAGAATACACAGCAAAGAGATGATACTGAAGCAGTCAAAACCTCTCAGACTCTGACTTGAACCGTTGTATTTCAAGACGGCTTTCTGCTTCACCAGTTCACCAATTAACCCTGCAATTGCTTCATTTAGAATCCTCTGGCATCTTTAACATATTGGGTAGTTACACAGGCAATTTGGTAGTTTAAGTAGTGGCTGACTTAGCTCTGCGAGTTAGCTGAAGATTGCTCAATAGGCTAGCGCTAGCTTGTGTTTGGACTGAGGCTTGTGCATTGGGATTATTTAGTTTAGAGTTGCATATTTCAGTGTTGGAAGGTGTTTGGAATGGTTGAAACAAGTTGTGATAGTTTTAACTGATGTCTGACGTAGAGGTAGTAAAATTGACAATATAATGTCTTTTCGTCTTTTCTCTGACATCAAAAACTTGGAAGTCCCTCTGCAATATTTTAAAGCTGTTTATTTGGCATTGAAAAGCAACAACTAAAACAACAACACATCTGAAACCGCTATTGCTTGAAGTCAATACATGTTCTAAACCTGTGTCATCCCACCATCAACTAAGCACAACGGCTGAGTCTTGCTGGGGACAAGTCCATGTTTTATATTTATACATGTATTCATATTTATTGATATTATTTTTTTTTCCTGAGCTCTCTGTCTCTGTCCCACCAGCTTCACCTGGAACAGCCCAACTGTTTGGTTCCTCTCTCTCAATCCGACCTTGGGATCTTGTTAAAGGACCTTGCTGATGTGGAAAGGCTTCTCAAAGACGTGGACCTGCTCTCTGGCCTGGCCCGCCTGCTGCCCAAAGGAGCCTGTACTGGTCAGAGTCCAGCTTCCCCCACAAACATGACAGGGCCACATAACGCCACCACTTGGGGCCCCAACACAACAGACATTCCAAGAGAGGAGAGGGAGGAAGGAGCAGAGGGAGTCAGCGGAGCAGAAGGAGTGAGGGCAGAGAACCCTCATTCTCAGTTTTCAGCATTTGTACAACTGTGGGCTGGACTGCAACCAATTCTGTGTGGCAACAACAGGTGAGTTGGGCAGGTCGAATGGTAGGATGATAATGATAATGATAACTACTTTGTGTCTGTTTGAGGAACAAAGGTTGCAATATTGTAAGGTATTCCTTTATTGATCCCCACATGAGAAATTAATACAAGTACAGAGTAAAAACAGATTGAAATAATAAACATAGAATTGAAAAAATGAATAAAATTAAAATTAAAAAAATAGCTATAAACCTAAACAGACAACAACGACACTGCATCCACCTCCAGACTGTCCGGCTACAGACCCACCACAGACCTGGTTTTCCTAGCCAGCCTTCATCTCCAGTCCATGTCACCTCAACACCCCAACTTATTAAAGCAAAGAATAGGGCCTTGGCTACAACAGACTTATAGAATGGTAAGTTTATTGCACACACTGAATGACCTCAGCCTGCTCTGTCCTTTCCTGTAGAGGACAAATGTGTCTTGTGACTTGTGTCTCCAGTTTATTATTGATCAGCAGTCCACTGCAGTCCCTTTCCACTTCCTCTCCCTCAGTGAAAACAGGGACAACAGGACTTCTGTTCATGTGGAACTCCACCACAAGATCTTTGGTTTTTCTGATATTGACCTTCAGGTAGTTGTTGCTGCACCTTATGGTGCCTCCTCACCGTCCCTGGTGATGCATCCAAAAATAGAGGAGTATTCAGAAAACTTCTGGAGGTGGCAGGAACCAGTGTTGAAGCAAAGGCCCGGGGTGTGAAGAGTGAGGAAGAAACATTCAGTCAGTTTCCTTGGGATGCGCAGATGTAGCTGATCAAAAATGTCAGAGACACAGTCATCCGTGTTTTGGTCAGCTTGTGAGGTAATCTTTAACCCAGAAAGTGGTATAGCGGTGCAGGTGCATCTCCAGCAACTTCTCTCTCAGTAGGTAGGACTGGATGGTGTTAAATCATGCTGTTCCCATACATCATACTCCAGGCTCAACAAGCCTGAATGTGATGTGAAATAAATAATAAATAATAAAGACTCTCAACTAAGATGAGTGAGTAAGGATGTTCCAAGCCTTCAAAATGAAAGCCCCACAAAGTAAATATATCAAATATTTAAGTAGAATACAAGTATAAGAGGTAACTGTGGCTCAACAGGAAACCCAGAGAGACTTTTTTTTTTTTTTTTCAAATTAAGAGCCTCACAAAGCAGTTAGATCCAATAGATAATAAAGCCCAAATAAGTGATTTTTGAACTATATCTCAGTAAAGTTGGTAACAATGCTTGCTCCTCATTTTATTTATCTAAACAACAATTTAGCATTGTTGTTTAAATCGCTCATACATTGAAAACAAAAAAGAAACAGTCCTTAGTAGAGAATACAATTATTGCAACTATCCAAATTAGGTTTGGGGTTAGATTGCACCTGAAAATTGATTTCTGGGCTCAATTCATTTGTTTTATTTTTTTTATTCATTTTCTAAAGCTGTCACTATTATATACACTGAGATGATATTCCCAAGAACTGTGACTTGACAATGACAGTGGCATTAACCCATCCCTGTTGTTGCAGGATCATTGAGCCAGAGGCTTTGAGGCAGGGGAATATGAGTTCTCTGGGATTCACCAGCAAAGAGCAGAGGAACCTGGGCCTACTGGTTCACTTGATGACTACAAATCCCAAGATCCTCTACTCTCCCATTGGATCCGAGGTGGATAAAGTGATTCAGAAGGCAAGTGCAGATTACTTGAAGTCCAGCTTTTTATTCCCTGACACATTTCTCTGTCAGTTGTTAATTGATGGTACAGATCATGGAGTTGAATGCTCAGATAGAAACATATAGACAGACATCAGATGAAAAACATTGGAGATTCTTTTCTTCTGACTGCGAGTGGTGAAGCTGGCTCCTTCTCCGACTGGCGGTGGACCTGACCAGCTGTTGCCACGGTGCCAACCTCCTGCCACGGCTTGGCTTGCTCTAGGCTAACCTGGCTAGCTGTAGGTTAACCTGGCTGGCTGTAGGCTAACCTGGTTAGCTTTAGCAGCGCTAGCCTCCTGATGCAGCCGATTTTGATCGTCAACATGACCGCTGCATTCACCCTCTTCGCCGCTTGTGAAGGC
>JAOWBC010001486.1:2228062-2240773 GCA_028566105.1 Hypoplectrus providencianus
GGAAGACTAGGACGTTATTTTTCACAGAAACGATGCGCAATGCATTCAATCTTAGTGGTGAACACAGCAATATGTGTTTTTGTGCATAAAATAATGACTGGAGTAGACCTTTAGTTACTTATTGACACGGGAACCGCAAATCTGTGAATATCGTTCTAACTTTACCTAACTGCTGGGGGCAGGATAATCTTGACCAACAAACTAAATCAAGTACTATTTATTTTATTTGATATTTCATTTATTTCAATGAAATGTTTTTGATGTAGGATAGCGCTAGCAGGCTAATGTGAGCGGGTTCACACTAGCTTACAACACAGTCCAACATTAACATGTGCATTCAGTGTCAAGAAGAATGAAAACGCTGTCAATAGCAATCAAGTCCAGCATCACAAATGTGTTGTACAAGTCTTGTTTGGATGCAGGTGTTGTCTCGCAAAGCCAGAAGCAACAGTTGTAAAGAGAAGATGTAGTCCGCCATTGTTATTACTGTATATGCCCACAAGACTAACAAGCCCTTTCATCCGCTCAATGAAGAGCTGTGGTGGCTTGGCAGCTCATTTGGTCATCAGCTCATTCATTTTTTGCCCAATGCCATCTGAGTACAGCATCAGTGGACACCACAGCCTGTCATCATGCATCAAATTACTATTTTTATCTTTGTTCCATTTTATTGTATTTTCTATTTTTATTCTCTTAATCTATTTACTCTGTTGATTCAACACCTGAAATTCCCCCATGAAAATATAAAGCTCATCTTTATTCATCACTATGGCTCTCACAATACATGATATTTGCCTAAAAAATATGATAAGCCCATGTAACTTCCCTTTGTTTTCCAGCTTCTTGGTGTCAGTAATCTATTCTAAGGCCAAGCTGGCTTCAGCCTGTGGAGGAATCATCTACTTCCTCAGCTATGTGCCATACATGTACGTGGCCATCAGAGAGGAGGTGGCCCATGATAAGATCACTGCCTTTGAGAAGTGCATTGCTGTAAGTCCTGTTCTCTGTTATTACCTTACCTTTTCATTTCAATTGACATTTCTTTTTATAAAATGTGTATGTGTGTTGTTACTGTAAGATGATAGTAAGAAAACACATTCTCCCTTCGTCTTCCCCTTCAGTCTTTAATGTCCACCACAGCATTTGGCCTGGGCTCAAAGTATTTTGCGCTGTATGAGGTAGCAGGTGTTGGCATTCAGTGGCGGACCATCAGCCAGTCACCTGTAGAAGGTGACGACTTTAATCTGGGTCTATCCATGATGATGCTCATCATCGATGCCGGTGTGTATGGTGTGCTCACTTGGTACATAGAGGCTGTTCATCCAGGTAGGAGATGTTTTCAATCCCCACCATCATGTGTCCTCAATTTTCAACATTTGTCTTGTTCAGATTGATTAAAATATATTTTCCCCTTATTATAGGAATGTATGGACTGCCACGACCATGGTACTTCCCCCTTCAGAGGTCCTATTGGTCCGGAAGTGGCCGTGTAGAGACCTGGGATTGGCCATGCTGTGGAGGTGGAACTGCGAAACTCAGTGTGATGGAGGAGGATCAGGCTTGTGCTATGGACCATCGAAAATCTGGTACAGACAAATGACTCTTGTATTTTTTGTACTGTTATGATCGACAGGAAGGTTTTATAGGATTATTGATTGTCAAGCACAACTTATGACACTGACCAAACGGTCAAAGAAGGCAGGGCTGATCAAATATGATTTTTTTTGTTACTGCATTACCTATTTCATACCTCAAATATATTTATATACATATTTGTGGGTGCAACTGTAATTTGAGAAAGCTTGTGAACCTGTCACCATGTTTGGCCTGCATGACAATAGACTGAGCCCTGCCCCAACCTCTATGTGACACCTAGATTTCTGTAAATGTTCTTCATCAATCATAATTTTACATATGAGCCACTAATTTAATGTTGGCTATATTTCTGTGTCCTGTATCCTGAATGTTTCAATACTTTTCTTCATAATATCACATTTTGGTTACTAAATAGGTCAAAGTGGAGCATTGAAATATTTTTTTCATGTTTAAGTGATCTGTTTTTGTATTTATTTCAACATTCTCATTGTTACCACAGAGGAGATGCGGGGCATAGAGGAGGAGCCAAGCCACCTATCATTGGTTGTGTGCATAGACAAGCTGACCAAGGTGTACAAGACCGGCAGCAAACTTGCTCTCAACAAACTAAGTCTAAACCTCCATGAAAACCAGGTGGTGTCCTTCCTGGGACACAACGGCGCTGGCAAGACCACAACCATGTGAGGGGGACTACAATGGGGACTGATTTTTTGTGTCATCTTTGTGAGCCTTATGTTTCCAGTGCAGCACATCATATTCATGCACATACAGTCCCCCATTTCATTTTGTTTTTAATATTATCTTACTTGTATAAGCACTGAAGCGTTTTTTAAGGTGGCCAAGAAGTGCCAGGCGATTTGCAAACTCAAAACGCTTTGCAAAAGCAAAAAGCACAAATGCTAATAGCCGCATTATAAACGCAAAAGAGCCACAACACGAATGCAAAAGATCAACAACGGAAGTAAACTTACAATGGAATGCAAACCCCTCACCCCCCGCTACTCTGCTGTCTGTCTGAGAAGCAGTTATTCAGAAAAGATAGCTTTAAGGTGTCAGGTTACTGTCATGTGTCATTAGCCACTAATGTTAGCCGCCATCGTTAGCCAGTCGCTTCATGTCTTAGTCTTCTCTGAAGTTCATTCAGTATAGTTAATTCAGCAAAGATAGCTTTATGACATTAGGCTAACCATTAGCCACTAACGTTAGCCTGGTCAACAGATAAGAAGTGCGACTGTAGTTTTACAATACTTCATTAACTAAAACCATAAAGTGCTCATTAATATTACTACTTAATGGGATATTTTGATAGAATGTTAGCCATTAGCCGGCCAATTTGCACAGTGACGTTATATGCTTTTGCTGAAAGCTAATGGTACAGCTCACAACTGTGTACAACTGGCTAATGTTAGCGGCTAACGGTTAGCCAGACACCATAAAGCATCTTTTCTGAATGGCTGCTGTCTGTCTGTCTGAGGCTTTAAAGAAGCAGAGTAGTGGGGTGGTGAGGGGTGTGCATCTCCTCTGCTTCTGTTGTAAGTTTACTTAAGTTGTTGATCTTTTGCATTCATGTTGTGACTCTTTTGTGTTTGTGTTGTGGCTATTGGCATTCTTTTGCTTTTTGCTTTCTAACTATACTCAGATCTACACTCAAAAAAATAACTCTATGGATTAACTCAATTGAATTTTGGGCAGGATTTCCACACATCGACTTTGTGTAGCCTCAACCCAACCTTAATACCTCCATGGAACACGATGTAATTGAGTTGGTCGAACCCATCTTCATTAAATGTAGCAAAAATAATCGAAATACCCCGGTGTAATACAATGTGATTGAGTTGGTCAAACACATCTTAATTTAATGTAGCCACAACAATATACATACATCAAATGGCCTAAACCGATTTGAATGTATTCAATGAAACCTAACAGTTGATCCAAAATAAATTTGTTATATTAGCTCAATTGACCCGCCCCCACCCCACTTCAGACACAAAACAAAATCTGGTTGACGTTTTTTTATTATTATTATTATTATTATTATTATTATTATTCAAAAAGCATGTATAACAAACAACAACAGCCCTGGAGTAAAAAACAAATCCAAAGTCCCTTAAAACAGGCACTCAGACTGGAGGCAAAGACAGGCCATCTGCATTTCAGCAGAACATCACAAATAGTCAAAGAAAAACACAACATTTGTGTTAACCAACCACTGCAAATAGCAGAAATAAAAAGACAACAGTGTGCTTGTGCACACGTATACACTGGTCTCTGGTGAGTAGTCTACAGTGGGGCTTTGAATTTGAATATGGGTGACAAAGCATCACAACTAAACTACATTAGTAAGGACAAAAATGTGTTCCCCACATAGCAAATAGCAAAAATTATGTGTGCGTTATTGTCTGGCCTCTGGTCACAAGTCAGGGCATTGGCAGGGAGCATCCCGATTTGAACGTTAGTTGAGGGGTGACTAAGCATCACAAAAAAATCAAATATGTTACCCACAGGACCTGAGGCGGGCAAAAAGGAAAACAGTGTGGTGTGTAGTCTGTAGCAGGGCATTGGCAAGGAGCATCCTGCATGGAACGTGAACTGAGGAGGAGACTTGGCAATACACAGAAGCGCTGAAAGTGGATAAGTGTCTTAAGCAAATAGCTTGATTTTCAGTTGCTGAATTTTCACATTTAGTTTGTGTCCATCTAGGTTCATGAGAATCTTCTGGACAAATTCGAACGTGTACTTCATGCTGTCTGGGTAGGCAGGATCAAGGGCATAAATCAGCCTAAACAGGACAATGAAAGCGTTGATGACGCTGCTGATGTTGTGCACAACCTTGACACCCTCAATTACCACTCCAACGTTATCTGGCTCTGGATATCCCTGGCTCCTGATGCTGTAAATCCCCATGACTGTAGCTGTGATGTCCCCTTCGGACTCCTCAGTGGACTGAACAAAACAGAACAAGTTCGAGAAAAGCATTAAGAAAGTCATAAACTACAGTGTGTCATAGAAGTGAGGACACCAGTCAAATTTGCAGATTTGTAAGTATATCTTTTCATGGGACATTAAAGAAATATCATAAAATATGACTATGAAAAGTTGCCAGTGTACAACGTATAATGCTTCATTTTATTCTATAGTGAATGGGATATTAACATAGGGGTGTACTAACTTTTGTGGGTACATTTTGCGACTGTAAAATTTAATTATTTTGAGCTAACAATAATTTGAAGTGTTATACAAGTTGTACACTGGCTACTCTTCATTGTGTCCAAGTGAAATTTCTTTCATGTTGTCCCCTGAAATGATATCCTTAAAAATCTGCAGAAATGTGAGGGGTGTACACTTTACATGCTTACAGTAGTGATAGTCAAATATCTTGGGTCAGACCATGGGCTAGAGACACTTCAATGGAGAGAAGAAAAGCTTGTGTGAGAACCCATCATCTTTCACAGGACGGTTAAGACAATGCTACACAATAAATAACTGAAAGACACTTACCACATACTCCTTGAAAAATGCATCTGGGTCTTCGTTGAGATATACAACGAGGCTGCGCAGGACACACTCCCTCCTCAAGTCAATGTCATCACACTAAAAGATGATTGACGAGACACAGAAAGAATAACTGTTAAAAACATGGACAAATCCCCAAATGATCGTGCAATTGCCCACAAACTGAATTGCACTACGTTAATTTGACCAAACCATTGATTTGACCATTGGTTAAAGTTTATGACAATACTGGTACAGACTCTTATTTGGGGAACATTTTTGTGAGATACGAGTTGAGATATGAGTAGTGAGCTGTTGTATAGAAGTCAAAGACTGCCTGGCCAGTCTTAGTTTTAAGAATACAGTTGTCATTTCTAGAAATCAGCCAAATCAGAGGAAAAAATGTCATGTAATCATACTAACCGACATGGCCATTTCCAGGATGTGCTTGATCTTTTGTCCCTTGACACCTCCTTTGCTCTGGAGGATCTGAATTAGTTTTGTTGTGAAGTGGTCAAACTGGGAGAGGAACTTGGATCGAAGTGGCTTGGTTGTTACACGCATGAACTCGGCATTTACCTGGGAAAAAGAAGAGACAGAGAGAGAAAGAAAATTTGTACTGCAAATTAATTAGTGAAAACACTGCTATTGCAAAATACAAATGAAAATAAAAAGCACACACACACTTACTTCACTCTGCTCAAACAGAGCAGGCCATCGATTTGTGAAATCCTCTATCCTGGGCCTCTGGTCCACAACTTCTTGTCGTCTGTAGGAGAAGGTTTTCTCCATCTTGGTTTTTATTACAGCTTTGTTGTCACGCTTGGCCACTTCTGTCAACAAAGCAACTCACTCACTCTCCAGGCTGTCTTCAGTTTCACCTTTGGGATGTCGTGGGATGTAGTTCACTTCAGCCTTTCTAGGCTTTTTGATATGAGCAGCAGATTTCCCTTGGCCTTCACGTTTATGTTTTAAGACCTGAATTTCGGGGTGCCCAAGTCTCCCAAGTCTGGTTCTATAATTTTGCATTTTGTATTTCAAAGATTGCTTCCATCCAGAAAACCTTGACTTGCATCCTAACTGCCCCAAGCAAGGATGGGCCCTTGTCAAAGCAGCTGCTACTTCCTCGAACCGGTAATCCTTCATATACTTTGTGTATTTCATCATCTCTTGTGCCAGGCCATCCAGGATCATTCCTTTTAGCTTCGGGCCAGGAGTGAAGCATGTTCCGTTTGTTACAAACTTGGTGTTCTTTTGTTGTAGCTCCAGTTCTGCTTCATAGGAAAACTTTGGAACAACAAAAACCAGGGGCCAGTTGGACAATCCTGATGTATGAATCTCTGGGGAAGAGTGTGGAGTTGATGTACACAAGGTGGCATCACTGCTTGATGAGGCCAATGATGAACTCTCAGTGTTCGGGATTGGGGAACTCTAAGCAGTCGGTTCCACTGTGTATAAAGTGATGCAGGGCTCCACAAGTGGTGTGTAGATATTTTGGATTTCAGACACTGAGGTGAGATTCATGAACTCCTTAAAGTCAGAATCCATGTATTGCAAAAAAAAAGTCTTAATGCAATTGAAAGCTTGCCTTCACAAGATCATGTACTTCGTCCACAGTTGCTGGAATTCCAGAAACCATGTGCAATTTCCTGGAGTCAGATCCATCACCACAAAATAACCCGTAGAACAGCTGGCTTGGACATAGTCAAACACCTTCAGTCTTGATCTGAAACAAACGTACAACAAGAAAATACCACATATTTAGCAATATACAGTATATTAAATACAAATAGTTCATACTTTAAAGGTGCACTGTGTAATATTTTTAGTAGTTTATTTCCAGAATTCATGCTGCCCATTCACTAATGTTACCTTTTTCATGAACACTTACCACCACCATCAAATTCTAAGTATTCATTATGGCTGGGAAAATCACACTTTTCATACATGAAAAGGGGGATCTTCTCCATGGTCCGCCATTTAGAATTTCCAGAAATAGGCATTTTTAGCTGAAATACTTACTGCGCCTGGTCATACCAGTAAATATTAGTTCATTAATTAGTAAATATTCATGAAAAGATCAAATTTGGCAGTAAACAGCACAGTTTCACTGAACAGCATAGTTGTAATACCTACTCTGGCCACCATCTTACACAGTGCACCTTTAAAAGAGCTATATAAAGGCTCAAGGAGTTTAGTAGTGCCCAAATGCTAATGTTTGAGGCCAGAGCCACACACGACTGAAAATAAAACACTACATTTCCATTACACCCAAAAATACAATTGAAAGAATCTTTTTCTGCATCATTTCTGTAAAGAGAACAGAAAAATCAAATCAACACATTTGGAACCAACATTCATATGTAAGATTTCCACTAACCTTTAACAATGACAAATCTTTTCAAAATGACCATGCGCATACCTGCTACGATGTACTCTGCAAGGGGATATGGGTCCTCCAAGTCACCCAGCTCAAGGAGGCCAACCTCTCTAGTGGGAGACTCCGATAATTTAAAGCCACCATAATGCTCTCTGTACCAAGCACAACCACCTCTAACTATAAAAATTGGATTATCCCTTACAATGCACAACAGCTGAATTATCTCATTAAATTTCGGAAGTCCATCTGCAGATCCATCCACAATAAGCATCCATGTTCTGTAACCTATGCCACTGTATGACAAATGTTTTGTCATATGAACCTCAGTAATTCCTTGGTATTTTTTATGCAGTTTTGACACGTAGTTAGTTTGCACTAACTACGCGGTCAACCGATAACTGCTTGCAAAACATTTAAGTAACAACCAGTGCAATCGGCGAATAAGCATGTCCACCTGCATGCGAAAGGGGGGAGGGGGGGAGGGGCGATTAACTAACTGAACTGTATTCACGCGCTAAATGAAATGTACCTAGAACTATATTAATTCTCACGTAGCCTATTGTACACTTTTCCTGTGAAATTCCCTGCTGCTAGGGTAAACAAAAACCGTAGGTTTGGTCAAACTTTATTCGCCGGACAAGGACCTTTAGCTAGCCTGCCAAAGTCAATACCGGCGTGACTGGCTGATGGTTAGTAGTCTAATTTCATGGCCTTTTCGCAACACGTTTTTTAATACAGTGTTTCGAAACGTAATGACATCGTTTCTCAAGCGTGACCGCCAACCCGACATCTTGATGAAAAAGGTCCTGGAGACGTGGTGCTGCTGGCAAGGCGCATGCGCACTAGAAGGTCCCAAATTGATTTGTATTGGGTTCATGGGTGTTGGGTAAATGCATTGTGTTGAGACAAATATATCTAAATGCATTTAATGTTTAACCAATTTGATCGAGCAAATCAAGCAAAAACATTATGTGCCACACCAAAGAAGGGCTTGGGTCATTTTTTTGAGTGTACTTACATGTTATGAATAAGTGATACAATAAGAAACCATTCCAGACACTTGGAGCTCTCATTTATGTAATCATGACAGTGATAGGAAATGAAGTTGTTTTGCAGACTTTTTAATATATATATGTTTTTCTGTCCCTTACATGTTTTATTTGTTCAGCACCTCTGGATTGGTGCTAATAAATTGATTGGGCGACTCTGATTATCTGGCTTGACTAACACCTTTATTCATACTAAAAGATTTCACTCAAAGGACAGCCTCAGTATGTTGAACTTGCTTTGTAGTACAGGACCCTGACCTGCCTCCTTCTCTCATACGGGAAAGTGTTTATTCCAAAACATCAAATGACCTTCATATGAAATAATATTTAGAGAGAGGTATACAACATTTAAATCCTGACTGTTTACTTCCTTCTACTTTTTTTTATAGGTCCATCCTGACAGGCTTGTTCCCACCTACCTCTGGCTCAGCTACCATTTATGGTCATGATATCCGCACAGAGATGGACCGTATTCGGCAGAACTTGGGCATGTGTCCACAGCACAATGTCCTGTTTGATAAGCTCAGTGTGGAGGAGCACCTATGGTTCTACTCCAGACTCAAAGGCATGGCTGAAGAAGACATACGCAAGGAGATGGACAAGTAAGAATACGTGTGCTGCACAGTTTATGAAAAATGAATTTTCGCCAGTGGTTATCAGACAAATGCAATACATTGTGAAGAATAAATATCACAAAATCAACCAATAGCTCAGTCAATCGCTAAGTATACAACAAAAAAAGTAACCTCACTGTCACACAGATTTAATCTCCCAGCTGGACAGAGTGGTGGTTCTATTGGAAATAGTTTAATGTCAGATGTTTGACTTTATGTGCTCTCAGTACAATGAAAACAAAGCATGTTCAATGAAAACAAGAAAACAAGTTTACTGAAATTGTATGACCATCCGGCAGTTGTAGAACAGTGTATTATGTTATTGCTGGCCTGCAAACTTACCAGTGTTACCAATGTTGTTGTTATTTTGATTATTATTATTATTGTATAATATGCATTTAGCAGTAACTTACATAATACTTTACATAAAAATTTTGGTTATTTAATTACAGCTACTTTGTGAAGAGGAAACAAGATTAGGGTTAGATTGTTTTTTTGTTGTTTTTTTTGCACACAAATTGAAACAGCAAGCAGTAAATTTGTCCTCTACATTCAATCAAACCACTCAACACCCAGGGAACAGTAGAGGGTAAAATACCTTGCTCATGGGCACCTCAGCCTTGAACTGTCATTTTTGGGATTCAGACTGGCAAGCTTCATTATCTAGCATTTTAAAGTTTGAATTAAGGCCATAGCTGAAACATGATTAATTAATGCATGAAAAACTGTCAAAAAAGTTTGATTTCTATTCTGTTCCCCATTCACCCGAACTGAATAAAAAATCCAGAATATGTATACTATTATGAAAATTATAAGTGGCAATGTCCTAAATGAGCAGAATATTTTTATTATTATATATTATTTGTCCGTTTGTCCGTTACTGTGTGTTTGTGATTAGAATGATTGTTGACCTGGAGTTATCCAACAAGCGGCACAGCCTGGTGCAGACTTTGTCTGGAGGGATGAAAAGGAAGTTGTCTGTAGCCATTGCTTTTGTGGGTGGCTCAAGGGCTGTCATCCTGGACGAACCCACTGCAGGGGTGGATCCCTATGCTCGCAGGGCCATCTGGGACCTAATTCTCAAGTACAAACAGGGTGAGTATAGGCCCATTATCATAGAACACATATGTCAAACAGATCCATGAAAGGGCCGCAGGGCTGCAGCCACACCGGCCCTTTCATGGATCAGTTGGACACTCCTGTCATAGAACATCCTTGTTTACATTGCAGTACAGCTAGTTTTGAAGAAAAGAAAGCTGAAGCACTCTTCTTAATGCAAATATAAAAATGCCTTTTCTAGCTACTATCCGTACATACTTCCGTAGAGCTGTCTTTATGGTAGCTATCTGCTTTATTAAAACTTATCCCTCAGTAATTCAGGATGTTTGCACATCAAAGACTCCTCTAATGGGATGGGATGCGGCTTCCAGGGTAAAACTACCACTGTCCTACAAAAAAATTGTAAGGCTTCACAACATGCTAAGACAATTGTAGTTTGCATCACTGTGTGTTTTGATTCCTTTTATGAAGTAAAAAATATATATTTAATCGCAAATGTATTTATTTTATTTTTAAAATTATTGTTACAGATCCTGTCCTTTCTGAATTTCTTGTTTGATAATTACAGTGCAAACATTTTGCTGTATCTCTTTAAGTGTGTGTTTTGCCACTGCCCTAGGCCGTACAATTCTGCTGTCCACTCACCATATGGATGAAGCAGACCTCCTGGGAGATCGCATCGCCATCATTTCACATGGGAAACTCAAGTGCTGTGGCTCGCCTCTCTTCCTGAAGAGCACCTATGGAGATGGATACAAACTGACACTAGTCAAAAAGCAGAGTGAAGGTAGAGGTGTGTATGCTTTTTCTCTATCAGTTCTTTTGGTTTCAGTTTTCCCACCTGTTCAGTCATATTGATAGCAGGAAATGTTGATGATTGGGTTCACACCAACCCCTTTTCAGACATTACATTTATAACATAGATGACCCATCAGGGTCAAACTATGGCCTGTGGGCCAAATACGGCCCATTGGGCTTTTTAATCCCAACCTGTATAGCAGTTTGTTTTTTTTTGTGAATACTTATTACTGCGGTTAATGCATGCATTTTTTTTTAAGCCTTGCATATCCATGCTTGACTACCTATTAAAGGCCATTGTATAAAAGGTTTTGGCCTTTAATGTCTTATATATTACTCTTACAAACACTACATCCATGCTCCTGGTACGGCCCCTCTGCCCAACGCTGCACTAGATGACTGTAATTAGTGTTGTACTGAAATGATGTTGGTTGTAGGTATGTGTCCTGCATCACTAACGGATAATATTTTAAAAGAAGGACACAGTAAAGTCATTATCCATACGTCCTAGGACCCAACTCATTTTTCCAATAAAGAATGATATATTGTAAACAAAAACAATTAACAGCAACCAGCAAAAGAAACCTGCTGTCAGCCTACCAGGCAATTGCTGTTTCAAGCCTTGACGGATCTTTTCAGCACAGACGAGATCCTATGTGCAGATGCTTGTTTAGCCAATACCACAACAACTTGCCAGTCAACACAGATGTAATTTTTGTTGCTGGGCTTCTTATTTATATGAAGCCAACACATTTGAAAGTTTTTCAGAGACAAAAAAGGCTAAAAAAAAACACCTAACACAAGAAACACATCTAAAGATACATATTCTCAGCCAGAAGGGACACAGCTGCTGCCAGATAGCCAGGAAGTGCCGAAGATGGATACACTCTGCAGAAATACGGACAAACTGACAGCTTGGATGACAAACCAAGATCTGGGCATCCAAGGGTTTCTTCAGCATGAAATGACCGCATCCTGATCAGTATGTGCAGGGAAAACCGCCGCATGACATCACATGAGCTTCAGCAGCAGTGGTCAAACCAAACTGGTGTCCATTGTTCCACCTGCACTGTAGGAGGCCGACTTTTAGACCATGGCTTAAGGTCCTACAACAAGGCTGTCAAGAAGCCACTGATCAGTGAGAGACAGAGGTTAGCTTGGCGTCGTTGGGCCCAATCACACAAGAACTGGGCAGCCAGGAATTGGAAGAAGAATTTGGGTTCAGATGAGTCCAGTTTCCAGCTTTATCTTCCTCCTGCTAATGTGAGGGTGCGCAGAGGGCCAGATGAAGCATTATCTCCAGCATGTACAGAGCCTACTGTTAAGCAAGGTGGAGGCAATGTCATGGTTGGGGATGCATGAGTGCTGCTGGTGTTGGTCATCTCACTGTCTGTGATGGTACACTGAACTCTGCCAAGTATTGTGCCATTCTCCAAACCCACATGGTCCCTTCTGCATGTGCACTGTTCCATTGAGGTCAAAACTGGATGTTTCAACAAAATAATGCTCCTTCCCACACATCCAGCGCCAGTAGAACCTGGCTGCTGGAACACAGTATCCAGGTCTTAGAGTGACCGGCTCAATCCCTTGACACGAGCCCCATTGAAAATATGTGGTGCTTTACCTGGTACCAGATAGGATAGGATAAGTTAAACACCAAAGATGCTTTGCTACAAGCAGAGACTGCAGGAGCAACTAAGAATGTGGAAGTTGAAGCTCG
>JAOWBC010001486.1:2379050-2389672 GCA_028566105.1 Hypoplectrus providencianus
ATCATGTACAACCCCTAAAATGCAAAAATCGGGACTTGGCGTATGACAACAACAAATCCTGCAGACTGCAGCTTTAAATGATACAATCCTAATTTTCCACTTCAGGTTTTTTGAAAGTATTATATATGAAATTTATATTTGACTAATTTTATTTCATTTTCACCTTCCAACCAAGTGTCTTGGTTGCCATATGGTGTTTCCCTAGCCTTAAAGCAGCTATAGCCAGTAGGGGAGGAGGATGGGAGGAGGTTCAGGGAGAACAGCTGAACAGCCAACAGTGAAAGAGATCCTGATGATGAGAGGCAGTGACCCGTGACCAATTTTTGATTTTTTGTTCTTTAATATGAAAACATATTGCGCTGAAAAACTGAATGTGAGTATAATTTGAAATTTAATGTTTTGATTTTGAACTCACTGAATGTGAAATTAGGAAACTGAATTAAGTCAGAAACTATATTTGATCCTTATTTTATTGAACTCTTTGTAGATCTTAAATTCAATCCTTGCAATCCAAAATCAGTTTACTGAGACACATAGCCCATCAATGAGGAAGAGCCATCAATTTACTGATAAAGAGTAAATTCCTCAAATTCAGTGACCCATAATGCAATTTTCTGAGCTCCAGTCAGATTTTGGCTGATTCAGAGTTCCTTTCTGTCAGTTTGGATTGAAAGAAAAACTGAATCTCTGTATTGTGACTTTGTGAATATAAACCTTCAGGATCAAATTACTGTTACCGAGCAACTGAATTTCATTTCATGATATTACATTCAGTTTCAAGTTCATTTGAATTTAGTTGCTAAAAAATTTAGCAGACACAATTCAGATTCAGTGTGTCAATGCAATTCAAATGAAATAATACAATTCAAAATGTATAATTTGAAAATTAGTTTCTCAGTTATTTAGAGTTAATTGAGTTAAGCAATAAATTATTTTAGTTCCATTTGTACTGGCACGTTTTGCCCAAACTAAAACCCCACTGTGCACTACCTGTTCAGCTCCGCACAGCAGGCAGAGACTGTGAGTGACTAGGTGGTGAACAAAGTGGAGTATTAGGCAGGTTATAGTCATATATTTCCCTCAGAAGTTGGTAGAGGGGAAATACACAGTGAAAGGAGACTTAGTATTGGACTTGCATGTATTGCAAGAAACATAATGACAATGGCCATTATAAAACAAAAACAAACACAGATCACCTGCCTTGACTCGCATATGGACTTCCTTATGTTGGTCCACCCTTTGCAGCTATAACAGCTCCAAATCTTCTGGGAAGGCTTTGCAGGTTAAGGAGTGTCTTCATGGGAATTTCTGAACATTCTTCCAGAAGCTCATTCATGAGGTCACACACTGAAGTTGGATGGGAATGCCTGGCCCTCAGTCTCTGCTCTAATTCATCCCAAGTGTTCTATCTGGTTGAGGTCAGAACTCAAAGTCTCTCATCTATGTCTTCATGGACCTTACTTTGAGCATTGCATCTGAACAGGAAGGGGTCATTCTCGAGTTGTTTCCACAAAATCGGGGGGATCATTTGAGGAAAATCTCCTGGTATGCTGAAGCATTCAGAGTTCCTTTCACAGGGACTACAGGGCCAAGCCCAGCTCCTGAACAAAACAGCCACACACCATAATCCACTGTCCACCAAACTTTACACTCCACACAAAACAGTCAGTACCAATGTCCTGGTAAGCACCAAATCCAGACTCGACCATCAGATTGCCAGATGAAAAAGCTTGATTCATCACTCCAGAGAACACGTCTTCACTGCTCTACAGTCCAGTGGCAGTGAGCTTTACACCACTGCATGTGATGTGAGTGATGTACGGCTTGGGTTTTGGCCTCAGAAATCCGTTCCATGAAGCTCTCTACACACTGTTCCTGAGTGAATCTGAAGGCAACATGAAGCTTTGCCGTCTGTGGTGATTGATTCTGCAGAAAGTTGGTGACCTCCGTGCACTTTGCATCCACTGACCTCACTCCCTCATTTCACGTGGACTTTCCCTCTGTGGCTGAGTTTCTGTAGTTCCCAATCACTTCCTTTTTGTTAGAAAACCACTGACAGTTGACTACTTTGGAATATTTAGGAGCAAGTAAATATTACGACTTATGGCACCGGTGGCATCAAATCACAGTACCATCTGCAGATCTGCAGATAAGTGTGCTATTTGAGCACAAGACTTTTATGATGTATATGACTGGTTTATGCTTTATTTTTACTGGTTTATTTATTTGACTACATTGATATTTTTCCTTAGAGGACTAGCCTGAGTGATGCATCAACATTTTTAGTGAAGGGTTTCCAGGGGAACCTCTAACCCCAGACATGTTGTGATAACACTTTGTCCATTCCTTTACAGCGGCAGGCAGCTCTGTGAACATGCTCCAGTTAATTGAACCTGATACCAAGTCTACCACCATGTACTGTAAAGTCACTTTAGCTAACCTTGACATGAAAACAGTTTCTCTAGATTTCTCCCCGTGGAATTAATCTGCTACTGGTCGTCCTTTTGTCCCTGCAGTGATAATATAATGATGAAGGAGACAGTGACAATATTTTGACATTCATCTGTGTGGCTGTAATCAGGGCTGAATCAATATCTCATCTGTTATCGTTTCTTTCAACATCGTCTCCACAGAGGGTCTGTCTCCGTTGCGACATCAGTCTTTTATCAAAGCATTGGGGCCGTTGGATCTCTAAGCATTAAATCCTGAGCTGAGAGAGCTGCCCTTGGTGACATACAAAGGCAAAATCAGGCCTGTGAATCACTTAAGTATGAACTGAAATTGGGGAGCTAGACCGGCCAAGTTGAATTCTAAGACTTTGAGTCACCGTGACCACATCCTCCCTCTCCTTTCTTTCCTCTTTCTGTGCTTTACACTGATAGCCATCCAGCTCTGCTGCACCTCAGCTCCCAAAAGACTGTGGAGAGGCCAAGTCGGAGGCAGCAATTAAACGGCCATGCTTGGTTTATTTATTTTCTGCAGAGATTACAGCAGGCATCTTTCAGATTTTTCTGTCCTCCCTGCTGAGTCCTCTGACAGTAATTTAGATGATGCGTGTAAAATATCCCCCTCAAAACCGTTCCCCGACCATCCTTAAAGCAGGACCAGTCATGCGGGGGTTACATCTCGACTTATTTTGCATAGTCTGAACAAGCAGCAGACAAGTATTTTCCAAGACATGGGAGCTATTGGACATGATTTACGTAACTTCTTGCCAAGAAGCCAATGACAAAAGCCCTGACTTCATTCAGAACACTTTGGAGATTAAGTGCTCTCCATTTTGGTGCCATCTTCATTCCCACTTGTCTTGTATTGTTGAACGGAGGGAGGGCTCTTGTGCCCTCAGTGTTGTGTAGCATTTGGCCTGCTTTTTGGTATTCTAAGCTGTTCCGCTGTGGCATTATTTACTCATAGTTAATTCCTACTTCTGTGAAAACCCTTCCATGCCAGCGTTTTTCCCATATTTCCTCCCTGAATATTCCCAGGGCATAAACAAAGCAGTGTGATGAAACGAACAATATATTCAACACTAAAACCATTTACATCCATCTTTATTTTTCCCTTCTATGTGCACATTTCAGAGATGAAGATGTTATACTAAATATAAATGTTCAAGCACTGGTGGGGATGTTACACGCTTCTGTCAGCCAAATCTTGTATCTCCTTTTCTTTAAATTATGTCTTGACTCTTTTACATATGCACATAATTAATCCTTCTTTCTCAGTGCTGGGACCTCTTGCCTGAGGTAACTGGATGTTTTTAAATCCTCGCCAACCCAGACATTTCCATCCTGACACCCGTGACAGCCTTTTCTTTCGCACATTCTTCACGAAACAGACAACTGTCTCCTCTGCACTATTTTAGGGTCTATTGCTAATACTGCTAATCTCCCTCTTAGATGGAATATGAGCATATTTGTCTTTTTTTCTGAACTGATCTGGGATCAGTGTGGCCTCTCAAGTTATGAATGAATACTCCAGGGACTTAGTGAGTCAGCACTTTAAATTTGAGACTCTTAATGTCAGATTTAGTGTTGACTCTCAGTAGACTGGTGACTGTGATGCCCACTGCTCTCTTTTTCTGCTGAATATATGCTTAAGACAGCTAAATAATATATTTATGAGCTTTACAATTATTATCCTTACATATTGTCAAGCCATCTGGTGGGCTTGAGTCTTCATGACTTAACAATGTACAAATGAATCAGTGTTGAACTTGCTCTAAGCTTCCATCCAAAGTACTGGCTTTAAACTCAATGTTAATTTTTGTTTAATTATGGTAGATGATATGTAATTCAAGAAGTAAGGTCAAATATATTGATATAAAAATATACAACTCCATGTTATCTCCATTTTACCTCCTACATGTCATATTTCAAACGCGTCTTCATATTTGCAATATTTAATGATTTTGATTTTTTGGGATTCTAAACTTTGATACAGTAAGTCATGGTGAAAAAAAAATAATTATCAGGCTACATATGTGAGACTGTGCTGGAAAAAAATATACCAACATTGCATGGATGGAAAGTTGTACATAGGTAGAATGAGAAGGAATTAAAAATGGAAAATATCCCAACATTCCAAAGGGATACATTGCCCAATGCCTTCCCTTTATATTAATGGTGAGAGTATTAATGAAAATAGCTTCAACATTGAAATGGCATTTGCCACTGGGACCTCCACAAGTGGTTCATTAATTAGACAAGCTCCTTCTTGGCACCTTATTTTACACCTTTGACCAAATGAGATAGGACTGTGTCAAGTGGAAACGAAATAGAGAACTGCTCATTAAAAGTGGACCCTGTCAAAGGAAACACAACTACAACATAACTAATTCACTTCAGAACTTAATGGAGGAGTTAATCATGCAGCCGTACCAACATGCATGTTGACTCGGGTGCTTTTATCACTGCTGTTTTATTTTCAAGTGAATAAAACACTTCTGCTACATTTTACAGAAAAATGTTCCTGCAAAAAAAAACATTGGCATTAACACCTCTTTAAACCTATCGGTGCAGATTTAAGGCTGAGGAGAGAAAGAAAGGAACATGAAGGGGAACAGAGCACATTTAATTACTCTGAGCATCCATGTGGTGTAATAGCTGCCTGCTGTTCAAACAACTAGCAGAGCCTCTTCAGCCTCCCCACAATGAAAGCTGCTGACGCCGCAGCTTTACTCCCATCTATAGTCTCTGCCCTCAATCTCTCTTGATCAAGAACTTCACAGAAAAACTTGCAAAGTTATGCTTTTTTTCAGAGCTTTCAGCTAGAGAGGACAGCCCAGGATATTCCCAGTAAATCGGACAGAAAAAGAGCAGGAAGGAAATACAGCCAGGCAGCAAAAGGCATTCATCAGGACAGTCCTCTGGCTTTTTTTTACCTTCACTTTTTGCATTGGGGAAATTGGACAAATGCTATTGTGTTGCCTAATTTTATTATATTACTTGTGGTGTACTTTGTGAAACAGCAAAGAAAATGTATTGTCACAGAGTAGTTATTTTCAGATATTAATCCGTCAATGCATTATAGATTTTTAAGGTGGTGTTACATCAATCGAAGCCAGTTCCTTCTTTCAAGCTAAAAGACACCAAATGGTAAGACAAGCCTTCTCCTTGACAGATAGCTGAAAAGCCTCATTTAAGATGTTCGACCTTGAAAGGACTTTGGCTCATTTACCATGGTCAAGAACATTCTAGGAGCCTTTCAAAGTCAATTGAGTTTCCACCAAAGAATTAGACGAGTTCTTTTCCCAGCTCAATCTCCAAGGCTATTTTTATCCATCCGACTGACAGATCAAGTGGCACTGATCAGCACACCTGCTTCTCTGTGCTGAGGCGGAGAGGGAGCAAAAAACTGGAGCTCATACATCAATATGTCACTGGCCAGGACTGTCCAGCGGGGCCCCCAGGGGCAAGCTCACCCCCGCTAGGTCAAGATCGGAGACCCGCCTAAATCGCACATCCAGACTGACCCAGCTCCGATGCCACAAAACACTTCTGTGAATTTGAAGGTGGGCGTACTGGCTTGACTAGCTTTATCTAATAAGCAGAATTTCCAAATTAAGAGTAAAAAACAACAACAAAAAGGATAGCTATTTGATATTTAATGCGGCTGCTACTCAGAGGTGTTGTGTTGTAATCACAAAGTTGGTGGTTTGTTTTCAACCTCTAATGTCATGTTGATGTGGCCTTTGATAAGAGGGACCATACATTAGGGACTTAAGAGAAATCTCATATTTCATTATCATCTCCTTAAAATAGAGACTATTTTCATCTCCCACAGAATCCATAAACCAATTGTATATTGTCATAAGTGACTCATTACGAGGTATAAAAAAAAAAAATAAATTGAAGAAGAGGTAATGATGGGTTCAATACAGAGACCAAATTCCACTTTTCAGTGTGTACACTGCATGTGATGATCAATATGTTATTCCTTGCTTCAAAATATAAGCACAGCTCAAAAGTATTTCCTCAACCTTGCTACTCGAACCAGTCCTGGATATTTCTTCTTCCTCATCTTCATGCTCTCAAGTTGCCAGGAGATTTCCACCCCCCTAGTTTGCTTTTTACTAGAGAGCACTTGAGAGTTGTCTGACATGCAGTATTTACAGTGTGTGTGTCTTCCTTGAAGGAGTGAGAGCAGCAGCCTGTCAAAGTGCAGCGGACATTCCGAGCGCCATGATGGCCACTGAAACTTAAGGCTTTTAGGCTGTGGCTGTTGGCCTCAGTGACCGTTTGTGAAGAATGGCATGACAGTGGTGGTGCGCAGGTCTGACAGATGGAGGACTTCAGATCTCATCCCCTACTGGGCAGGTGAAGCCTTCTAATTGGCACTGCCGAAGGGAGGCAGCGTTCGTAGATCTCCAGAGGCCTTGTCACACTGTAGCTGAGTGCTGATGGTACAAATGTTACAAAGGACAGGGCAAGATAGACTACCAAAGGCTTTAAAAACATTGCTTGTTACATTACATTGCAAGAATACTGCAGCTTTTAAGTTCCTGAGCCCCAGTCCTTCAGTGAGATTGTTTGACTTCTGGAGCAATGTGTTGCAAATGTTGCTAACGTCTTTTTTCCCTCTCTCTTTTCTGCTATGTGCTGGGCACTGTGTCGTCATCCGCTGACCTGAAAAGCAGGTGAGTAAGCCTTCCTTTACTGTGCATTTCAACTCAGCTGAAATGTGATTAGTTCAGCAAGAAAAAGCTGCTTGTTCAAGATAAAGTCTCCAAAAACAGAATAATCTGATTGAAACTTTTGGAATAACCCTTTATGGGTAAAACAGGCTGGCCTCACCTTTATTCTGTCAGTCATTTACATGATGTTGCATTGAAGAATAAGATTGATGCTGGTGATATTCCATGGTGATAACTTTGCACTGGCCAAACACTACAGTAACATTAAAATCTCTCCACAACCGCTCCCACACCTCAGCCTAACTCTGCTCCCACTCCCCTCATTACATTGTTGACTTGTGGTTATTTGATCGGAGTGTGCACATGCAAAGCTCACTCTATTACAGCAGTCACTGTCTGCTTCCTGTGCACTTCCCTTGTGTTGAGCTGAGGTCAAATTATGTGTTCACCTCTCCGCTGACCTGTTATACTTCCTCCGATAAAACTCAATATGGACAGTTATAAAAACTCCCCACGGTCCCCCCTCTCCTCCTGTTTTTGTTTTCGCTGTTACCATGATATATCGACCTAATAATCAGTGCTACCAAGCCGACCAAGAATATACTGTGAGACAGCTGGCGGTGCCTTGGGAGAATCTGCTTTATAGTGGTGAGTACATTACATATTATTGAAAGAGTAGACAACACGCACCTTGAGGCTTGTTGGTTTGCAACAGACTCGGCTAGAAATATAAATCTGCCTGGGACATATTCTTCAGCCTAAAGAAAATTCCTGCATAGTGAATACTGATCCTTTATTTTAATCTACTTTGTGCCCTGTCCTGTCTAGTAAAACTGGAGCTTGAAACTTTTCACAGCTTAAGAGATATACACATCCTTTCATTAAAAGGGAAAGTGCTTTGCAAGTGTGGCGTCTGTGTTTGTGTGTGTGTGATTGGTTGACAGTATATTGCACCAAGTAGCTAAACTGTCACTACTAACACTGGCACAGATTTCCAATACTCTGAGAGAACAGAGCAGCATATTGGCTTTTTACTGCACTGAAGATTTGGCTCATTGAGATGGTTTGATGAATGTCTTGACGCATCTGTGACCATTATTTTAGAACACTCCAGAAAAATCAATAGTGTTTGCTCTGGCTGCCCAAGGCAATGATACCCATGAATGCGTTATTTACCTCTTTATGCGTGAAGATTTGAAACGCTATTCAGTGTTGACTAATGAATGAACTGCCCTGCCAAATACTCCAGCTATGGGGCACAAGAGTATCTAATCACCTCCAAATGTCACTCTGGCTGCCTCCCATTCATATTCCATTCACCCTCCACCTCATCAATAATAGGTAAGGAGTGAGCTCAGTGGAGATACCAGGGGGAGAGTGTGTGTCCCTGTGCCCCTGTGAGGGCCCATGGAGGCCTGGAGGCGAGAATGGTGGCTAGCCTTCTCCTCCTGTTTCTCCGAGTTAATGAGGCAGATGTCAGTTAGGCCAAAAGAGCTCCTGCTCGGTGCATTGGGTTTAGAACCAAATCAGGACCCACCTCTATAATTGGCACCTGATGTGTCGGATGAGGCCGGTATGCTGACATTCATTACATTTAATAATGCACTCTCGGCTCCATGCACCCCTCTCTAACCAGCTGTCTGCTCACTACCCTAATACCATTAGGCTTCAAAGCTCTGGTGTCAAGTGCTGCTTTTGACACAAGTCCTGTGTGGTGGAGGAGCATGCAAGAGCGAGCTATTTGTCCACCAGGCTGTTCTGCCCACTTGGCTGTCCATCATTCCACTGAACTGGAGAGAGCCATGTTCGCCTGAAGAGCGATCTCTTCCAGCCTGATGTAGATGTACCCGGGGTACAGGCAGCCCTTTCAGAAAAATGCATGATTATGGCTGGCTGTCATGTGGGCAGCATCAAGACAGCCTTATCTGGCTGAACCTCCTTGTCATCAGGTGTGCTGCTAGTGAGCCATGCTGGCTACTGCTGCCAATCAAAGCCCAGTGGACCAGTGTCCCTGCCAGGATGCCGTCGCATATGCCGAATCCTGAACACTCTGCTGGCAATGGCGGACTAGCCTGTCCTCTCCAATCAGGCTTGAGTTCCCCAGTATTGCTGTGTGTGCAGGAAGCGTGTCTGGGGAGAGCAGTGCTCCTTTAGCTCAAGCATCACAGACTCTGCTCTGCTGAAAAAAAAACACAACCTTCTCCAATTCTGCCCCTTCCATACTTTCTGAACAAGGTATGAAGAGGATATATTGTGGTATTAAGATTACTTGTCACATGATTTTGTTCCCTGTATGCAGTATATGGGATTTAAATGTTCCTTTATGAATCACTTTATCATTTTAAGTAATGCAAATAATAGCCTCTCTGGCATGATGTGCGAGGATGGGAACTAAATGTATTCAAGGGTCAAAATACGAATGATGAGAGGCCATGAAGAGAAGGAGGAACCAGCGGAACACACAAAAAGGCAAAAATGCAAAAAAGTGGTGCATCCTTTTTGAAATTTCCCATCTCTGTAGAAGAAATACCCAGTAGCTCTTGAACTTGACTCCTACTGAAGTCCTTTATGAGCTTGAAAAGAAGGGTGTTAACAATCTTGATTCTGAATTCCAACTCCAGTCATGGTAAAGGAATATGTTGCCAGCCAATTTACCATCTCAGGTACATTTTTTTAATATACCACGAAGTAATGTTAGAAATTTAAAATATTGCAGCTTGTGCAACAAAAAAACACAATAAAACACTGAATATTGTGGCAAATTATAATTTGTCAATGGCCACTAAACAGCATAAGCCTACTCTCCCAGCCTCCTTTGAGTTATGTCAAATAGAGGCCATTCGAAATATCCAAACTGCGTGTGGAACACTGATTGTGGCCGATAGCTCCAAATTCAGGCAGAGACTGCAGACAGCCTGCCCCTTGTATCTGCATGTGTGAACGCAGCGTGAGGCTGCACTGCAGCTGCATGGGCTGGAGCTCCAGACTATGTCTGCTAAGTCTGACTAGACACTGATTCATTGTCAGCCTCATATCACTCACTGTATGGGCAGCAGTCGTGGTGGCAGAAGGGAGGGATTTACACAACAAGTGTCTGACTGTGTTTGTATTGGTAGATATGCATGTGACAGACATTCACTGTGCTTCTGACAGGGCAGCCCCCTTACTAGCAATGCTAACAGTACAGCTATCATCCATCATGCATAGTTCCTGGCTAAAGATGAGTTTTATCTAAAACCCTACTCACACATTAAAGCAGGTCATTTAAACCAATAGCTATTTTCTCTCCTAGCCTTTACTGGTGCACAGTGGAAGTAAGTTAGTAGTTCATTTCCAGAATGTGTTATTTATTTATTCATTTATTTATTTATTTATTTATTTATTTATTTATTTATTTATTTATTTATTTATTACCTTTACATTGATGTAAAGTAATAGGTAATGATTAAAGCTCATGAAGCTCATGAAACTTTTCATTAACTGATGA
>JAOWBC010001486.1:2436024-2455372 GCA_028566105.1 Hypoplectrus providencianus
ACAGGTACAAAGCAATAGAATCAAGGTATAGAGCAAATTTAAATTGAGGTAAAAAAAAAAAAAAAAAAGAAAAGAAAAGAAAAGAAAAATACAAATTAAAAGAAATAGTAAAACATTTGAAAATTTAAGAGCAATAAAATCGAAAAAGAGGAGCCCAATAAAATTTTAATTATCTGAGTTTCTGCTTGAAACACAAAGGGCCATAGGTCTAATGGTTAGGATCAATTTCCCTGATATGCTGAAGTAAAACAGGTTTTAGAGATGCCAGTTGAAGCTGAAACAGAAAACGAATGGAAGAATAAATGTGGAGACGAAACCATACATCACTCCTCATTCCCTGCATATGCCAAGACTGATGCTGATTCTAGTTACAGAGAAAAAACCCACACTCATGAGGACTTTTCACATAAGTGTGCTCATTTGATCTATCAGTCTGCATTTAGCTCCTCACCTAGACACAGATACAGAAATAAGAAACAGCTTCTTTTGTTGTTTGTTTACAAGTCACTGTAGTTGTAATTTAGCTGTTTCCAAACATCTCTATAGAGTGTCAACCTCATAACATTGCAAGTGTCGGTTGTTAGTGGTATGTTTTGGGTCCGTTTTAGACTTGATTTCACATTTTGCAGGCTTGAAATTGGGTATCATTTCAAGGAGACAGCTGTGGTTTGGGATTGTCTCTGGTTTCACTGCTAAGAAGTGGGCATGGAGCCTAATGGAGTTGGGAGAAACATGTTTCTCTTCTCTGGGAGGAATGAGAAATTGTCTACTATCAAATATCCTTCCGCAAAAAATGAGGTGAAACTGACTCTAATGGCTCTTTGCACATGCATAGGCTTGTGTGTCTGTGTACCCACACTACTGTGTGTGATCCCGGTTTGCTTGTGTTCATAAGAATATGGGCAAATGGTGGCTTATTTGGGGAGTCATTTGAACAAAGCTTCAGTACTTTTAGTGCTTCAGTCACCGAACAGCAGGCTGAAGTTTCAGGACAGTACCTGCAGGAGTCTGCTAACAGCATTGTGTCCTGATGTGAGAACCAGCCCTACTCTGTGTGCTGAAGTGGAAGAAATGAGCCCAAATGGAGGACACTAATGTGCTAATGCTGTTTGAGATCTAAAGCATAGTGTCCTCAGTCTTACTTGAAGAATTCTACAGTGGCCCATACAGCAAGTGTAGAGAAATTATTAGCAGTTAGTAATTACTAGAGTTTGCTCGATTAGCCTTCATGTATCAAGATTTTTTGAATTATGTCATACAGGAAGTTACAATTAAGATGATGCATGGAAATGTATGCTTTTTCTTGGAAACTTGTACTAACAATATAATCTGTGATAATAATAATTTTAGATGTTGACATAAGCAATGAGGTAAAGAATTAGAAGCATATTACTTCAGGAAAACATGAATTGTATGACAGTTAAAGATAGTGATGAATCTTACTGGATATTGTTAATCTGTTTCTGAACATTTGTATTTTACCTGGTATGAAGGTGAGAAAGTCCTCCTGATGCCATTATATTGAGTTTATTTGAAACAGTAAGGCCTACCTGTCTGCCTAAAGTATGCCTATATGTAACTCTCCCGTGCATGATAGTGTATGGGCCACTATTACTTCTGTACTTGAACAAAATGCACTCATTTAAATATTGGAACAACAAGTAAATTAAAAATTCAAATATGTTATTTCTATAGCCTTGGAAAGGTCAATCAATATTTGTTAACATGAGCCACCCAAAGGGAGAAACTTAAGCAGTGTGCTTCCTACTTGCAATACCATCAATAATAAACAACAAGCTACAGGAACAAACAGAAATCACACCACTGGTTTGAATGTTTATGGCAGTATAGAACTATGATTAACATTGGATGAAGTGGAATTTAATGTATGAGAAGCATCAATATCTGCCTCCAATTCACAGTCTTACCATCTGCATCACCACTTTCTAAATCTCCCCAGAGGCCACGCTTGTTGGTCATCTTGGCGAAGAGTACGATTGCTATTTTCGTATCCATATATGCTCAAAATATTCAAAGCAATTAAACCAATTAATTTGAACGTTACATTAAAAATAAAGCTGTAGTTCAAGTATTACTAACTCAACTGGTCAGTGCACATGAGTATTTTTTTTTTTTTTTGCATTTAATCAAGGCTGCAGCTTCAATGCATTGACCATGAGACTGAAAACATACAGTGTACATATACATATATGATATCTAAACGTCCATATTCAACCATATCAATAACTGGATATGCAGCAGCAAATCCATATTGGGAATAAAATATACACACAGTATGTAAAGAGCATATAGCTGACAGATCTGGAGCTTTTATGGGAAAAAATATGGCAGCAGAATAAACAATATGATACAAATTACTGAGTATGTTCAACCCTTTAACAAGCCTAACTGCTGCTGAACAACATTTTCAACATACTGATAAACACGAGCTGATTACCACTTACTGTGAGACTTCAAATTTAGCTTGTCAGGAAAAAAAAGCATGTTGCACACAGTGCAAACACGGATAAAAACTGTCATTTGCATTTTTTAAAAAACAGCAAACCTAACAAACTATGCAGTCCAGCACTAGGCATGATGGGAAATATTGGCCATTACTAATATTTCAGTGCTTAGCCTTGTTTTAATCAACACCCTGAAATGAATTCTACAGGCTTTCAAGGCCAGGAATGATCACTATCCTGGTGACTGGGATATAAATGGAAACTGTCCAACTGTGCTTATATTTGCAGGTGTACTGAGATTTTTTTCTGGATGAACGCTGACCTGCATGCCATTTTGACAACAGCTAAGCTCACAGCTGTGTTAAATTAGCTGGCCTGGGCTGAGAGCAGCTGCACACACACCCCTTGAATTGGATTGTCCAGGTTGCGGTGAGAGATGGGTTATGACTGAATTTAAAGGGTCGATTGAGATTTTTTAGACAATCTGGGAACTTTAATGACATCAGGCAAAGATGCAAAACATATGGATCCATACATCATGTAAATAATGGGAGCTTACCAGGAGAAATAACAAGCGAGAGCTAAGGAGATGGCCTTGAATACAGGAAAACACAGGAAAGAGTGCTGGTAGTTGGCAACCTGTCTGTGTAGCTGTTAGAATAAGTGATCTAACACAATACAGTTAGTATTCCCACAAATATAGAGTCAATCAGATAGCTGGCAACAAACTGCCATAGCTGATATATATTCACCCTGCACACACACTGTGCATCACCTCATCACACATGCATGTGAGACAATTCAGTCCTTTTTTTTCACAGTACAGTAATAGGAATTTCTGAAAAGTATAACTGACCCTGAAAAGAAAAAGATATGGCTATCCAAGTCCCTCATAATATACAGTATAATGGCTCTGCTGTAAGACTGTAAACTGACAGGAGTAAAACCAAGCAGAAATAGAGAAGAACGCCTTTTTTGGTGACTTTAATTTCATTAGACTGATATCTAAATGAAACATCACCTTTAAAAAGAGGTCACAGGACCTTTCAGGTGAGGGTGACAGAGTCTAATCCTGAGCTCCCACTTTCCCTCTGCGTCAGAGGCAATGGACCAGTGTTTGGGGTTTGCCAGTACATTGGGCAGATATTGCAGTTTTCTAAAAAGTCTAATATTGATCTATGGCACTGTACCACATTCCCATTTTACCTTTATTGGATGGTTAACAGAAAGGAACCAGAGGAAATATGTGTTGAGAGTGAAAGATGACACAGGGCAAAAGTTTTCTACTAATCTCAAAGCCATAACGTTGAAACTTTTTCAGCAGAATGCTCCAATGCAGGGTTTTAATGAAGTTCTTGTCATCCACATCCAAGTTAATAAGCCAGACTATGGCACTCTCCTCATCACTGGAATCAGAACAGCCAAGGCTTAGTTCTTATTTCAGCCATCTTGCCAGCCTCTCTGAGTGAATCAACCCTTTTGAATGGATTTATCAAGTGACTCAGGAAGCTGAGGAGAGCACTGAGGGGATTGGGGAGGAGAGCAGATCAAGTGGTTTACTCTAATGAGCCCTGTCAACAGTATTCTGCCTATAAACAAATAGAGCTGACAGATGACACAGTGGCAGCACTTGTCTCCGTCTCGTCGGCAAACCACCTGTCGATGCCGTTTTGGACTCTGGAAAATGTGTTGCTCCGCTTAGAAAGCTTTCCGTGCTTCTCTCTCTCTCGCTCTCTCTTCGCTCTCCTCTTCCTCTCTAAAACACAGGCTCACACTTTTTAGGGCAACACGGAAAGTCATTAGTCATTATTTTCTCCACTGTCTTTCCTCCCACACATACACTGTCACTTGCCAGCTCTCTGCCACTGCTTGAGAAATTATGAATTATGTTTGTGTCTCACTCTCTACAGGGGCAGCGACTGCCGACTAGAAAGCACCAACCGTATAGCTGCCGCTTTGTTTATTCCTCTTCTTAGGCATGGCCTTTTTTCCACCGTGCCTGTCAATCACTATTTAAACTACTGCGGTCACCAAACACACTGCAGTGCACCACATTGAGACGAACCACCTAATTTGTATCAGCTTTTCTCAACCTGTCAACCATGTTTGGTATGACAAAGAGGAAGAAGCCCAATTTTCTGTTGTTGTCATTTATTCCCCAACACAGTGGAGACCGCCCGCCACGAAATGCTCTCCATTTCTTAATTTTACCACGAACACCAGCAGGGATCCGCTGCCATAGCGCCGCTGCCATTCACATGGGTATAATTGGTATTCATTCGGAAGTCTGCTCAGCGCTTCGCAAGCTGTGCAGCCGCAGTATGAGGCTGTTTGACTTAGTAGTAAGAGCATGTCAGATTAAAGTGTTATTTATCACAGAGAGTGGATGCACAAGAGCCAGCAGAGTCAGGGGTGGAGAGGTTTGGGTATTGGTCTTGTCCCCAGCACATTGCACATCCCTTGCCCTTAATCCAGCTGTGGGTATAAGGCCTGCAGGCTGCAAAAGGCTTTGGGGAGTGATGAGAAAAAAACATGTGACAGGCCCTAAACCCATGACTCAGATTAAAAATCACTGCTGTATACCCATCTGAAGCTATGTGACAGGGTGACAAACATTTCCAACTGGGGGCAGCATGTTGCCTAAGAGGATTTTCAAATAGCATTTTTTCTCCTTCTTGGAAGCATTCAATAGAATAAGAGCACTCTGCAAAGTGATTTGTTTGCATGTCCTTTGTGTTACATAACATGGTATATTGTGGCTTTCACAGCGAGCCTGCATAGGCTGTTTCAAGTGGTTAAGTGTAGTTCCGATTATTAATGGTAATTCTGCTACAGCTGATTTAGCTTTCCTCTTCTTAGCAACTTTGAACACTCAAAACAGAGAGTAGAGGCCCCTGGGGGGCTGTGTTTCTGCCAGTTTCCTTAGTGATACTCTCAGAGCTCAGTGGAGAGGGAAGAATGCACTGATTTAGGAAGTGTGTCAGCCTTTCTCTAAGAATTTATGCATAACTAATGCCATAATACCCATTGATCACTGATGCAAGTTTGTAGTCGTATTGAGGTAATGATTACAGTTCTTTAGGTTCCCTATTTACAAAGCAGGGCTTACCAATTTCAGTTTGCTCTGTTAACTGCAGTTCTACATGTGGCAACATGAAAATAAATCCAAAAGACCGGGCACAGGCGAAGCTCACTAGTGCAACCAAATTTGAAAACCCATTCAGCTGAACATTTTTACTTTATTTATTTATGTCTCCTTCATGGTTTAAGAGCAAATACTTGCAAAACAGATTCAATTTGTTCCATCAGCTGCAGTGAGTATGCAAATAAAGCATTAATACCATGTTGTCACAGCTAACTAAGATGTTCGATTAATGATCTTGAGGTAAATTGGGACGACTGTTTATTGTTTGAATGATCTAACAAAATTAAAAAATAAATCTTGTTAACCTAATCTTTGACTTAACCCATACGATTAATCTTACATGAGACTTTCCCTCTAATTTTAACATAGTAGCATAATGCCTTTATGTTTTTGTGGTTATTGGATCACAAAGACACAATTAGATTTTTTGCTCCTTCTACTGCTGGCACAGCTACAGTCTGATCCTCCTTACGGACTTTTACCTGACTGATGATATATTCTCCAGTTAACATTATACTGGAAAAATATGTGCAACATCATTGTTTAACCCTCCTGTTGTCCTCATTTTCTGTTTACACCCTGTGTCCTCCGGGTCAAAATGACCAGTTTTCACGAAACCCCCAATATCAGCAGGTTAATTGAATTTGAAACACCAAAATTTCATCTTGTCATTCACCATGTGTGTGAACAGGGTTTTTCATATTTTTGTATTTTACATTGTGTTAAATTGTTCACTGGAGAAAAGCATGAAAGAAAGTGAGTCATTGGGATGAATTAAAAATGGATTCGAAAAGTCCTTTTAGCACATTTTCTTTACTTTCTTAAGCTATAGAAATAAAAGTGAAGAGGGAGAATTCAGGATAACCCATTCAATTAATTTGCACATGTTTTTGTACAGCTTACATGGACATGTGAATAAAAGCAAAATTTCACGTTTTCTACTGTTGGGGCTAATCTAGGAAAAGTAATAAAATTTCAATTTGAAAAAAATGCCATTTAGGGGATTTTTTTGGTTTTTTTTTAACACAGTGGCAGGTCATTTTGACCCGAGGACAACAGGAGGGTTAATAATACAGCAGAGTTTATCTGGTGACATTGGCATTATGGACGGTACAACAACAAAAATCTACTTGCACTGTCTGTATTCTGATATTTTACCAGTGATACAAATTCTAACAAGTCACCTACAAATGTGTGCAAAACCAACATTTCACCCTAACCCTAACCCGTGGAAAGCTCATTAGTGTGCACTCAGAGCATGGGCTGAAGCATGCAGTGCTATATCCTCCGAGCTTAACACAGCCTGGAAGCCCTAGGATTCAGGTCAGGTAGCAGATTCTAGAGATACTGAAGCTACTGTAATGCTTCTACTGTACTTGTCTTGTTTCTCTGTTGTTCCAGGGCTGAAAGTGCGGGAAGTGATGATCAACGTGTCCCGTCAGCAGGTGGAGGACTTCCACGGCCCTGAGGACTACTGGTGTCTCTGTGTGGCCTGGAGCCACCTGGGTACCTCCAAGAGTCGCAAGGCTACCGTCCGCATTGCCTGTGAGTTTGGAGTAATTATTCATACTGTACAAACTGTATCACAATATGTCTTGTAGGAGCATCTGCACAAGAAAACTAATTAAGTTTAATTAAATATGTATGTATATATATATATACATACATATATGTGTGTGTGTGTGTATAGGTGTGTGTGTGTGTGTGTGTGTGTGTTTATTGTCAAAATCATGCATAAATTTGAACTATTTAATTAATTAATTCCCTTGCAGAATGTAAGGGAAGCTAGTATAAGGACATGTATAGAAAATTAGCAATGATGCTATTTAAATGTATTTACACCGAGACCTTTGATAACCTAACTTGATACTGTAGGCTCAAGTTGTGTTCATATCGTCCATACGTTGTTGTTGTTTTTTTTATAAAATCATGTTTTAGTTTTTATTTTGCTCTGGTGTATATCATGCTCTATAAATATCCTCAACTGCCAATTAGCAGATTGTTTTCTTAGGTTTGGACCAAAATGTGTGAACATAACAAGCAAGAATTGTCTACAAAAAACAAATCAGATATATCGGGAGTCAAATAATCCACCTCTAAAAAATTAATGTTGTCCAATCAGGTTTGGATCCAATCAGCTGTTGACAGTCAGGAATGCCCCAGTCCAATATTGCTGCGAAACAGTAAAGGCACCAAAAGGCTTATATTAATGTTTATTTAAGTGTTTGTACTTGATTATTTATGCAGACCTGAAGGCAAGCTGACATAAATCATACTTTAAACACCAAGAAATCAAAGAGGTCCTTTGAAGATAGTAAGAATTTAAGTTCATAGACGATATCACAACCTTCATCTGTTCGGATTTGCATCAAATTGTGTTTGGCCTTACTTTACACTTAGACCTGCCAAATGAACTGAGGCACTAGCATGGCGATTTTTTTAATGTATATAGATCCCTTTGTGTGATCCTAGGGTACATGCACCCATGCTGAAAATAATCATCATCAAAGGCAGTTTTGAAAACGGTTAGAATAGGATCAGTCTCTATTGAATGCACACGAAGGCCTGGGACGATCAGAGCTATCCTCCCGCACTTCTTCCATCCAGTATATCCTCCAAACCACCTTGTCAGCAGATTACGTAGCACAGGGCCATGGGATCCTCGCTATCCTATATTGGCTGGAGGGTTTTGAAGGTCGTAGCGTGCAGAGCTGGGGGCAGGCTGGCGTGTTAGCTGCTGTGGAGGATTGAGGCCAGGCTGACCATAACACTTGACACTTGACAGCTGCCTCTTATCTCCCCACACAGACCTGAGGAAAAACTTTGAGCAGGACCCCCAGGGGAAGGAGGTGCCAATCAATGGGATGATCGTTCTGCACTGTCGCCCTCCAGAGGGAGTGCCTGTGGCGGAGGTAAGGCTGCTGCTACTCATTCCTCCTCTCCTGAAAGAGCAGAAGCTTATACTCCTGTTGAGCAGCAAAGTTCTGCATCAGAGTGGCCATCCTTATTCTGGGAGAGTCACTCTCTTTCGATTTTCCTCCCACTCTGTTTTCTCTGACCTTTACGAGATTGATATAGTGTTGCTGCATACTGCACTAGCAATAAGTGTAAAGATTTAGAAGTGAAGGTGTACAGCATTCATTTTAATCACGACCTCTGTAAACTGTGAGGAGTATTCATAAAATAAAGACATCAGATCCTCTTCTGATCCTCAAATTCACTTTATAACATCAAATGGCACTTAAATAGAGATTTATCTTGTCATTTATAATCAGTATAAATGTGCTCAATGTAAAAAAACAAACAAACTCAATCATAATCAACAGAGAGATCAGCAGAGAGGTAGTATAAACCTTTCCATGAACTGATCTTTTTTCTTTTAACCATAGTACCTAGAGTAGGGATTTTGTCAAAATTCAGCTTGACAGAACTACCGACATTCAAGAAAACATGCACATAAATGTTCTTAAGGCTCTTGTGTTAACAAGACATGGTAACACTTTCAAATAAATTGGGATGTAGCGAACATTTAACTCACATGACTGATCAGCTGTTTCCACTCTGCTGGACAAGAGGAGCTGACATGAAATAACAATTATAAGTTGCTCAGTTGAATCTATTTCCTGAAGTCTGGGGCTGATGTTCTCAGATTAGCAACGCCATCTTTGTTGTTTTTTCCTCATAAAATTTGTTTGTTTATTCGTTCTGAACCAGTTGATGGCAACGTCCCTCATTCACATTTTCTTTAATGCAAAGTTTAGAAATCTCTGCATCAAACTTCACTTTGACTTAAATGAAAGCTAATGAAAGGGATACCTTTTGTGGCAGCGGTGGACCAATGCATCATGGGTTATCTTGCAAACTTGAGGCTTCAATTAAAGGCTGAGGACAAGCCTTTTTAGACCACTTCTTTTAAGATGGAAAAAGGATCATTATTCATAGAAGAAGTACACATGCATTTGTTTAACTCTCTAAAGACACATAGTATTGGAACCCAATACTACTTACATATGATGTGAGATGTGATGACAGTGGAGCAGTGCTAAGTAGCTACTGTGGTAACAAGGCTACAAATAGTTAACGGGTTAATTTTCATGTCTGATACAACATCATGACTATTAAGCATTCAAAAAGGAGTATCCATCCTTGTAGAGCTGACACAGAACTGTATTTTTGTGTATATTAATCCTTCATTAACATGTCACAGCCAATTAAATGTTTGAAGATTGCAGTAAAACAAAGTGAGCGGGAAACAGCAGTTATTAACCTTGCCAGTGTTGTGTGTTCACACTGTGAGAAACATCTGGCTTAAAGTGGATCAGGTCAGTCATGTGAGTGGGGGGTGTAAAACTTTCGATTACTGGATTCTTTAGTTTGACGAATTAACGCCTCCTACTGTGTAGGAAGACAGAAAAGCTATTAAAGGGAATCTCATCACTGCATGGAGGATACCATCTTGGAATCCTGGTGTGGATCATAATATGTTATGATGTGCACACTGATCATCAGAAACCAGATTTTTCATCTCACTGAATACATATTTCTTACATCATGCAGGTTTGTGATAATCTCCATCATACTGGTTGATCTTCGGTGCTTCCGTCAAGCAAATTAGTAATCTGTAAAAAGAAAACTAGAAAAAAAAAAAACTACCAATACTACACTACACTACACAAGTGAAAGTATTTTTCATTTTATAATTTTGAAGAGGACAGGAGGTAAAGATAACATATACATTTATTTTATATAAAGATTTAGATATCAGTGATCAATGAACATCATAACTACCCACAGCCATGAGTCACTCTGCTTTTTTTCCCCAACCAATAGTCCAAACCTCTTTGTTTGAAAAGCAACTAGTAACTATAGCCATCATATAATTGTAGTTGAGGAAGAAGTTCAATATTTTCCCCTGAATAACTGTAGAGCAGTGGACGTCTGCACCATTTGCACTTCCCCTGAGTCCTCAACCTGGTCGTCATTCTGGACCATCTCCTTTCTTTACAATCCCACATCACAGCCATCACTACATCTGCATTCTACCAGTTCACAAACATCTCCAGACTCCAGCCATCACTCCCCGGATCCATTACTGAGACAGTCTGTCTTCATAACTCATATTTGGACTTTGTAATGGAGTCTCATCCTGGGTACCCAGAAAAGCCTCTGGCAGACTCCATCACATCAAGATCTAAGACAGGTCTTTGTGCCGGTGAGAACCCTAGCAGCTGAGTTGTGGACCGACTGGAGTCACATCACCCCCACCTTTATTCACCTCCACTTGCTCCCCATCCCTACATCGACTTCAAAACACTCCTTATAACATACAATTCCACCCGTTCCCTTGCTCCTCAGTACATAGCTAATCTCCTCCAACTCTATACCCTGTCCAGGAGGCTGCAGTCAGTCTGCTCTACTCCCTCCTACACCAGGCTTTTGGAAACTGAGTTTTCCATCTTACAGCCAATTAACTCTGGATCTTTCTTCCATCAGATATCCGAAAAATGCCTATTTCCGGGACTTTCAAAAGACTCCTCCAGCACTACCTGGTCATCATTACTTTTGACCATAAAAAACTCCTAAGTGTAAAGTAGCATGAGTAGAAAACAAAAAAGTACAAGTACCTCTAATTGGTACCTCACTAGGCACAGTCCTGAAATAAATGTACTCAGTTACCTTCCACCATTGCAGCTGGGTTATTGTACCTTATAGTACCACCTAAGCATGAACACAGTTTAGTTTCTGGCTTTGGAGATGCATCCGAACATTGTCAATGGAAGATACAATTTACTCAACGTAGGGTCGAGCTACATGACAGGCTGTCGGGCCGTAACACAAGTCAAGCTTGCAGTACTGCTTTAGCTGAAGGCATCAACCTGTCTCAGTCGACCTTCCGCTGCCAGCTGTCCTCTGGCTTGGTTTGGACACAGGTCAGATGCTCCCTGACATTGATGTGAAGCTGAAACTCCATTTGAAATGACTGCAGTTAGGTCTATTTTATTTATTTTACAAAGATGTACTAAATGTCTGGTCCAGATTTTAATGGTTGGGATACTTTCTGTTTTTTAGTAGCATTGTTTTGCAGTTATTCTGTTTAGAATTAGATTGCTAATAGAATAGAGTTTTTTGAATAGGGATGACACAGTTAAACATAGTTACAGTATGTGTATAAAGAGTTTATAGCCAATGCTAATTTTCAACTCTTGTCCCTAGCTACAGAAAGTCTCTCAAACATAACGATTATGTTTATTAGTGAAATGTATGGAACTACACTGTGCATGGAGCATCTGACAGCTGTTTTGTATGAATGGTTCCAAAGCAGCTTAAATGCACCTTTGGTACATTCAGACATATCCAGTATGAAAGGGCTTTGGGCTGTTTGTTTGTATAAGACAATTTCTTTGGGCTTGCTCAGGGTGAAGTTTAAGTCACATGAAAAAGGAAGTATGTTTTAATGCATGAACTACTTTTTGCACACTAGGAGAGGTAGTTGCCCCAAGCCATTAGGTGAACATCGACAAACACTGAAACTATTTAAGCACAGTGCAAGCATTTTTTCTACTCCATTGCAAGCAAAGTAGAGTTGTTTACTTTGAAGACATATTGAGACTGTTGTCTTCAACCCTTTTCAGCTCAGTCTGGCTGTTTCTAATTGTACTCTTTCTCCATTTAAAACCGGTCCACCTAGTGCAAAATATGTTAATATCTGGTTGATTAGACATGTGATTGAAGTAGAGGAATACACTGGAGTTGTGCTGGGTGCAGGTGTTCTCCATGTAAGCTACATCATGTATAAGCATAGCTGTGGAGGGAGGAGCAGATCGTCAATGGTTTGTTGTGGTTGGCCCTGCATCATACTGTAGCTACCCTTTGCTGTAAAGCTGTAGTGAAAACTTGGCTTTGAGTGACATAGCTAAAGCAGACCAGCCCAGGCCAAAGGGAACACATTACTCTATAATTTTACACTCACAGGTGTCATGACTGCTTTTAAGGGTTAAATAACTGGTGACGGCTTAAACAGTCCCTCCTAATGAGATGGAGAACAGATGTGAGATCAACTTGAAGGTTTGACTTGAGGGCGAAGTACAGCATTTAAATGTCTTCGTGCAAAATGTCACCAAAGGCACATTCTTCCCCAAATGCAAAATGTCTCATACTATATTTGGTACAGTGATAATCAGCCTGAACAATGGATGTGCAATTGATGTGTGCAGGGAACAAATTTAAGTAGAGGTCAACCTCTGACCCAGTGCTGTATAAATGATTCAACATGGAAATGGAGTACTGATGTCTTTCTGGCACCGTTGTATTCACAGTGGGGATAAAAATAGTTGAATCTGAGCGGTACAGACCAAATCACAACCTACCATCTAGTCCTTTGTCGACACAAATGAGCCCAGCCATAAGAGATGGGAGTGAATAATGTAGAGAGCGCAGGGCAGATATCCTCAGCCCAGTCAATATGAGCGCATCCCGCCCATGAAATATTGAGATGGCGTCTGAGTGTGGTAGTGTGAGGTTTCAGGGTGCAGCTGCAGGATGGATGTTCCTGTAGCAAACCCAGCACAGACCCAACCAAATGTGAGCCTGCAGCGTGAAACACTGTGCTTCTGAAGGGTGCGTTTGGAAATCACCCTCGTCAGCAGGGATGTCAGGGTGAGCTAATGAGTCTCCAAACTCTCACAGTGGAAGCATTTTATATCATCAGGTAACAATAGTTTATTTAAGCAAGAGTCTGACACAGCTGCTTGACTCTGGAGCTCTCTATTAGCAAACGGGAAATGCTACAGTAGATATATTTATGACAATGGTGTAATTTACTGCCATTTTCCCCATCTAATTATATATCTCATTATACTGTAAGTTTGACATTTGAGATGTTTTTCAAGGGCTTATTTCACTCTCAGTTGGGTTTTATAAGTGGATATGAGATTATCAGCACACACTTATTTCTCTTAAATGTAAACTTTATGACTGTCCCTAATTAATTATATTATTCATTCATCTTTTTTTGTTTTTATTTTTCTTGATTAATCATTTGCACTATGAGACATAGTGGCCAGTATGCCAAGTTGATGTCACTTTTCTTTGTTTACGGTAAAGAAAAAAAGCTAATCGTCATATTTATTCATCACTTAAAGATTGACTTCAGACATTTCTTCTTTGAAAGTACTATGTTTTGAATATAATTTTAGAAATTTAACCAGTTATTTTAGGTCCTTGTATGTTTCACAGGTATTGGAAGTTAAAATGTTCATTGATATGTGCTTTCAATGTCATTGTCAATTTCATATCTGGGAGCTCCACGAGCTAGCTAGCTTCAGCACCTGCAAAGCTGTATCTGCTAGCAAGCTAGTAAGCTGAAATAAAACAACTTAATGCTTCATCCAGCTCGTTTTGTGTAATCAGTGTAGCATGGTGCCAGCTAACTCACTAGTCAGTGGATAAACTGTAAGCCATGGCAACAATTTCTCTGTTAAATGACTTTATTGAGAAAAATATGCAACATTTAGGTCTACCTTTTAAACTTAAACTCATCTATACAGAATGAGTCTGCAGTTGCAGACAGTGTCGCCATTCCTCAGTAAGAAAAGTAGCTATTGGCTGTGCTAAAAGTTGCACTTCCAACCCATCACCTTTATCTGGGCTTGGTACTAAGTGACCCAAAAGAGACATACTGTAGATCAGAAATTGGACATTTACACTGTTGGATTAGTTCTAGTGCAGAGCGCTGCCTGCTCCAGCTTTATCAACACTATAAAGGTGAATTGTGTACGTGTTTTTTTTTTGTTTGTTTGTTTTTTATAATTATTATTTTTTGCAACATTGCATTTCATTCAGAATTAAAAAGCATAGTGAACACACAAATACTGTCATCATATGCAAATCATGTTTATTATGTTTTTCTCTCAACTTGGCAGTGTAAGCAAGTCATGTCACATAGCTCTTAAGGTATGTAGCAAAAAAAGTTATTTATTTCCTATTTTTCTAGTTTTCTTTAATAATTGTATTCTTTAAGAGCTTTTCTGCCTTTGATGTTCAGGGGCTCAGTAATTAGTAAATTGGTGTACGAAATACATCGCAGCGTCTAATAAAAAAAACCCTCTTGAGTTGAGAACCCCATGCTGACTCGATTAAAATGACAATGATTTGTTTTAATTTTTCAGTGCTCCTATATAAATGATAAATGCTTTGTAGAACACCACAAAAACTTTTGATGGCAGTAGAGGTCATTGTAAAATCCTGCAAAAAAAAAAAAAATCATAGAAAATCATCTCAGCAGGACTGACAGGTTTGTACAATAGGAGTTGTATACTTTATAGATCACCAAGAAAAGGACAGGAAGAGCTGCTTTTAGCTGCTCCTCTGAGCGGCCGTGCCTGCTGGGGTGCTGTCATCCTCACACCTCTTTAGCTGTCTGTCTGCAGTATGCACTAAGATACACACAGGTCCAAATCGCTTCTGCACAACATGTGACACAACAACAGCGGCAAAAAATGAGAGCATGAAGAATTGAAACAGCATCTTTACAGGCAGAGGGGACAAAGGTTGTAATAACAGCTGCACTTCAAAACACATCCAAGAAAGAAAGAATAAGGATAAAAAAAACAGTTGTTTCAAGCTTTGTTGCAGCCATACTGAAATTATATCACAACTGAACACACGTGCTGATGTCAACATTGGGAGAAACCCAGTATGGATTAAACAGTTCATTTTAGGACAATAAGCTCAAGCACATTAATTCAGTGCATTAATAGTAACAGTACTTTTAGTTTTGAGAAATTAGGAGCCCTGAGCTGCCCGTCTGCTCCTGTATCTCCAGCACTATCAAATAAAGCTGAAAAACGCCCCGCAAAATAAATCAAAATGCAGTTCAATATTACATCCCTTCCATAACATTTATCTTTATAAATCTTATCATGTTCCTGTTGCAATGTCATTGACAAAAAGGTGTTTATGACTGAATTATAATTAGGGGTGTTGTGGTCCTGGAATATATTATATTAAGAGGTGTTCTATTATTCTTCCTCTCTATTTTACATGCATGAAGAAAAGACAGAATGGTAGAAACACCTGAGAGTGCAATATCACACCATCATGAAATATGACATCAAGGCTTAAACTTATAATTAACATTTATAACAGTATATTGACAAAAAAAAAAAACATTATAGGCATCACAAAAGTAAACTTTATGGCAGAAGATTTTTACTGGATTGCATTAGATTGCACTTGTGTGCCTAATACCTAATATGTTCTGAAGACAGTAAACATATATTTTTATTTAAAAAAAAAAAAAAAAAAAAAAAAAAAAAAGACTTTTCCCATATTGTAACATGTGACTCTATAGTTTTTGCCCTCCTGCATATAAGAAACATTTCATTTTCAGGCAACTAAATGCGGCATTGACTAAAAGCCATTTGACACTTAATCAACAGAAAAATACTTTTTTTGTTTCCTGTTAATTCATATTTTAAACAGGGATATATGAGTATCGTCTATGAGTGTGAATTGCAAAGTGCAAATCCCCAAGTATTTTTCTACAAAAATACCTTCATGCACGGTATCTAAAGAGCAGAGTCTGTCATTTGCCAATGCTTAATAGAACATAAGACTGGCTTATTTGTAATTTAGTTTCGGTGCTCCAAATCCAAAACCAATCCCCCGCTTTCACTTTACACATATCAGGGGGTGTAAATGCAGAGCAGATCTTTTAACTCAGGGAGAAAAGAGTCCATGAGAACCCTGTATAATGAGTTTCTTTTGAGAGGTTACTCCGAGAAAAAGTGTGAAATGAACAGCCAAACTGGAAGCCAATTTCAACTTCCCTGAATGAAAGCCTTTAATCCAAGATGAATCCCCTTGATCTACAGTAGCTCAGGTAGACAGGCCAGGCAACGGCACAAAGGGGAATCAACTAAATGCTTCTGCACCGTGATACAAGCTGTTCGCTGTCGGGCTTCACAAAGACATCTCGATGCTACTCTGAAACAAGTTAGCATTTAACTCAGCCCCACCTCCCGCATCCTCTGCACTTGTTTCTACTTTTTTGATAATGTTGCCGAGTGACTTGGTACAACCTCATAGGTCAGACAGAGTCTCCCGGAGAGCAGATGATGAGCTTCATTATTAAGTCAAGCAATTACATCCCCCAAGCGCAGGCTGAAACAGGGAGCTCCCTCTATTTATTTTGTTAAGATAAGACAGATCGAGGTTGAATGGTAATGCAGTGCCACATAGCTTGGAGGGGAGAAATGGTGGCATTTGTAAAGCAACAGGGGAGGCAGATGGGCGACGCGGGCCCACTTTGTGTTCTCCCTGTATCTCTGCTGATTAAACTCCGGAGTGGGACAGCATAGATAGCTCCCTCTAACTCTCCCTGCTGCTGTCAGACTGCCGATCGCAAGAACACATTGTGACATACTAAGTCCAAAGTGTCTGCAGATATCTTTGAGTGTGTGTGTGCCTTTCTTTAAACGCGAGGGTTGGGGGACACATTGGTGGATTAGCTCTGTGGTATCACTTCTGATATGCTGCACAGCGGGACCCGCCGGCGTCCCCTGGTCCCCAGGGTAAGCCTGACGGAGACATTTAATCCATGTATAATTACAGTGATGAGATACTCAGCAATTAAAAAGTTCTGCCGCCCACGCCGGCTTCGCCACAGGCAGCTGAGAGTTGCTCAAAGGGGAGGGGACCGTTCTTAATTGTGACACCTAAGCATGACTCAGCAGACAGCTTTTTCTTCTTATAGCACCGGAGTGCACCGGTTGTACCGCGTCACCTTGACATCAAATGACCGTTACACCCAGGTGTCGGGCGGTGAGAGACACAAGAACGGCGAAAAAGCGTCAGCTGGCAAGGTCTTGATCAGCGCTCTCCTCATAAGTCTTGATGATTGCTGCTGTGTCACCCATTACATTGCTCTCCTGTCCTCTAATTGCCCCTCAACTGCCACATTTCCCAGCATCTAATCATCAGCAAATGTCATCTAAATGAGCCGTGTATGTGTGTGTGTGTGTATTTAAGTAGAGGACCTGGCCATTGCGCAGGGCTGGAGGAGGTGACCTTCAGAGGCGGTGTGGGTAATGAAATCACAGGGAGGAAGCCCTGATGTAGGGCCCCGCCTGAAAACCCTTCCGTCAACGCTGACACTGATGACCACAGCCTAATTGAAACAAATGTGCCAATTAGGCTATTCATTTCTCACAGCCTCTACCACACACTTGCCAGGCTAATTTGTATTTGTCTTTTCATATTTTTTTTCCTCCACCCACCCCTCCCATCTCTCTGTCTCTCTCTCTCTTTCTCTCTCTCTCTTCCCTTCTGCTCGGTGAATCTTGTCATTATTACCTAAGGGCTTTTAGCAGCTGAAAGACAGATAGCGTGCAGCGCAGCCCCAAACATTGCGAAGGCCGGTCCATGCTCATCACACGCTAATTGCCTCTTTCAAGTCACAAGTCCCTGAAAAATCCTGGGCTTAAAATACATAAGGAGGCAGAGGGTGGGGGTACCACAATAGTGTCACCTATTCAGTGACAGATGACTTCAATCATGAAAAAATGAGGTTGTCCCCAAGCCAGCTGTCTCTCTATGTTCTTATCTATCAATGATGCTAAGCGCTTTAGCTGCGATGGAAACCCATGCTAAAGGCTATCTTTTAATTGTACAGAAGAATCTGGGAGCCTTTGAAGAAGGGCTTCCAAGTCTTCTTCAAGGCAAACGGGCGGGAAATAGAGACTTCAGATGTAATAGCACTGTACTCCACTACTCCTAACAGTGGTCCAATTCACTAAAATATGTGTGGAAAAATTACAGACTGAGAAAAGATCACTGCGTTATGATGTTCATTATCATTTTTATTTGTGTCAATATGTACCTGCAATCCATCATCCCTCGGGTCTGTGTGTCATTTCTATTTACCCAATGTTTGCATGCCCGCAGGCACTTCCTATTTGCATCCATCCTGAGCGTTGTTTATTATGAAGGGAGCCTGTGCGCTACCTATAAATCCATCAGCCCGGCCCATTCTGCCACACTATAAATGTAATTTGCAAATGCAGTGATGCAGCTCCCTTACCAGGGCAGAAGCACTAAAGCATCACTAAGTTTGTAATTTATAATTAGTTTTCCTCTGTGTCGCTGGTAATAGGTTATAGTACTTCTTTTGACTGTCTAATGGGTGTAGAGTTGGTGGTCGGGCTGTCTAGCTGTGGTAACACATGGACTGTGATTTGTGGTATAGTAGCCATCCAAATATGGGTTCGGGTTACCATGTCTAAAGGTATTTAAACCTGTCCTGAAGGGCAACAGTCATAGTCGCCACCTTCATCAGATCACTGTGTCTTCTGCATGTCTTATTTTCAATGCCAGCTGGGATAACAGCATTCACCTCAAATTGTATAGCCAAGAAAATATAAATAGTGTTTTACAGTTGTGTACACAAAAGGTTACAGAGGTAATTGGTTTAGGCATGAAAACTGAACTTGATAAGTTAAAATCCTGCCTATAAGCCTTATAGGAGAGATGGGGCATAAAATATTCACTGTGTACTTGGTAATTTGGGTTACGTGACTTCCTTGGCTTTTGAATTGCATTTCTACGCAACTTATGTTGTTTACAACAAATTTTGAGGTATTATTTATTTATTCATTTATTTCGGGTGTGCTCACTTGTTTAAGTGTACCTTCAAGTAAGTGCTTCAGGTAAAATGGCTCGAGTGTTGGCTTTACAACAT
>JAOWBC010001486.1:2457715-2468859 GCA_028566105.1 Hypoplectrus providencianus
TTAATACAAGGCTTTCATTTTGAAAATGCAGTGAATTGCTTTGCTACATGAACTGGTAGACTGCATGCTTTACATACTAGTTGCACAACAAAGGCAGTGTTGTCTATGTGTACACCACTGTCACAGCCAGTGGGTTTTGGTCATTGTCAAGAGTGATGCACTCACGGTTGACAAAGGTACATAATTCTTTCAGCTTTCTGTGTGGAAAGTGTAGACGTGAAAGAATCCACAGGAAACTGTATTGTGGGCTATATGTGCCCCAAATCTTGAGCTTGAAAGTTGACAACTTAGTCGAACAGGTCAAATGTACACAGTACACCCCCTCATAGCTACTGGAATAAGCCTCATCTCATGGTTTATGTCATCACCAGCAACAGAGACAAAGTTGACATCCACAGAGTCTGCCTTCAGCTCTACAGCATTGGGGGCAATGGCGTGGCTCTCAGTTTCCTCAGCTTTGGTCTTGCACATATTAAAAAATTATTGTACATTTTGTGAAAAAGAATAGCTGTACAGTCCATGGATCAAAAGCTCCCTTCTACTACTTTCTGCTTGTATATGTTTGGTCTCCTAAATATTATTTTTTTTAATCAGATTTTCTACCAAGTGTGACTGAAAGGGCACTCTTTCTCTGTAGTGAGTGCAGAACACAGCATTTCTGTTGCTGGGAACTTTATGAAGGAATGAGTATACCTCCTTTAGTTCTTTATCTACAGCATGGAAGCTACTCTTTAGCAAGCTAACACAATCCATCATAAAGATATGACAGTGTCATAGCAACAACAACGGATTAATTGACACATGCATATAGGTACCATTGTTATCTTAAGCATCTTTCACTAGCATTAACCTAGTGGCTAGCACACTTCTCATAGCTTCTCATAGTTTCTAGACTCTGACTTGGGTAAAATCACTGCATCTCCTGACAGAACACTATACAATATACTTACTATCTCAGCTTGTAGGCACAGTTCTTCAGTATTGCAGAAAACAGAGCAGCTGGGTCATATTGCCCCAGAAAGTTTAGGTCAGGGAACCGGCAGACACTAATAGGCAGGGACAGAAGATGGGTCAATCCGGGAACGAAGCGAGCAAACACGAAAACGGCCAGCTACCTCCTGATGAGTCCAGGAAGTAGCTCTGGAAAGTCTTGCATAAGCAAAGAAACAACCTGGCAGTGACTGTATGTGGGTGGAGCTTATATAGCTGAGGGCTGATTAGCAGGATGCAGGACAGGTGTGTGATTACTGATGAGGCCCAGGTGTGTGATTACTGATGAGGCCCAGGTGTGTAGCTCTGCCCCAGAGGAGGAACCAGGTCACCACTGGGTGCTGGTGACATAGACAGGGTGAGTAAGCTGCTTCTCTTGAACTTTAAATGTGTTAGTCTATCACTAAGTGATGCAGTTTGCCTATGAAGTGCATTGGTATATTTGGGGACCCAACTGGTCTCTGAGGCAGTCTCAAACAATGTAAAGCAGAGGCTCAACAGCAGCTAAAATGCAGCTAATGTTTGTGCGCTTCTAATCACAATTCTTGCTTTACCTTTGTTGTGTAACAATGAAACTGTGTTTTTACTGCAGTAGGCACTGAGCTTTATGTTCAATGTCCCTGGAGGTGTACGTTTGTTCAGGGTAGAGAGGACAGACTTTGCATCCGACCCATTATGATTGGCCGTAGGTGTCCATTGAGATTTGGGTGCCACCCCGATTCTACTGACTGGTGATTCTATTCTTGAATTATCCAAATCAACCAATCCAGTCCTGAGATATCTCCACACAAATGGTATAAAATGGGATATGCAGCATAGCTCACATTATTCAAAGCACTGGTGATTTTTTTTTTTTTTTAAATAAATAATATCAGAACCATGTTTCTTGCTCAATTAAAACAGGACAGTTCGGTACACTCTGTTCACTTTATTAGCACAACATTTGGCAGCATGTCGAGATGTTTGGCGATGCCTTTTTATAGATAAGCAAGAGCAACTGCATCATTAATCATTCATTTTTTGGTGGGAAAATACATCTTAAACTTTATGCTGTGTTCCAACTCAATTTCTGTTGAACATATTGACTCATAGACTTTGTAGTGGCAGATACTCAATTTATTATGAGCATGTCATTTTCAAGCTGAGCCCCCCAAAAAAAGGCTTAAGCGTAAGAGGTTAATGCCATGCATTCTGAAATAAGGTTCATTGAAATAAGTGTTTTTTTCCAGATTAATCAGCCTACAGTGAGAGAATAGAAATAAAAGTGTGGCAGGAACGCGTCAGATACATGTGCAGCTTTAAGGTATTAAAATAACTATCAGGTTTATATTTAATAACAGGATCCAACCTACTTTAAAATCACTCAGGGCAACACCCTTAAATAGAGGGAAATTATATTTTTTTTCATTCAGCCAATCCCAGACGGCACTGGGTACACCCTGGACAGGTCAGACTATAAGCAGACAGACACTTAGGGTGCATCCCAAGTCTGTTAATTCATTCTTCCCTCCTCGTCTGGTTTTCTTGCATCATGAGGAGACGAAACCAGACAAGAGGATGGAGTTTGAAGGCACATGAGACGCCCTCTCCTCCTCCGCAGCAGCACGTGAAGCGACGTCTGTTACTAATGACGGCGGCAGCGGATCACAGCTGGATCAGCTGTCAGCCGGCTCTAACAGCTGTTTGTGTGCGCACAGACACAGACATGCACCAGTTATAATAATGTGTTTTCTCTCTGGTGCAAGTTACCTGCACATGAAATGTTGTTTTAATAATGTGAACTGTGTCTTGCTTCGGGACACAGGAATGCATTTTTATAACATTCATTATACTATTTATTTATTATTTTTTTGCATCTGTACATATGCGACCAATTATACCCAATCATAAATTTATATTTTAATATCCCTGAACATAATTTAGGTGTCCTTTGAACACTGGACACATTTAATTAGGTTAGCTGATTAAAAAAAATTAAATCATAAAACTCAAAAATGATCATCCTCACATTGGACCAAACAAAAATGACAAACAATGTACAATTGTGTCTTGTGGACAGACTTCATACTTTTCTTTTTGCTTACATAGTAGGAAATGACGGATCATGAAATGGAAAAAAAGCTATTCAATCATTACAAATGTAGAAAGGTGCTTGCGTTGTTTTTATTGTTGAAAATGGATCTGCAGTGAAGTTGTGATGTATAATACCAGTCTGATCAGACTGACCAGCAAACATCTTCCAAAGCATTCATTTAAAAGACGCATGTGTGTATGCATGCAACTTGGGTGCAAACAGAACCAATTTGTATATTCCGCTTTTTGTTGTCCTTCAAGGCTGTTTTTTAATACTCTCTATATAATTTTCACCTTGACTTTGTCAATAAATAACCATTAACATGTTTTGAATGATGTGATATATTCCAAACACATCTTATTATATCGCACAGGGTAAGTGTTATCTTACTCATCATTGAGCACTTTCTCACCTCTTATGGTATACCAATTTTAAAATAAACTGATAAACCTCAAACCACAAGCCAGTCAGAACAAATACATTAAGAGTTTAAAAAAAAAAGACTGTAAGACTTTTATTCTTGTAATTTATAAGTGTGAATGAGTGTCATTTTTTGAATATTGTACTTATCTAACTTAGTTTTATATGTATGCATGCACACTTTCTTGTTAAGATTTCCAGCAACATGCATCACTTTATGAAGGTGCCACAGAAATCGACACTGTCATCTGCCTTGGATTTCTGTTCGGGAATAGGTCTGATGAGGAGGGTGATCAATAACAGTGACTCAGCTTTTCCCTTTCAAGGTGCTGAAATGTTTGCCTTTCAAAACTCACTTTCTGGCTTACAGCCTCAAACCTTTCGAGACACTGACTGATGTGCAAGTACAAGAGTTTTCAACTAGCTGCCTCTACCAATTAAAGCTGTCAACCCTAAACGCAGCCTTAAGATTGGAGGATGGCGGGTTACGTTTGCAGCGTGGAGTTCACATAGGAAATAATTATGTGCAAGTGAAGGGGAACGACAATTTCTTACTTGCAGAGATAAGCAGACCTGTGCCACCATCATGGCCTTGGGGCCTCGCAGAATTACTGAAGTAACATGCAACAGACAGGGAGGCAGTTGGCGTCTTGTTATCAGGGCTGATCCATGTCTTTGTGGGAGGAAGGAGTTGCAGACAGGAGCGAAGCGTAGGCTGGATGAACCCAGCTGTCTGAGCATCTGACTGACAAGCCCATCCAGTTCTAACAAGCCAGCCCAGAGCATTGCCTTAATGACAGTATGAGTGCAGGAAGATGGACGAGGTCAGAGGCTGCACCATGACTAGGCACATAGCCACTTAACAGGGAACGGCAAAGAAAGGAGAGAATATAGCTGCAAGCGGCAATTTTTCAACCAGCTGAAATAAGCTGCTCTATTTGGGATTGGGATCAAATTTAATATGAAGCAATTTCTCAACATTTTCAATCACGCCACCGAGTTTCATGTGACTAGCTTATTTCAGCGAACTGCAAATACACCAAAAGGCATATGCTCAATTACCAAATATATTTCCAGATAGGGCCATGCACCAGATAATAGGACACCTAAGATTAAGGTGAATACTCAAGTATGTCTAACAAGTTTGGTAAATCTTTTTTGCTGTTTGCAATGTTGGCTGGGCTCTAAATCATTCTCGAAAATGAGAGATATATTGTTTATTATAATGTGTCCTTATATATATATATATATTACTTTTTAATATGAGCACATTGAGCAGGATATTTGTTCCAAATTTTAAGTCAATTCGACTTTTGGTGTAAAAGAGGTTGAAATTTGCATGTTTGTGTGTTGTTTATAGCGTTACCATGTGGCTGTTCTGGCTGTTTGTTTCTATAATCTAATATATAACAGCAATTGCACATCATTTCCAGTTATTAGGTTCCAGTCATGAGTTTGGCTAGGTTGAGTTCCTTATTTCAATCCTGGTCTCATTTACACTGTTTGCCAAAAAAACAACAAGATGACTGCTTCTGTTAATATTGTTAAATATTGTTTGTTTGTTTGTTTGTTTTTGTTGTTGATGTTTTTTACCATATCTAGCAGCTGAGTCATCCAGATTATCTAAGCGGAACATACTCCATTTTGAGTAAAGTTTGATGAAAGCAACTACATATCCATATTAAAACTGTGAGCAATTCTTTTGAATTATTTGTGTCTTAACTCTAAATATACTTTGGCATCCAGGAAATGTATGGGGAAATAAAATAGGACAATGTTTGCTTTGTTTCACTTTCTTTCTTTTTTGGTTCACTTTGACCTATGGCGTCATGAAAAAGTTTCACAGGGGCAGAGCAACGTACAGACCAATTAAGTTCCTTCACTTTTCCTGGCTCAGTTTGGCTCTTTAGATCTTGAAGATCATGGTGCTGTAGCTGAAAGAGATAAAACAGTGAATGATGTTTCTTCAATGGGCTCTGCAGACAGACTGCAGACACACTTGTCTTGTAATAGGACTAGAAAGACGAGGCTGCCACCGCAGAGGCTCAATGCCAAGACATACTAACAGGTACAATTATTGGCTCTTACAGCTACAGTAAAGATCCTTTTTGTCGACGCACACGGCCATCATATTTCCACAGGCCTGTGTCAGAGCTGGAAACAAGGTGTGGCTGGATGCATCCATTGTATTTCAGGGAAAAAACACTCTCTCTCGATTGTATTTCTTTAAACTTATACCAGTGATGTTAGGCCGTGCAAACCCAGAATGCAGCAACGGTGCCCCTTCAAATTAGACAGTGGAGATAGATGAATGGGAGGAGATTGACATCTCAAATAGGAAGGCTTTGGTGGGCTTACCCCAACAGTCTTCATACAGTTCGTCTTAGTTTTAGCATTGTAAAATGGTCATTGAGTTCCTGTCTACTGACTGTCATTGTAACGTTACAAGTTGAAATTATAGCTGAAAAGAAAATGCTTTTTTAAGACAAGGCTGTTTTGCAGAAAATAAATCCTCTGTTGTGTTTGGAATTAGATTCAACCAGAAAAATTGGCTGAACCAAGAAAGAAAAGGACAAAACAAACACAGAACTCTGTCTGCTTAGCTGCAAAAGTTGCACCAAAACAAATTAATGAGGATCTGGTGACTTGCCAATGTAATAAACAGGGGGTGAAAAACAAATAAATAAATAAGGATTAAGCAAAAATATCCACAAGGTGTTAAAAAGTGAATTTTGCAGTCATTACAGTTTGTCAGACTGTATCTTTTGTTTACCAGTAAGCAGATGAGCTCATTCAACAGAATCAGAGCAACAAGTCATGCGGGAGCTGTCAGGAGAAACAATATGCATACGCTCACCAGTGTGGCTGCGGTCAAACTCAGAAGCACTCAGTATTCTCTCCGCAACATACAAACACATAATTTGCATCTCAAGTAGCTCAGAAGAAACCACAAACAAATGCAGAGTGTAGGTGGGGCTTATGGAACTTCACAAGGCTGTATTGTGGGCATCGCAGCTGCTGCCAAATAATTTTTAGGCACCATATGGTCTCCAAATATTTGTTAAACTAAGCATGATGAGCTCTTCCTTGATCAGATGACAGAGCATTGGGAAGGGATCCCAGCTATTAGGATGCACCAGGCTGTCTTGGTTTCATAGCCTTGCATCAAATCCCATTATAAAAACAAGCCTGGGGGTTAATGGGGAGAAAATGTGTCCCAAGCTGGTCTACAACCACATTACCCTGAGAATTGTGTGCCATACTAAATAGATGTGTTCTGCTTAAGGAAACATGTGCATCTGTATGATGTGTGAATATAGCACTTGAGACATTGGCTGAAATCACATAATTGATTATGCAACATGTTTTTTAAATATCTTAAAGGAACAGTTTGAAAGCTAGAAAGACAAAGATCAATCTCAAGTCCATATAACAACATGACTGACTAGCTGGTGCCATTTTATTGTTGTCAGAATAGGTCTTATTTTAACTTTTTAATTTACAGTTTTTGTAAAAAAAAAGAAAAAAAAAAAAGAAGCTAAACTAAATCTGGCAGCTAGTGGAGTATAAGTCTAAGCATTAACCAATTGTGTTAAGTTATATATGTGGAAATACTCAAGTAAAGTACAAGGACCATCAGTCAACCAAGAGTCAAGAGCATCCATAAGAATTTTGAATTTCTAAAGTAACTTGCATGTATGATATTTTGTGACTGCTCATGTACTGCATCAGGAAGCATTATATGTTTGTTGATGCAGTTATAAAGACAATAAATGACTTCAAAATGTTAAACAAATACAGAAAGTGTAACCACTTTTTACTTTGTCTATATGTATTGAGGCATAAGCTATACATCTGTTAATCTATGTCTGCATATTGCAGTTGATGGAGGCTGGGATGAGTGGAGCGAATGGACCGTATGCAGCAGCCAGTGTGAGAAGCAGCGGAGTCGGGAGTGTAACTCCCCGGCACCCAGACACCGAGGCAAGATGTGTGAAGGGAACAGCGTGGCCACTGAGAACTGCACAGATGGACTGTGTATCCAGAGTAAGGCCTTTCTCCCTGCTGGGCACCATCACCATTCTCATCATTCTCCTATCATTATCATCATCATATATACGCTCACAGTAACATGGCAAATCATCACAAACATGATTGAACAGGAGGTGTGTGTTGGAAAGAAATCACACTGTGGATTGACACAGATGCCCAGTGCATGATAATGCCAGCGATCTTTCTCGTGTGTGCTGTTCACTTGACATACTGTGTGTCATACTGAATCTGTCACAGGGGAAGAAGTGTGGACGTTCGCTTTGAATCATGTGTGATGTCTGGAATGAAATGTCATTGCACTGCTTTTTAAGTCATGCACATGCAGGGGCTTAAAAAGCTGAATGCTTTTCTCACTCGTGTGAACTCTGGTATGAATACTGACGGCACTGTAGGGCTGCACAGTTCATATTTATTTCAAAACTGTGAGTGTGAGTGCAATTTTGAAATCACAAGGGGCATGGTTTATCTGTAGCTTACATAAATGCCTCAACAAGCTGTAAGGTATAATACAAGTTTCTCCAATTAGCACAACCTAGTTTGCTCAACTGTTTATCATGAAAGACAGCAGGTAGGAACTGCCATTTTTACATTTAAGCACAACATATAATTCATGGATTTACACTCATCACTGTGGCTCAGAATCTCTGAACTAGCTTGTCCTGTCAGTTAGGCTAATGTTAGCTTAGGAGCTTAAGTGTAGCGCTGCCAGCAGTAATGGTTTTCAGTCAGGCATTGCAGCATTGTAAGACTTGACTTAGCAGCTTTCTTCTGTCATCATTACAACTATGCAATTCCATCCATAAATATTACAGGAATTCAAATTATATACATGAATTGCATACTATCCTGCTACATTAGCTAAATCCTTGTCACACATACACAGGTATTTAAAAAACAAAATAATTTTAACAACACTGCTGCTTCTTTTCATCAGTATAGTGGAACTGTACAGTGCTGCTTCTCTTTAAATATGTTCAAAAGTTCCATTAGCAAGTTGAGAACTAGCATGGTTTCATAGTTTCAGCCCAATGCTCCTCACAAAGAGATAACTGTGGACATGACAATCCCAAAATATGTTTTCCCCATGTGCACCACAACACTGTTAACACAGTTTGGGAAACACTTTATTTTCAGTGATCTGAATTGCCATTTCAGTTTGGACAAAAGACTAAAATGAACAACAAAGAAAGTTGTGTCTTTTTATAAATACCTGTGACTGTGTGGACAAGGTATGAATTGACAAGGAAAAGCAACAAGGCTTCCTTTTTGATTTTCTCAAGTTGACTGGCTTGAAAGAAAAGAACCCATGAGGACTTCAATGAGCATAACAGCATAAAACATGACTCAGGAAACCATGTCAATTTAACTGATTATTAATATCCTGCCTGTCATTTCTTATTTATTTGTTATGGTTGGTGCAATGTATTTTTTAAATTATTATTAATACTCCCAATACAAGAAGCTACAGTTAAAGAAAACAGCAAAAAAATAAATTACAGTCCATGAAAATTGTCAGGAAAAAAATCTGTTTTTCTCTCCAATCTGCTCATATTATAACTTTCATTATGGTTTCCATTTTTAAAGGAAGTCTTTTGGAACAGCATGTAGCTTTATCCTCCTTAAATAAATCAATTTGGTGTTTTGGACTTGTGTTAGGGGATTATTAGCCAACTCCGAGATATCGCTGCTGCTTTGAGTAATTTGCACCTCTGCACCTTTGTCTATGGTGATATGAAGACGGTAATGATGTCTGCCTGGCCATTATCAGATACTGTATATCATCAGTGAGCACAGTCAGCAGAAAAGCTTCTCTCCACTCAGGGTGTTGGATCAGAGACCACACTTGTTAGTCGCTTCACAGGGGCTCTGACTTTAATCACCACTTTCTCTCCTCTTTGTCTCATTCTATCTCTCTGTCTTTGCAGATCGAAAGCTGCTACATGATGTTAAACCTCAAAGTGAGTCTTCCTCTGTGGATTTCTTTCATCTTCAACTCCCGGTCCCTACCACTGCCACTAATATGTAAAGCCCTGAATTCTGGGGGAAAGACATGAAAATATTCAAAGTTTAAAGTTTGGCACAAAATAAGTGACAGTCATTTGCATATCTCAGTACATGCTCTGGAAGAAGACACATCATGAATTAGCACAATTTAGTCTCACTTCGACCTGAGCAGCTCCTGTTTTAACCCAGCAAGTGCTCATTACGCATTCATGTCGTTATTCAGTGCCCGACTTTTATGACAAGCGTGACATCACAGCTGTGCTTTTACTTTGAGCCACGAGATATATTGGTTGTGACAAGTGAACATGTGCTATGTTGTGGAGGATTAATGGGTTGTAATCATTGCAAACGAGCTAATTTGACCAATTTACAGCGCTGTCCTCACATTCCTGTGGCGGCTTTCAATCATTGCCGGAGTAAGCCCGGCTAAGTGATTGTCAGGTGCTAGCTTGAGTGCTTCATTAGCCTGCCACATTAAAAGTAGTGCCTGCTGCCTCTTTTGCAGGCTTTAAGAAAAGCTTGAATGACTGAATGGGGAACACATTAAGTTTGTATCTGGCGAGTGATCACCCTGGTAGGAATACTCTAAATTAATTTCCCTCTGATTGGTCTTTGCGACAACTGGTTATCACTGGGGACACGGGATGGGCTCTGACTGCCTGCACCGTGAGATATCCATCATAGCTATTTGATATACACCGGTGGGTCTAACGGCAGTTAGGCTAATCACCCTCCATGTTAGTGGCTGATATGTAACAGCTTAGAGTAACGGCAGGACATGTTCATTTATGCCTATCTGTGGTGCATAATGTAGCATGGAGAGATAAGACAGATGGTCTGCTCCATCTTACCACTTTCCATTCTTCTTGTTTCATTTCCATCCTGGAGCCAGACTTACGCATTGTAACTCTTGCCTGTGGTTGACCTTGAATGCATGCATTATATCAGTATTGTCTCAACTGCATTTCTTCCATCACCACCTCACTTTTGCTGGATCTTTGTTCATGGAACAAAGACAAGCTCTTTATGTGATAGACTTAAAAACAAACCCTTTGGCAATACTGGTTTCATCACAACAAACAGAAGAGACTTTGTTACTGGGGAAATCTCAGAAGAACATATTAACATATAGAGAATGCTTATATAGTGACCAAAACACAAGCCTTTTTTGTCATTTCCCCAGATCCAGGCCAATTCTTACATGATGTGTTGCTAAATTCGGTATGATTTTCTGTACTTCACCCTCATAACTGCTCCCTAAAGGTTGTTAAACTACCCTGAATGAAACTCAGCATTCCCCCCAGAATTTTTTATATTAGACATCATGCAGCCTTGATCTTGAAACAATGCAAATATGCAAATTTGCTTTGCTACCAGAGTTAAATGTTTGTAATGGAAGCAGGGGAGCTGATTCTTCACTGGTTTTAAATCCATAGACTTATGATCAAAGCATGGCAGACTAGAGAAAGGCTAGTAATATGCAGGTTAAAAACTCTCATCCAGCAGTCAATATAACTTATTAAAAAGTTTATTTTGTGCTATTGTCCACCTTCCACACATTATCTTCTCCTGTCCTCACATACATACATACATACATACATAC
>JAOWBC010001486.1:2536183-2546874 GCA_028566105.1 Hypoplectrus providencianus
CACCTCTCTACTAAAGCATGAAAGCGTTTATAAAGGTAAGTGAGTTTTAGAGGGGCAAAAAGTTTGTGTCTCCTTTAGGCCCAGCTGCGAGCTTGTTAGTTATTGAGTTATTAAAACGCATACGCTCATAAGATGGCATGTCCTTAAGGAGATAAGCTACGACGAAATGGCTTTGCTTACTAATTGCTACTGCTGTTACTAATGTGCTTATCCGAACCTTTAATATCCTTTAACTTTCAAAACTTAGTTGAACATATTTGACAACTACACACATCTTGTCGGCATTTTCAGGTTTTTGCCTTAAGGAAACACACCTATTTCGGGATTTTCCGGGTGGCTAGTTTGCGTCTGCACAAGCCTCTCACAGAATGTCACATTTATCTGTTAGTCTCTATGTGTGTCAGAGTGTAGGTGCTAAATTCCTCTTGTGCTTCAAAAAGTTCCTCGTTCATTCAAGCTTATTTCGCCGCATACACGACAATGAGCTGCTCTGAAGCCCCTACGGTCCAGTGCTGGAGTAAATTAACAATTCACATTAAATATATGTCTTTATTATTAAAAACAAAAACAAAAAAAATCCATAAAACGAACTTTATGTCCGAACTCAACTTCTTGTCTTGTCTTCCTGGTGTGTCGACAGAAACCTAGATTTAGGGATGCATCTATGACAGTTCGCATTCTACGCTCTGGGTCAAACTGTAATGAATCATTAGGGAATACCTCTTCAATTCGGCGTGGTAGTAATCCAGCAAATACCTCGACATTTGACTTGACTCACTTTATTAAGCAGCTGGAACACCTGACGTGATTGCTCCCACTCATCCCTGAACATATTCAGCTTTAGGTTATTGATTACATTTTCAGTTTAATCAATGACATGCAATATTGGGAATTATATACATATCCTTTTAAAACGGATTTTAAGAAGATATAGTGACTTATAGGCTGTCATAAAGCAAAGTTACATGTAGTTGTTTTGAATGGCGTTCCATGTGGGGCGTGGGTAAGCGCATGCTTGCTAGGGAGATGCATGTGATCTTGCAAAAAAAAATAGGGCAGCATGGATAATGTTGTGACATAATGGGTGTGTACAGCATTCTGGTCTATGCTTGATTGCCTTATTTGGTTATTACCTCAACCTGGCCAGGTATTGACTGTATTTGGACACTTTGTATTTGTGTTCAGCCGAAAGGAGTTATTTATTGTACAACAAGCTAAAGTTGAAAGCATCATTAGCTGATTATTTTTTAATTCCATTTTCATAGGCCTGTACATCTTATAAAGTTTTAGAAAGGAATTCCCCTTGCCCCATCACCCCCCACCTGCCCAGCTCTAATCTTGTTTATTAGCTCGTGGTCTGATGAAAACTGCATTCCATTGGTTGAGTGCAGTCTTGTGTGTTGCGTCAGAACCATATCATCAGAAAACACGGAAGAGAAAAAAGTGACTCATATTTTATGGTGTTTGTAGTTTGGAAGAACTTTAGACAAGTATTATTTTGTAAATGAATCATTTCCTGTGAGTGGGGCAGGTATATAAAAGGACTTAAGACACAGTCAGGAGGACAAAAACTTGTATTTATCACATTAAAATTGTTTGAGTAAAAAGGAACGTGACACTTAGTTATAAAATAAAAGGTTAAGTTATAGTTAAAAAGTTATAAAATAGTTGGAAACAGACACCAAAAACCTTTGTTATTGTCAATGTATCTGCTATTATTTTCTTAATGAATTGATCATGTGTTCAATTTGTAAGATGTCGAAACGGTGAGAAAAAAAAAAAAAATAATAATAAAATGAAATAAATAAAGTTTATCACAATGTCCCAGATTCTGAGGTGATTCCTATATCTTTTTCCCCCAATAAAGTAGAGCAGTACTGATATATTGGTCGGACAATATTATGGGCCAATATTTGCTTATTGTAGACGTATTGGTATCAATTGAATCGGCCAGGTGTTGTCTAATATGCAACACTATGAAAATATATTTTAGAAAACATACAGTGCAGAATAGCAAACCAAACTTGGAGTAATTTTCAAGTGCTTTCTTCAGAGAGGTTTTCCAGCAGAGCGCTGGACAAATTAAATATTATTTCTTTTAATGTATGGGAATTTTCCAAAGATGGGGATTTTGTCAACACATTGTATGATAATGTTTCATATTTTAATGATTATTGATTATATTTTAGATGCTATTCAAGTACCATTGTGTAGTCATATTGATGCAAAGTCAGTGAACAGTCCATACAGGTTTTCATTTCAGCTCAAATATGGATTCTTGATAATAGGTGAATAATTCCCCTCTAAAGTCAGCATTAGTTACTTGGTCTTAAATCTTGTTTCTTGTCTGGCCTGGTAAAATGTTTTTCCATATCCCATTAATGAACAAAAACTACAAAATAACAGCTGGAACAAACTGTATTACAATTTTGAAGACAATATTTTTCTATATTAATCATTTGTCATTTAAAATTACAGTATTCAAGTATGAGTATTCAATTTGTTTTGTCTCACAAAAGGCACCAAACCTGAAATTTTCTCAGTGTTGCAAATTCATTCTCTCTTGATACTCTAGATTATTAATAGATTATAGATAGATAATAGATATTAATATATTGTTTTAGCTCTTCAAATGGTCAATAAATTCATTTTATAAAGGTGGCACACGATTTTTTTTTTTTTTTTTACAGGTTTGTTTAGTGATCTTGCACCTAATGCGCACAGAGACATACCCACAGTCTGGTCTTGACTTGGTAGGCAGCAGGACATGGCGGGATGAACCCTGCAGAATTGACCAGGAGTACCCGAGCGGCAACATTTGCTGTTTAAACTGTCCAGCTGGTAAGACGTATTGTTAAGACGGAGGGAATCAAGTAGATGAATAACAAGATGAATAACTAGATTTTTGTGTGTGTGTGTTAGGAACACGCATGATAGCACCATGCACCAGAAATGGACAGCGTGGGCAGTGTGAGGAATGTGACGATGGGACATACACTGAGCATGGCAACGGACTGAAGCAGTGTTTTAAATGCACACAGTGCCGCCCAGGTGATTCTGCTTGATGGTTTTACACTATCGATTGAAATGACTGCGGAAGAAAAAAAAATCAATATTCAACCTTTTCAAAGTGCTCTGAGCATAAACTCAGACTTGACAAAGTCTTTTTCATGTTGCTCTTAGATCAGGAAATTGTAAGGCGGTGTACTCACACTCAAGATACCGAATGTCAGTGCAAAGCGGAAGGATTTTGTGACCCTGACCAAGCATGTGAGGTGTGCAAGAAGTGTTCAAGGTGAGTCTATGCAAGCCAATAGGAGAATGCACCTGATGTTTGGATGGACTGGAGACAAGAATTCTGTAGACAAGCCTCACTCCTTTAATTCCTTCATGATTTCAGTTCATCTTTTTTCCTGCCTCCAAACTAGGTGTGAAAAAGATGAAGAGGTTGTGAGGAACTGCACCTCTACTGCCAACACAGAGTGCAAGAAGATCAAACTACCTATCAATGGCTCTGCCACAGGTACACAACTCGGTGGAATCTACTGCCACCTGAAAAGCTCAAGAAACAGTCTGAGCACATTTTCTGAAATGCACATACCACATTTTCTGGTCTGATTTCCAGGCCAAAAATGCAAATTTGCAACTGCAATACCAGAAACTTGTATTAACATAATATGCTGCTTATAGTTGTTAATTGTCATTGTTTTTTGTTTTCTTGTTTTTTTGTCTTCAGCAAAGGCCTATGTGATTGTGCCACTCTTACTGGTTCTTGCTGGAGTGTTTGGGATATTCATTTTCGTGTGGAAGAGAAGATGTAGAACAACAGGTAATGAGGAAAAACTATTATAAGAATCTAAAGATGCTGTAATATACCACTACACCTCACTGGCTATGGATACATTCTCTTCTAAATTGTATTTGGTTTGTTCAACAAGTACATTTAAGGACTCAGTCAAACAATCATGCAGCATTTTGTAATTCTTGAGAAAAAGTTCTACTTCTACACCCTCCTCAAAGCATATAAATATTAAGTGCACTTTAAAATCAGAAGAAAACAACAAAACGAGAGATCATCCTTAAAATGAAGGAGCTGGAACTTGCAAGTATTTAAACTACTTGTTAGAGTTGTGATTGAAATGTGGTTGAACAATGTCTACAGTTTTCATCCACTTCTAACTGTCCTCTGCCACGATATTTTGTTTCGTCCTTCTTGTTTTACACACTGGGAGTGGGCTCCATGCTTTCAGGGCTAACATGGTTTTGCTAAAAAGAAACAGTGAACTATCTATGCAAATTTATGTTGTAGCAAAGGTCCATTACTTTTCTTTAGAACGTCCTTATTGGGAAAGCACATTTAAATAAAATACTATGTCCTTAATATAAAGATATGGTTTTATGTTTACAGAGTAAAATAATTTGTGTATTATTGGGACAAGACATTGTTTTCTTTTATTAAATGATCTAACATTGTTATTGCACTTGCCTCAAGCAGTTCAATGTTGTTTGTTCCAGTAACTGGGTGGTTAAATTGGCTCTCCGTTTACTGAATGGTTAAGAATAAGCAGTGAAAGATATGTCCCTGAAGGCTTTGTCTGAGACGCACAGACTTTACACTATGCAGCCTTGCCAAAATGGTGCATGTTTTTGTAGTAGCATGGCACAGAAACCTGCTGAACTGGACTACAAATGGAAGGTATGATGTTGATTGTGTCAGCTGATGATCATGCAGTAGCAGGGGATGTAGCTTAGGATGTGCCACCACTTCTGCTGACGACAATTCTAACAGGTGTAGTAGGATGAATACCTGGTAGGCCTACATAATTACCATGTTAAACCAGTCTGTATGCCGTCACCATTCAGAACAAACTTGAAACTGTATTGTATTCAGTTGCTGGTAAGCGTAGCAAAACTGTACTCCATTTTGAAGTAGCCCTGACAAGCCAAGTAAAGATGATTTTTTTTTTCTCCATGATTTTTATCTACCTCTTTACCATGTTGTTGCTAAATTCTATCCAGTCCAGCAGAAAAAGGCTGCCCGGCTCACAATTTTGTTGTTCTGTGTTATTTGACTATTATGGCGACATGTGTATATGTCAAATTGCCGCTTAGGGACTTAAATTGCATAATATATTCTTTGCTCTTTTCAGATTCTGAGAGTAATCTACCTGACAGCCTCAAACTGAAACAAGGACAGGTGAGTCACTCATTTATTTATATATAGATAGATAGATAGATATAGATAGATATATATATAGATATATGAGTGTGTGTGTTGGCGTAAGAATGTTTTCAGACCCCTCAGTTTTCCTGAAATGTCATTTTTGGTCATCAGCCTTCACTTACTAACCCACACTAAAAAGGTGCTGCTTGTTTTGTTTACTTTGTTAATTTCTGTAATTGTATTTACACTAAAATGCTGAAATCTCTTATTGCCAAACAAGTTGTGGTTAACACAATTATCACTCTAAGAAAGGCTTTGAAGTCTTGTGCAGAATGACAACCACCTCAGTAGAGAAGTTTTCTTGAGCAAAAGCCATACAACCACCTGCTTTGCACTATAGATGTCAAAAATAGGCAACTATCTAAGCACTATATCTGGTAATAACCAGGTGTGCCTGTCACCTGGATAATGCCACCCCTATGCTTAACATAGTGGTGGCAACATCATGTTGGGGTCACATTTTTCAGTGGTGGTGAAAGGAAGATTTTCAGAATTGCGATAAAGATGAATGCAGCCAAATACAGATGGATCCTATGAAACAAACCTGCTCCAGAGATCACAGGATTAGGCACAGAATTTTGCCTTTCTGCAGAACAATGAGCCATTGCATATAAACCAACTCTGATCTGTAGCTGAACAAGACTCTGAGCCAATTAACACTTGTATTCAGATCACCATATGATATTTCGATACCAAGTGGAAAGATCAGGCCCAAAGTCGCTTTTACACCTTAGGGTGTCATGCTTCCCCAAAGGTGTTCTGCTGACAACTTCCGTTACTCCCTATGCCACTCCTGCAAGGGGATGAAGTTGCCCTGCGCGCACTTATAATTACAAAAGTTTGGGTCATTTAAATTTGCTTTCTCAGTCTAAGTAAGATGATGTTAAATAAAATGGTTTTAAGATGTATGGCCTTTTGTAATGCAGTGATGTGGCAAAATTATTTGCAACTTACAAACCATTATGTTAAACCACCACAAACCCTGCATTGATGACATTTTTTTTTCCTGTTACCTCTTTCTTATGGGCACATCAAATAAGATGCACACAAAATATATGTGGTCAAATCGATGTAGATTACCTCAGCATGTTGTGATCCAGTCACCTAAGGCACATTCTAAAACTGGGTCTCTGAATTGCCTTGAAATTTCAGACTTGTGTATCCTAGAATATCTACAGAGAGACCTGAAAATGGCATTTCACAGATGCATCACTTCAAATCTAACAGAGCTTTAAAAGGTTATGCCAAGAACAATGGAATACACATCACAGATCCAGGTGTGCAAAGCTAAGCAATTAGCCAAGAGGACTCAAAGCTGTAACTGCTGCCAAAGGGGCTTTTACAAAATACGTTGGGCTGGATATTTATGTAGAAAAGAGGTTATAGATTTTTATTTTCACTTTACTATTATTGGTAATTAAGTATAGACTGATTTGTTTAAAAAAAATAAATAAATAAATAAAGGACAAATCAAAATTAGTCAAAATTGCATATACAACAAAAAGTGGTCCAAGTAGTTTCTGTTGTTTAGTGTCAAATTAATTTGAATTAACTTGAGTTCAAAAGTTCAAAAAATTTTATTCATGGAATAAAGATGAGTACAGAAGCCTGTTACTAATGTACTGTCAACGCAGGATACTGACTTTCTTCAGAAGGACATAAAGGATGTCTGAACATGTTTCTCATTCGCTTCAGCATTACAGTAACAGCTGTCCTACTGATGAAAAGGGCAATGGAGAAACTCAAAGGCCAAGCTGCTCAAATCTGATCCTAAACCGGCAACTGGTGAGAGCCAAATCCTCTGCCGGTACTGAGGATGAGCGTAAAGTGCTGTGTGAAAGCCTCAGCAGCTCAGCCAGTAACTCCCAGCACAGTCTAACTGGCCTGTCCTCCTCTGCCTTCCCTGCACCTCCCCCCCGAGCCAGCCCAGTGGTCCTCAGACAGCTCAGCAGGAGGGTGAGAGCAACAGCTCATTTCCACCCCTTCTTCCATCTCCACTTTTGTTTCCTTCCCACTTGATTACCTCTTTTTTCATATTGGGTAATGATTTGCTGTCCTAACAGGATACATCTTCAGCTGTCTGGGTTCACTGGTCTGACTCTGCCTCTCCTTCACTTTACCCATTTCTTGCCTGACAAAGTAGATTTTACCTGATCTCTACAGCTGTCTTTCTGAAATATCTCAGTTGCATACACATCCTACACAAAAATGTAATGCTACACTAACCCTTTTAGATTTAATCTATAAATAAAGTTATTCTGGTATAGTTGTAAACATAATGTTAACAGGTGTGACTAAACTTATTGACTTAACATTAAGATATATCTTTGTTGGCCTATATTTCTTCCATACAAACTTGAAATACATCTTTGTCATTTTAGAAGTATTTTCTTTTCATTTAAATCAAGGTAGCATGGGATTTTTGGACATGCTTACCAACAATAAATGATAGGTTAAATTCACCAGGGGATGGGATTTAAGACCCTTAGAACACCTGTACACTTGTTCAGATCTAAATGTTTGCTTCTCCCTTTTTTTTATTTAGGAAGATGAGCCATTTCCTAACCTTGTCGCTGTAAATGGTAAGGTGTCAATTTTTATTCCTTCCCCTTTCACCCTCTGTGTTTCGTAGATGAAACAGGGTGACACACTGGTTGACTTTCGGCTTAAGCTTCTCATGAAGACACACATTTGGTGTCGCTGGAACCTATATATACACACAAGCTTCAGATTTTCATAATAAATGCTACCATTACAATGGTGGCTCTAAACCTGAGAGGTCAGGATGCTTGAATGGCTTGAATGCATCTTTTTCTTTGTTTGTAGGTGAGGAGTCCCTGAGGAAATGCTTTGAGTATTTTGAAGAGATCGATTTCGACTACCACAAGAGATTTTTCCGTCAGCTTGGAATTACCGACAATGTGATCAAGAGCAAAGAGAGCCTTCTCTATGAAGACAAGATCCATGAATTGCTGAATATTTGGGTAGAGAAAGAGGGCAGAGAAGGCACACTAAATGACCTGCTGAAAGCATTACTTGATTTGAATCAAAGGCGAACAGCTGAGAATGTGAAGGAGAGAGCAGTCCGCAATGGTCATTACTTTTGTGATGATTAATGAATGAGAGGAGTTTGAGAATTGTTTCCAGAAAAGGCCTTCAGAAACGTGGAGTTGTGTGCGTTCCACTAATGGTGTTTGCTACTTGTTGCTGAAAGCTTATGCACCCCCAGATGTTGGTGGATATTGGCCAGAGTGGTCTTTATGCATAAATCTGTTCAGCTGTGAGTTAAAGTAGTATCAAAAATATCACATATGGCGTGAGGTCCTTGATAAGGTCAGCATGCGTATCATCCAGTACTGGATGGAGTAGAAACTCACATGGCTACCTACTGCCCACACTGATGTTTTAGTGTAAATCTATTCAACAAAAAAATGACTTGTACACTTAAAGTGCGCATTTAACTGAAACAGCTGATGGTACTTCAGTATGTTCACAGCACTGACTGTACACGTTTGATGAGGAAATGCAAGGAGTTAAGTCAAACGTGGCTTAATTACACCTCTGCTTTCTGACACTGCACACACTCCAAAATGACAGCTGGATTTTCGTTGTTTTCAGTCTGACTGAAGGGATTTGTTTCCTTCAGCTCTACATGGAGTGTTGAAAGTGAAGTATTTATTAATTTCAAAAGTGTTTGCTGGAAAATGAGCTCACTATCAAGATGGATTGATTGTTTGACTTAGAGACTGCGATGCTCATCAGACATTTTTGATGGCTCTTTTTTTTTTTTTTTTTAATAGGTGGGACTATTTATTTGGAGACAAATATAATTATTTGTCCATAGGGATTGATGTCCTGATATTCGCACTGATAGAGCAATGGAACATGTTAAGCAATAAACAAAATGTCATGGTATAAATAACATTATTACAAGTTTATACTCATGTGGAGAGTAGTTGTGCATGTTTTTATTTAAATATGCTCTCTTCCTGATTAGTTTGTTGAACATTTTCTTGATCATGGTTCAGCTTGGCTGTTGGTTTACAAAAGCACCTGCTCAAAATATATTCGTATTTATTGCCTGTCTGTGTTGTTTTATGGGTCTATTCTTTTACATTTTTGTCAAATGAACCCTGATCACAACATGTACATGGAGGTTTACAAATCCACAGAAGCATTGAAGTAGTAAGTGCCTTACCAAATGACCCTTTCTACTCTTAGAGAGAGGTCTGTCACAATGTTACATAAAGCCCAGTTTAACTTTTCTACTGTCTGTTCCTTTCTGTCTCACTGTTTTTGTTTCATTTATTGATTCATTCTGATAATTTTACTGAACTTTACAATTTTTTTTTTTTGGTTTATTTTTACAAAACAATTTAAACCTGGTGGGCTCTTAAATATGAAATTCAAAAGGTTCTACAAAGTGTCTTCAAAATAAAAACTGAAAGCTGGAATGTTTGAAGAAAATAAAAACATAAAAACACCCTTTCAGTTTCAATTTTTTCTTATTTTACAAAATAACATGTATTAGAAGCATTTTCCCATCATTATTTGGGGGGAATTGTGCACTAATGAAATTTCAGACATATGTAAACTTATTAATTTTCATACTGTAAACTGTATTGAGTTGATCTGTTGCTCTGTCTAGAGAAATAAATGGGACACACCTTTAGGAATCTATTTTACAGGGACATTAGATCTCTCGTCTTTATTGGTTTTTAAAAATGCATAGGAGTAGAAGGGGAGGGATTCTGATAAGACTTGATTGATGTTTGATTTTTTACTTTAGCAGTGACCTTTGACCTTTCATGAATTCCAGCTCTGACATTTTACCTTGTAACTCAGGTGAATTTTTCAACTTCCTTTTTTATACAGAGCATAAGTAATGAGGCATGTTGACCTATGACCTTCTGAACAGAACCGCACCCTCTTAGCTGTGCTTCTCTCATTGGTCTTTAGTCATACATCAACTTTAATTGGTTCTCCTGTATAAGGGGGTGTCATTGTTTTCCTCACATAACTTAAAAATACACTTTGTTTGAAGTAGACTTTTCTCTGTCAGTCTTTCATTTCTTCACATTCACCGCCAGGGTGGTGATAGGAGGGTAAGGACAGGGATTTTTCCTAGAAGGGTCAAAGGTCACCAACAATCTGAGATCAGAGGTCAATAGAATTCACATTTTGACATAAAGATTAAACCCTTCAAAGAATTCATGGGTCAAAGGTCAATATGCCTCAATAGTTACGTTCCATGAAAATTTGGGAGGGTCATAAATTCACCTGATATTAAAAGTTCAAAGATCAGAGTTGGATTCTGTGAAAGGTCAAAGTTCACTATTAAAGCCATTCATTAACCTTAACTCACATTTTGACAGAGGATGTAAAGACTACTACTGATCATATGTTTTAATTTAAATCAACGTTGTGCATCTGAAGAACAGACATGAGAGCTCCAGTAACATTCATG
>JAOWBC010001486.1:2569686-2597693 GCA_028566105.1 Hypoplectrus providencianus
ACACACACACACACACACACACACACACACACACACACACACACACACACACACACACACACACACACACAGGGTGCTAGCCAAGTAACAGACTTTGCATAGACCAAAGGTGTAGACTAACCACTTTGATAAAAAGGAGTGGTCTTTCTTTTAGTGTTTCACTGTCATTTCTGCATTGTTGCTAAATAATGCCAGTAACTGTGCTATCCAACGGCTAATATTAGAATCCTAATCTGTGGCAACTTTCAATGTGTACCTGTTAGGAATGGCTCCCAAAATGGCCAGTCAAAGTTGACATTACTTCAATGTACAGTTTTGGTAGAAATTAAAGGGAAAGACAAATGGGAAAATAATAAACATAATATAAGGAGCTTAATTGATTCCTTCAGAATTACTCTATGCCCATGTAAGATTTAAAATAATTTAAAATCATTTACATATGTACATATCATTTATATACACATTGAACATAGTCATTTAATCTGTTCAAAGTGTTTATTAGGGCATTTTAAATAATATTTTTGCAAGTAATTAACATCATTGATGAGCTGCTGAAAACGGTAAATTACCTCAAACTCCATGTCCCCAGTTTGTAACACAGACCTTATGTTTTGCCATCTTCAAGCCTTGATGACCCTGATTAATATGAATTGCCAGACTTTAAAATGTTTATGTTCCCTCCCATAGTTGTTGTTCGGCTGATTCCTCTTTAATAAACAGTAAGCATGCCATTTTGAAGAACCATCCGATATTAAATCACTTCTTCTCTCTTTCATCTTTCCATCAGTTCCAGTCAAAATGCTGACCATCCAGTGTTTGCCCTGCTGCACTGCCATCGTGCTGCTGCTATTAGAGCTGACTCTCGCCCAGTACGAACACCTCGGTTACCCTCCGGGCTACCCCGACCCGGAACAGGAACAATACACTGCCCCCCAGCTGACGCCGGACACACCCAGGATACAGCTCAGATTAGCGGGCGATAAGAGGAAACACAACGAGGGTCGTGTCGAGGTTTTCTACAATAACGAGTGGGGAACTGTATGCGATGACGACTTCACGATCCACGCCGCTCAGGTGGTGTGCAGGGAGCTAGGCTACCTGGAAGCGGTTTCATGGTCGCCATCCTCGAAATATGGGAAAGGACAAGGTAGATAAAGCACAGGAAAGCACTCAATCCTCACAATTAAAGCAGAAATCCTATTTTAATATGGGGCCAGTAGTGCTATGGTTTATAATGACACTTTCAATCCACTACTTGCTGGTTAATGGTAAATGCTTCTCAGTTTTGGATAGCCGTCAAAAGAAAGCCATTCCTCCTTTGTTTCCACTACTAAAAGGGGAAAAGCCTCCTCATGGAAGCACTGATGAATTTCTCTTTTGTCACTTTAGGACCCATCTGGTTCGACAATCTTCACTGCACTGGAAAAGAAAAGACCTTGGCGCTGTGTCCTTCCAATGGGATCGGTGTTTCAGACTGTAAGCACAGTGAAGACGTGGGCGTGGTCTGCAGTGACAAGAGAATCCCAGGATTTAAATTTGTCAACACCCTGCCCAACAACGTAGAGGTGAGCTCAAATGTCGCACACTCCATCAAGCACTTTTTGGCTGAAAGAATTTGTAGGCCTTTTGTTAACTCAAGCTGTTTTTCATGACACCTTTTTTACTATCTGCCCAAAGGACATTTGGTTGATGCCTCTGTCAGTCTCCACTCTGACAGATGGGTTTCATGGTCTTTTTGTTTTTTTTATAAACACCTGCAATCTCAAAACCCCGGACATGAAATATGTAGCATTACCACCTACATCTATTTGTGAAAGTCATGGAGAGTCTGGAGAGGTAACAGTGAATCTGGAAAACATTGGTAACACCACTGAGAAAGTTTGCTCCAGTGATGGATTTAGAAATTATTCAGGCACTGAAACCCTAATTTCTTAGCAACTTTATGGCAAGAGACTAATGCTTCCTCTTCTCACATAGCCTCATATTTTCTCATCAACTTCATAATTTATAGAGGAATTGCACTTAACATTTTATATCATCTGTGACAACTGGATTAAACAACGCGCTCACAAGAAGGGACATTTTGACAATGCACTGATATAAAGCTATTAGAGTGTGCGACTTTGCAAAGTGTTTGATTCAATACTCTCAGATATTAGAGTGGTAAGACATTTTCTCATCAACTTCATAATTTATTGGAGAATCATGTTAAAATCTGATTAAAAAGGAATGGACAAAAAAAATCAACTCAAGCCCTAATGTCCTGACTTAAAGTCTTTTTTTTTTTTTTACCAAGAAATAAATTAATTATGACCCTTATTATGACTGACAGAGATTCCCCAGAGTCAAAGAAAACATTATACAATTGTTATCATAGGCTTGGTATCCTGATGCCATTTTAGATAATAAATCTCTCTCAGGCTTTGGCTGGAAACAGCTCATTACACTTATTGTCACCTATAGTTGCTCCTTTAATAACAGCCCTCTTAAGTAGCCTGCAGTGAAAGTGTGTCAGCGAAAGTGAGGTTGAACTGGTAATTGTTAGGTGTTACACTCATAACTGTCAAAGCTGTCTGTCCAGGCCTCTGAAAGGCTCTGCTGAGCATCGATTTCTGGTCTCAAACCTAATTGCCACCAAAAGCAGAATGTTATCTTTCTGTTCACTGTGCAGGCCTCATGGATCCACATTCCAACGTTATGAGCAAACTGCAACCCAGAGCTAACTGCCTGTGTCTGTCTGTCTGACCAACTCCTCTGCTCCTTTAGAGAGCTTAAAAACTAATATAGCATTGTTCACAGTGCCCTCAAACCATGCATGGACATCACCAGACAGTTTCCACAAGCAACTGTCAGGATTTAGGGCTTGGTCTGGTGGTTGAATTGAAAAACTAAATCCCTAAGCTTGTCAGATGCTCCCTCTGACTGAGGAGTTTGTTAGAGCAGCTGTAATCCATTTTTTCATAATAACAAGGTATCAAATGACAATGAGAAACAATGTGAACAGGGTCGCTTAGTGGTGAACCTACAGAGACTTAACACATAAATCTGGAACTCCTCTTAGCTTTACAGAGATTCATCGTGAGTTTCAGCTCAACGTTGTGTTATTGCCTACAATTGACCCACTGTTTATTCCAACACATGCTGAAGTATGATTTGAGGCATGTAATGTGTGTAAAATACATACCGGCAGCACGTAAACAATGCCAGTGTGAAGCCTGTGAATCAGCATAATGCTGTAAAAATAGCCCATACATACATGTTATGCCAGGAGAGAGTTAAGTAAACAATCAAATTTACAAAAAATTAAAGCCATAATTCAAAAACTGTGTATTTATGTGTTTAAGTTATGTAAACATAAAAAAAAAAATGCAATTCACAAGCCACTGAAGCCACGTAAAAATGGAAGTTATAAGTAAAAAAGTTATTTTCACACCGGACAAGTACCCCATCCTCCTGGGTGAAAGTGTTTGTTTAAAGTGCTGCTGCCTGGCCCTGCTTGTCTTGATGGAGGTGCTACAGTTAGTTTATAGCTTTGGAAATCCATAACAAATCAATAGTGTGTGTGAATACTTTGAAATTTTCGCTAAAATGCTGACCCAAGTCATCAGAAATGTTCACATACTTGGAGTGCTCAGCTGTAAAAACCTCTAAAACTAATGAAACCCATCTTTACTACACTCTACTGCAAAATATACACCAACAACTTTAAACAAAGTTATTTTCAAGTAAGATGTAAATTTCAAATTTCAAAAAATCACAGACTGGGTGGATAAGAGACATTATTTTAATGTAAAGACATCTTAAGTCAGTATGGTCCATGCATCCTCATCCTTACAGTCTTCTTCCTCTTGCTCCTTTAAAGGTGATTTCGGCACAAAAAAATAGCCACCTGAACTGTTCTCTTTTGTTTTTTTTTGTAGCTCTACATAACCTCAATTTGCCATTGCTGACTTCTACATCAGACTTTGCATTGCAACTAGTTGAGTCGCCCCCCACTGATCATTAGAAAGAATGCAGGTTGATGGCTCTTCCCTATCAGCTTTACTCCTCAGGCCAAAGGGCAGCTCCTTGCTTCAGGCCCAGCCATCACTGACTCCAATGGCATCACATTAAGAAAAATTACTCTTATCAAATTTGATACCGTTGGAGCAAAAAAACAACAGCAACCCATTCTTTAATTATTTACACATAGTTCTTTAGTAATTGTACATTGTTAGGAGTGAATGCATTGTGGGAATGGACACATCAGGCTGTCTCTCTGCTCAGAGGTGTACAGAGACAAATGGTAGAGATTATGATGAGCCGTGCCAGCTGGAGAGGTCTAGACGTCTGGAGTCAAGCGGGGATAGTAGCTGCAAAAAAAAACAAATCGGACTCAGCTTTTCCATGTGGGCTCACAGCATGTAAAGCCAGCCACAGCCAGCCGTGGCCCTGTTGCTGCACTCCCGGGCCTGGCCTTATCATCTGGAAGTGGTAGTCTGGTGACTCACCCAAATGCATTCTGGTCTGCGATGGCAGCCATGACGACATGTCGCAGGGGGTGGGTTGTGGTTGGGGATGATTAGGGCTTTCAGAGTGCTTAGTTCCCTGCATGTAGAGGTACCACTGCATTCTCAGGTGGTGGTAACCACAGCACAATGGGTAGCCAGTCCACCACAGAGGAAATTCCCAAAGAGTGAGCTAAGACGGAGGTGAAACATGAACCCTTGCATGCACGTGTTGCTGACCTTTGACTTTTTTCTTCAGATTTCTCTCTGTGACTGCTTTGTCTCCTTACATTGTTGAAAGTTTTTTTTTTTACCCACTTGTAGCTTTGCAGAAAACAAACATCTCATTCCAGGAATTTGTTCTTTTGTGGTCAGTGGAGATCATTGGTTTGCATTGACTCCAGTCACTTATATTTAGCACCGTGTCTCTGTCAGCTGCACAGTAAACAACACACACTGACACCCAGTGTTCAGTTCGGCATCACTGGAATATTTACCGTCACATCTCTCATGTGTTTATTTATGTATTCCTGTTTTGCTATGAGGATGTCTGCTGCCTCGCCTCAACTTGCAGTTTATGTAGAAATTGTGAAAGAATTACTCAAGTCTGACCTGTGATCATGCGCATACATTAGATTTTATTCAGACCATTTTCAAAATGAAGAAATTCCAGGGCTTATGAAATGTGGTGTTTGGCAGTGCCCGTTTCCACACGGGGCCAACAGACTGCCTCATTCATCCATATTAAATGAACAGTGATGCAGGCAGATTTCTCAACCTGATTTATTCAAGTCATCCCTCAGAAAATGAACAAAAACAACAGTTATGAATATCCCTGGATCTACATGTGTAAAGGGAATATTCTTAGTCATTTGTCTTTATAGGGAGATGTCAACGTGATGTGGAGACTGGCACACAATGGAGCAAGATAGAGATGTCTCTTAGCAGTGAAGAAAAGCTGGAGAGATGTAATTATGACCCACGATTGTAATTGTTGCAGCTACTTTTGGTGCAAATGTCCTCAGCTATAAGTCATCAAAAGCTTTTTAAAACAGGTTATAAAATGCTGGCCTCCTAAAATATCTTAGAACAAACAGGCCTGGTTAGTTCATAAAAATATAAACACCACTGTGAAATATATGACGGACTTTGACTTTCACTGGAGAACATGTCCCAGTCACTTCAGTGTTCTCTAAACATTGTTCTTTATTGTCCAAAAATAATTTCTCAGCTATCTTTCTAATTAAAATAAGATTTTAACAAAACAAGTTAAGAAGCTTCAACATCTTGTCTGCATCAGTGTTCTTGTGCTGTCTTAATGAACTAAATATCCTTGGGCTCTGAAGTGTTGATTTGATAAAAATTAGTTTTTTTACTCAATAATTGTCAGATTATTTAATAATTTAAATAATTACTCTGAAATAATGCTTTTATTGCTGTGCACTCATAGCCCCGGCTTCTTATTTTAATCACATTTTATTGATTTTGTTGTTATTTTTATTCATAATTAGCTTTATTTCATTCCCATTGTTTTCTCTATATTTCCCCGGGTCAGTGCATCAACACTAAGACAAGAATTACTCCTCATTTCTGATTTGTATGGACAGCAAGAAGACCAGTATCATTATAATGCAATATTTGAAAGGTTAAATAAAGAGAGAACGGAGTCCCAACCTCTTCACCTAAAAGGACCAAAACTCTCCTCTCAGTTTGCATTTTCATCTTAACTTCAGTTCTTCTTTCACTGCAGCCTCTCTCCCATTCTTCCCCTGTCTCTGCTGCCCTCCCTCTCATAAGTGGATTACAAGCAGCCATGAAGTCACCCCAAGCAGAGTTTACAACTCCCATTTTCCTCTCTTAAGTCATTTTCCCTTTCTGAGGCCTGAAGGTCAAATCTTCCACCCTCTTCCTTGTAAATCTCCAGCCATGTCATAGTGAGCCATGCATCGCCTTGTCAGCCCTTCAGTGTTTCTGCACTATAATACATGGCTGCCCTTTGTGTCACGATCTCAAAACGGTTTTCACTATTTAATTATTTTTCACGTAGCTGTTAGATGTTTCTGCAACTATGTAAAAGCTTTCGCCCCCAGGCATCACATTCCCACAGTGCAACCCAAGCGGATGTTTATCCTCTGGAGACTGTAGAAAGTAAGTGCTCCATCTGACAATAGTGTGATGAGGATCTCACTGTGGGCAGGGCTTGCTTTTGGTGTTAGTAAGAAACCACCACTCTTTGATTTAAGAGTGGAGTGGAGTTCAAACATGCATTCATGTTGAAGGAAGTGTGCCTTTGATTACCTGACTGTTCTGCTGTTGTCATGTGCAGAACATATTTGTCATGTTTAATGAGCTGTATGGTTCAGGAGGAATGCAATGCTGTCATTGGTCTGCCGTTTTTTTTTTTCTTTGTCTCCTCTCCACAGCTGTTCCTCTTTTCTTTTCTCTGTCACAATGTGTAACACTTGTCACATCTGTGGACAAAAAAATAAGCTTGTTTACCCATCAGCATGTACAGTTTAACCATGTAAAACTAAGCAGCAGGGTTCATTTCATTGTTCATTTCCATTTATGTGATGGAGATGGAGCTCAGAAGATGCACTTTAAGACTTCTAATCCATATTGACATGTAGCTCAGAGTACTGTTGTAATCAAGTAAGATACAACCTGACAGAGCCACTAGCATAGAGACAGTGCAGTCTGCTAGCAAACAACAAATTTTTTTTTTTTTTTTGACCAGCTGTGTGGGGAAATGCGCTATCCACTGGGCGACAAACCAATAACTAGGTTTTACCAGATGACAAGCAAAAAAAGAACAAGTTTTCTAAAGGACATACAGATACAGACATGTATGAATGTGAGACGTCAGCAGTTGAAGTGGGGAAAATTGGTTTGGCACTCAGTATGTTACATGTACATTTTGTCACCAAATCATATATCCAAACTACTTTTCTTCAATTAATGCTAATGTATTTTGGCAAAATACAGTTGTGCTCATAAATGTACATACCCCGGTAGACTTTTTGCTTTCTTGGCCTTTTTTCTAGAGAATATGAATGATAACACAAAACTTTTTTTTTCATTCATGGTCAGTGGTTGGGTGAAGCCATTTATTGGCCATTTAACCACTAAGCATGAGTGGGAAAAAAAAAAAAAAGTTTTTGCATTATCAGTCATATTCTCTGAAAAATGGTCAAATAATCATAGATTCTGCCAGAGTTGGTAAACTTATGAGCACAACTGTATATATTGTGTTATGTAGGACTAAGGAAGTAATTCATCATTATGTTTGCAGGAGCATTAGCTTGCTAACAGCTAGCTTATCTTCTCTGGTAGATAGAGTGCTAAAATAAATGAAAAGCATAAATCAAATGTGTTTAGCTGTAGCCAGATTGACATTTTGTTTGAGTTTGAAGCCTTGGTTGTACTTTGTGGTACCCTCTGGTGGGTGTGGTCAGAGTATGAAGCACTTTGCTACGTCTCTATGGTGAAACTGCGTAGTCTGTTGAAATGTTGCCATGTGCAGAACAGATTTGCCATTTTTAATGAGCTTTAATGACACTGTGTTAAAGAGGAATGTAATGTTGTCATTTATCCAGCTGCTCCTCTTTTCTATCATGTAACATTTGTCCGGTTTCACTGACAGAAAAATACACGTGTTACCCGTAAGACATAAAACAGACAATACATTATTGTCATTGTAAATAACAAAACTTTTTTGCCAACAATGACCCAATTAGGAATAGAATAAAATAGAAAGACACTATGCAGGTACATTGTGTGTTAAGCTTTTGGTATAAACCAGGTTGTCCAAACTTTTAACTTAAAGAAAAGTATATGAAGGACTTGGCCACTCACTCAGTGAGGTATAGCCTACTGCCTCACTTCTAATCCACTAATATTGGTTTGATCAACCAAATGCAAGTAAATTATGTTTGATAATCGAATATGTTTGAAGAAAAAAGCAGACATCACAGGCCTCCATTAGTAGATGTTCATTTTATTTTTTCCAAAAGGTTATTCATATTGGCCAAAACATTGGACTTTCTGTTCATTCAGCTTATTTGATTAAATTAGAACAAAATAGAAGAATAGAACAGTATTACCATAATATGCTGTGAAGAGCACTTAAAGAAGTCAGACCCACCAAGGCTCTTCCTTGACCATGTTACAGCCCCACAACCCAAGGTTGATAAAAATGAGGCCAGTATTTTCTCTTAATATGAGATGATCCAACAGCAAGGCCTTTCAAGAAACACAAAAACTTTAACTGGTCAGACTGCAAACTGAAGCAGTTCAGCACTAATAGTATGCGTGGGCCATAAAACCATTAGATTTTAGAGTTAAACACGGGCAAATGATGGGCCGCAGTTGGCCCCCGGGCCGTAGTTTGGACATCCCTGGTGTAAACTCTTCACTGGATGTTGTCCAGGATGCTAGCAGTTGATATTTTTATATAATATGGTATATTTGTTTGCCAGTGTCAGGAAGTACATAAATGCCAATACAATCACACACAAAATCTTTTTGTGTGTGCAGGGTTTATTTTATCAAAAGAAAGCCTTTTTTTTTATACCTTAGTGCCAAGTGTGCACAAAGGATTTGTGCTTGGGCTCTGTTGGCTCCAACCTTAAACACACACATCTAACTACCATACCTGTAAATATAATGCAAAGATGCAAATGAGAAAACCACAGTGTAGACACATGACTTAATATTGGGACATCTTTCAAACTCCTGTTGTGTATTTAGTAGGTTTGTCAGTCTGTAAACTTTGTCAGCTCTAATGATGATTTAATTCTGCTGTCAGAGACAAAAAAACAACTCAAAGAGCTTTTACTTTGAAATATAACAAAGAAAAAACAGCCCTAACCAGCCGCGTCCCAGTACTATTAAATTACTCCCTAGTGTGTCTTTGCTTTCCACATGTTTTCATGTCACTTCAGCTTTAATGCCATATAAAAGCAGTTAATTTCCATTCAATCATTGCGTTTGTAATTTACGCTCCAGTTCGGGGTTTGTCACGACTTTGTGAGACATCTGGATTCACTTTGTTAACAAAAGCTCTTTTATGGATTTTAAAGGAGGGACTGCATGCTGCAACACATTGTGCATTCTGTAAACACTAGGCCTATCTCAACACTTAAAACCAAACAATCCTCAGTTTGCATTGCAGTTCCTGGTATAATCTGCTCTCAGGTTAGACTTGGTATCAATGAGTCCAGAAGTCCAGATAAAAACTTGCATGATTGCGTCTTATTATAATTTTTAAAAGGGACAAGCAACTGGATTTCACACTGCATACGAACCCAGACTCTTGGTATTTTGCAGTGGATGAGGTGATTTCTGCTGGCAGAGACTTGTTGAGGACCTCTATTGGAACCATATGTGCCTACGTTCCTTGCACTTTATTTTTTCTGGCAAATGCAATCTTCACTGCACTGTGGACTGCAGGAGTTGCATACTATGTAACTTAAAACTCTGGCACAATCTTCACTCCTCTGCGATCGTCACATATGACTGTGGGCAATAAAAAATAACTGAAACAATAGTCAATAACTTTGGAGGGAATGTACTTTTACTGTTACAAAGATATTGCAAGGGACTTGATTAGTGTGAGAAAGAAATGACAAGGATTTAATACTGTTTATGTGTTTTTGGTCGTGGGTCAGCCCAATTTTTCAGATGGTTGGCATTGTGAATCGTTTGTTACGCTAGGTGTAAAAGAACAGGTTCAACATGTCATCTTGTTATTATTCGGCTCAGTTGCATATTCGTGCTGTTAAACTAACCCCATTCACAGTAAACCTGAGACAATAACTATAAAGTAGGTGTTTTCTTACTTCATATTGTGCTAAAAAGATCAAGCTAACTTTAGAAGCCACATTTTTCATAAGTTCACCAGCAATAAAGAATTTAGAGAGACACCTCACTTTAAAGTTACACCATTCCGTTTTTTAAGTTAAACCCATAAACCTGCATTGGGACCTGCATTGTATGGTGGCTCGTTTTAGCAACAATGTTAGCAACATTTTAATAGTTATTGCTTTGAGAGTGGCAATAGAAACTCATGTTGCTGTTTGTAGGGCTTTTCTGTAATTGTACTGCATTATGTTTTAGCAAAAGTAAAAGTAAAAGAAAAAGAAAGCAGGCTGTACTACAACAAATAGCATGTTGTTTCAAGATTACTGTCTTATTTCACTTGCTCAGTCTAGGTTTCTAATGCTGAGTTTTTTTAAAGCTACTTACTCAACAGAATCCTGGGAGGAAGGGAAATTAAAATAGCCTCTATCTTGTGATTGCTTCATATTATGGGAATAAAGTAATTTGGTATATTATATTTTATTCATAACAGATTAGTTAAGCTTTTCTCTCTTCTGCCTTTGTGTTCCACATGGACATTTCAGCCACACAGGACATTCCTTCTGCTTCCTTACTATGATGTTATAAGAGTTACTTAGTTTAAATGAATTATTTACATGCAGTATGGTGCAAGCTGTTCCCCAAAACTTTCATCATTAGTGATGGCAATGTTAAGATAAATAGTAGAGGGCTGTTTTTTTATTCAAAACTAATATATGCTAGTGAGCACATAGATAAAAGATTTGAAAGGATAGAATAAAAACTTTTATCATCACAGTACCAAACGAATTAATCAGACGTCCAAAAAATGCTCTATTGTTTCTGAATAACCCATAAAAAGCTAATGTTGCACTGATGTTTGACTCTGCTTTTAATTTTGGGCCAGCTTGACTTCAGATGTATGCTAGCGTTGCTGTGTGTCTACTGGATGTGTATAATCAAATAATAGCCAAAAACTTAGTACAATGTTGCTTATATTGTTGCTACCACCACGTAAGCCAGTCAGTACGTGCTACAGAACAACATGCTATGTGCTGTCAACTTTCTGTAGCTATATGCTGATAATTCTGCCACATTGTCCTGCTGCTTGAGGTCCGGAAAGCTCTGCACTAATTCATATACCGTTTATTGCTTACAAAAATTTGGGCACCAACGTTTTTAATCTCATGTTTTTCTTTAAAATGCAGATTTTAAGATTTGTGTTAATGTCCATGACAACTGCAGTTACTGTCCTCTATAGAATACATATTATATTATCTTCAGCTACAAGTAACATGACAAATACAAAACAATGACAACACAAGAGCTTCTTTACTGTTGTTTTCTCCTGTGTGTGGCTATCCGCACATGCCAAGTGCATCTAAAACACAATGTTAGCCAGACAGTGAGTCATTTTCAGCCTCTAGAGGTCTCTCAATCACAACGGTAACAAAAGACAGAATTTGGTGAATTCCTGACAATTTGCCTTTGGCAGTCAACCACAATGCAAAGAGATGAGAGAGAGCTTTACTGTGGTTCAAATTTTCAATTTGTCTGGGAATTGAAAATATAAGGAAATATTGGGATAACGTGAGTGCCCATGGTTTATTTGGATCTAGATGTTCTTAGCATCTTAATGTGGAAAAGTTGCACTTTTCCTGCTGCCAACAGGTGAGGCTTGGCCCTCACTTCTATTAATATGACCAGTGTAGTGGTATTTTTGAATAGAGGAATCAAGGCTTGAAGCAATGAGGAGTATGTGAATAGAAAAATGTTTATTCCAGGCTTGAAGTAGCCTCTGTGAATCAGAGCTGAGTTGCAACATACTGAGGCCCTTTCACCTCTCCCGTACAACTCATCCCACTAATAGCTTTTCCATCTGTACCACTTTTCTTCCCGGACAAGCAGGACTCAGGAAAGGCCCCCTTCCTGAAGTGCTCTGAAACAAGACGCACATGTCAGAAAGCTCTTTTTTCTGCATTCAGTTGACCTTTTTTGTACACGTGAGGCCCAACTCTGCACAGAAGGAAAACCAGGGGTTGAATCCAGGTTGGCTCTCAAAAAAAGCTAGAAAAGCAGCTGCTTTTTGGCATGGGTGTTGTTCATCCTGCCAAGTCTGGGGGTCAGTCTGTAAGAGGGGAAGGCTGGAGTATTTTGTTTCTGAGTTCATCAGTCATCAGTATTTTGACATGCCCCCAGCAGTCTTTGTCACTTCCCTTGTTTGGTTGGAGGTTCAGTCAGTCTGGATTTCCTTGCTGACCCAGCTCACAATGTTCGGCTCAAACTTGTTGTTTTGCACGACTGCCACCGAGTCATGTCCTGTATACCCAGCAAATCCAGATCAGGTCAGCATCACCACATTTCCAGTCATTATCATGTTCCATGATTTCAGGCTTTATACAGTTTCATATCCTCTGCAGTCCAGACCTCGTTGCCTCTGACCAGAGTGATTAATGTGGTTATCTTTGGGAGAAAATAGCAGAGGGTAGAAAGACTGATGGTTTGTACCTTTCACTCCGGAGACTTCTGCCCTTCCCTGGAGGCAAATGCCAATTTGGGAAACCCTGCTTTTTCATCATTTGATGGGCAAGTTCTTGTTTTCTGTACATGAGAGGAGTCTTTGCTGGCCCATCTGTTGAGCAAAGCGACATACCCCCCTCAGCCAGCCTGAGCTCCCTCCCCTCAGCCTACACTGTCACGTAGCACAAGAATGTGGGTTTGGTCTATTGGAGAGGAAAATGTTTATTTAATCCCTGCAAATAGTCTGTGAGGAAAGGCTCAGTGCTGGTTTTTGACAGCTCCACTCTGCCTGCAAGTTAAATCACTGACTGACAGGACTCCCTTCTATGTTTATCTGATAGACACATGCTTTTAATTGGTCTGTTGTAAGGTGAGGTAAAGGGAAGCATGGTGACACATCAGGGAGGCAAAACCATCACACCATCACAAAGGGAGTTATGCTGAAAAAATAGGCCAACTTCATTTTCAGGCTCCAAAATGGAAACAAATAACAAACAATGACAGCTCCAACAGTTCTGGTGGTGCTCTTCTCTAATTAGTCCAACTCTTTCATAGTACTCACATATAACTATGAAAGCCCAACATGCCAGTTCAAACTGGCCTATAAGGTCAGAACTGTAGAGTTAGAGTGAGACTGGGACAGTTGACAAGATTAAGAACAAGTATATGTAGTATAATTAGCTTGCTTATACCTAGTATACAAGGGCTAAAGCACAGATGTGCTTCTCTTTATCAACCAGCACAAGATGTTCTCCAAAAAAGAAGCAAACTGACAGGTCATGTCTTTGATTACAGCATGTCTATAACATTCTGTGTACAATTATTTGTGTTTCTAAATTAATGTTGAAACCAGTAAGTAAGGAAAACAGAATTGGAAAGAAAATATGTCCAGTGTAAAATAACATACAGTTGAATTGGTGATTACTATACCCAAATCAAAACAGAGACACAAACTAGACACTAGACATGACGTGTTTCTGTAGTAGACTGTTGTTATTATTTTATATATATACTTATTGCACAGTGAAAGCAGCATCCTTGCTAAAACATTAGCCATATGCACTACTGGATTGGATGGATGAAGTCACGTATCTCCATGCGTACGGTTAAGCACATGCATGATATTCATTATTCTCATTATTATTCATTAACTTAAGTACCTTGTAGTGATGTCCAAATTACCAATTTGTATTTATTGACCACCAATTGATTAAGGCTTGCTTGGGGATACAACAAAAGCAAAGTTCAACTTTGTCTAAAAGGCTCTATAGGCTGCAAATGACAATGAAGACCTTAATCTGAGCACACCCAATGAGCACCTGAGCTGAACCTATCTTTTTATTTGTCATGCTGCTGTAGTCACCCTGCATTAGCAGCCCCTTTTTACTGAGCAGTGCCATCCTAGACTTTGCAACTAAAAAACATTAGTTGGTGAACATGTTAATACACAGTCACAAAATTCCACATCTAGCAAACGGAAAAAACACATTATCATTCATTTAGTGTTTCTGGCACCTCATTACATTGAATGTAACCTCCGCATTCACCTTACTTGTTGCTATTTTTTGGTCTTAACCAACTCCCGAGATAATGTTCTTCCTCTTTTTCTACTAGATGCAATTTGTTTACCTTACAGATCACACCTCACCATTGTCTTCATGTGCAGTTTGTGTTTTTCTGACCAAAACAGTATTGATAAACTAGCAATATGAGTGAACCCAAAAATAAAGATTTGTTGAGTTGTTCAATACTCCCCTTTGTGTTTGTCACTCCAGGCTACCCCTCACTCACATTAAACAAAATGTTTAATGCACATGTCTGTGGCTAAAGGTGATGAGATGCAAGGCATTTGGAAAGGAACGGCAGTCTCTTGTTTGCCTCCTGCTGCACGTGTACTCACAATGCTGCTTTTTCCTTTACTGACTAATACTTTCCAGCAACACACCTAAATGTGTTGCACATGCAACACCGTTTGGATTTAAAAGCCTAAAACAGTTGTAAGGCAGCCGGTCATGGTGTTTAGCATTAATAGGGTGATTGGCTGTAAAAATGTTTAGGCAATCTGGGGAAGATTTACAAGCAGCACATGCAGATCTGAGCGGCTCTGGTTACAGTCTGGACTCGGGGGGCTGTGGGGGGTTTGATTGCATGTTATGTAACACAGGAAATACTGCTTGGAGACATATGTAATGCCTGTTTACATCCCATCCTATTGCGGAGGTCTACCTCGTCAGAAAATGAAAACAAGAGGCAGTTTATGGCCATGGTGTAAACTAAATATTTCCTAAGAGAGCATGTACAGTTTGTCAGATTTGGAGAAATGAGGCAACATATACATGTATAAACTATCCATGCCAACTCAGTCAGTGAGATAAACAGGCATGATTTGATGTTAAAAAGGTTGGGTTTCAATTTTACATCTGTGATTAAAGTACGTTTCTTGACTTCTTTGCACATTTCTGTTTTTGTGTTTTTGTCCACAGAATCTTGATATTCAAGTAGAGGACGTGCGCATACGAGCCATCCTGTCATCGTACCGTAAGCGAATCCCTGTGACAGAGGGCTACGTGGAGGTCAAGGATGGCGGTAAATGGAAGCAGATCTGCAACACAGAGTGGACCCAGTTTAACAGCCGAGTCATCTGTGGCATGTTTGGCTTCCCCGGGGAGAGGAAGTACAATGCCAGAGTCTACAAGTGAGTGTTCCACCGCTGTATGTGTGGTCCTGGGTAACTCGGTGCACTGAGGAGTATTTAGGGTTTGAATCAAGATTAGCCACCAAAATTCATGGTATTATAAGGTATTTTGAAGAGTTGTGGCAGCACAATTGAATGCTTCGAGTCAGTAGATGTTTGTGGGATAATCTGTCTCTGGGCAGCTCGCAGATGGTCAACTCTGATCTTTTTTTCCCCTTTTTCTTTACCACACCCTCAAATTGGTAGCTGTATGTTAACATGCATACCAAATAATAGGGCTGTACCCAGATCAGAGTCTCCAAGTCAGCGATGAGCACCGCTAGATTTTATCCATAGAAAACACTCAGTATAATTGCTGATTTGTTTTTCTTCAGTACACTTTATGATTATGAGAAATATGTTATTCATTGGCTCAGTCACAGTACAGTCCAGCACTTGCAGCCAGCCCTCATAAACCCATACCACACCATGTAGTCTAGTCTAGATTTGGCTTTACTTTAATCATTGTGTGGGTGTTAAATATACATTGCAGGCAATTAGAAATTATCATTGCTGCAAAAGTGTTAGTTTATTTGCTACTGAATTCTAATTAGAGTAAGTGTGTAAAATCATCATTCTGTGCATCAGATGGATGTCCTTTTTTGACCTTTTAATTCTGGTTTTGGTCACCACCAACTTTAGAGTCTTTTTAGCTGCTATATGCTACACTATGTTCACCCTTTTAGCCTCACTTATACTCCCTTAAAAAAAAAACAAAAAAAACTTCCAGTTCAAATTACGCAACAGTCACTGCCCACATATTACCATGCATCCTTTATGCCAGCATGGCATGAATCAATACATCCACTTGAGGCCACCGCAGCTCAGGTCAGTAGTTTCATACAACAAACATGGCAATGGTGAATGAGATTGTAATAATGTTTCTCTTGAGGCAATAGCAGAGGCAGTGTTGTCATCTGTGAGGCCATTTTTTCACTCAGAAGTTCTGCTATTTTTTATACATCAGATCTTGCTTGTTTCTTGCTTAAACTCTTCTATTTCGTCAGTGTCCATAAGCTTTCAAAAAAAGGGATGCTGGAATAAGGAAGGAGTGGAGACAAAGTACAGACAGAGGGATTTTCCGTATCAGTAACTTTTTATCCATTTTGGTCAAAAGAAACCTCAAATTAAAATGCTCCTATTTGAGTTTTCAGCATTCAAGTACAGATCTGAACCCTGAATGTATTGAATGTCCAAGCCTTCCAGCTAACCAGGGGTGGATTAAATTATATGTTTACATTTAAAAAAAATAATTTAGTCAAATCCAAAAATGCTATAACCATTTAAAGAGTTAAAATCCATAGGAATAATCCCAGATTGCGTATGTTCGAATGTGTGGATCAGATGCTTGGCACAACAGGCCCTTATGCATTGAAGGCCAACCTGACTCCTGTACATCCAATATTGGAGCATTCCACAAGGCTGTCGTAATGTGCAAGGCAGCACTGAGAGATCTAAATCTTGCTTACATGAGGAAGCTTGCAGCCGAGCAGCCACAGGTTAATCACGGCCTACCAGAAAACTTCCAGCACTCAACTTAACCTCGTCTGTTCGTCTGCGTCCGTGCGTGGGCTGGAAGTTTCCTATGCATTTAGTAACCACAGCAGAGCACCACAGCTCCCGAACTTTCCGTCTATGTAACAGCCTGCTCGCTTTCAGCCACATGAAACGTGCGCTTTTACAGGCTGTCCTTTAAAACGCCAGGCACAGAGCCGAGCACTGCCGCGGATCATAATCCTGAGTTTGCGCCTTTGCTGATGTTCCTGTGCAGCTAAGCTTTATCCAGAACCACTGGAGAATGGTGGATTTAGAGGGAAATGTCTAAATAAAAACATTGCAAAATTGCAGTGTACACATTAAAAGTGTCTGTAATAGTGTCAAAATGATGATGTTATTTATAAAAAGGCAGAACAATTACGTCATGTAACAGTTAACCTGTTAAAATAATAGCATTATCACTTTACATTCTCCAAATCCATGTTAAAATTTGTAAAGATGAACAGATGTTTGATTTCATGCCTCGACAACTGCCATTCACCTTTTTAAGTCCTTCTTTAAAAATATAGATTACATGATATGAAGTGTGCTATATATTTGGATGTACCACACCATATACAGCTGATATGGACCTATTTTTTAAATCATAATTGGAATCCTAATATTCATATGAATTACTCAGCATAGCTCTGTCAAAGCTACTTCTAAAAACAGCTGCTCTGGACACACTAACCTCTCACATTCTGCCTTTAACATGCATATAAACAGGTAATGAGAAGTTGTTGTGTAACAAGTGATAAATCTACAGATAGGATGGATTTACAGTCCCTAACATCCGGTGAGTGCATACACAGTAGCATTACACAAGATGTATTTCACTTTTGGTGGAGCCCAGCTTCCTCTCACACCTGCAGTACAAGCTATTGTGTGAATATAAGAGGAACTGGGATATAATTGATAAAAATAAGCTTCTTTCTCACAGTAACAACATTGAAAACCAACATGACATGACAGGAAACAACCCAGCTCACAAAACGTTAACATAATAGATAACTTTTGGGACTTTAGGTGTAAACCTGCCAAATTGACACTCACATTTAAATGCAATGGAATTCATCTTTATTTAATAGCTCACATTGGTGGGCATTATCATTATTTCAAGTAGAAAATGAGCAAAGTTCATGTTGATTCAAAGTTGTGAAAGAAAAACACCTGGGGTATGAATGCGTAACCACATTTAAAGTCATTTCAGAGACTTTAGTTAGCTTTCACAGCCTCAGGACCACCAGTTTTCTCAGTCATCTCTCCATTTGAACAGTGCTGATGTGCATCACAGCTGTGTTCAGATTTCAGCATTTGAGGAGATAGCAGAGCCGGTCCTCTCGCTGTGGCTGAGAACGTTAGTTTTGGAAAGCTTCCAGTCTGCAGCTACCCTCTCGCCAGCTCCCAGATGAAAAACAAATTCTGCTCGTCCCAGTTTAATCCTTTTTTTATTTTTTACATACACCTCAGACATGAAACACAAGGATAGGACACTCTCTGCTAATGAGCCTCATTAAATACATAATAGGGTCTTGTTATTATATGAGGAGGAAGAGATTAGCTCTGCAGCAGGCCTGGAAGAGTGTCATTAACCCCAGTTTGATCAAGTTCACAGAGAAGAGTGTGGGCTCACCAGCTGTTAGTTTTTGCTATTGTTTATACAATGTGTTGATGTCACTGGCCCTCTCTGGTTTTAATGGTCTTAAAATAAAGCAGTGTGGTGGACTCATATTTCTATTCCAAATCTTGGTTAATAAGTGCTTCTTGAACAGCAGATTTAACGCTGAATTTCAACTGCAGGTCTGTTGATGAAGTGTCCTTCACCTTCACTCAATCAAAAATGAATGAATCATTGCATACATGAATTAATTTTGTGAAAGTGCATAAAAAAAGAACATTATGATGGGAGTATGTGAATGCCATTTGTTATTATTTGATCAAAATCTCTTTGTGACTTGTGTCCTCTAGCATATTCACAGCCTCAAATCTTTACAACCAACTTTCCTTAGTATATTGAAGTGTGTTCCATTCAGTAAAACATGCAATTCTTTTATAATTTTCAAACTTTTCTTATTTGATACCAACAGGTAATTTTATACACACGTTAAGTAATACATGAATAGATTTTAAAAATAATGAATTAAGTATTCACCTACAATAGGTAATATGCAGCTTAAGAAAAATGTCATGCCTTTTTCTCAAACTGCAGAGGAATGTCCTTAAAGGGCTGACTTGTCTGTACCCGTAGAACCCATTTTCATTCTGACACCTTGAGGTCAGAGGTCAAGTGGCCATGTCAGTTTTTCCAAATAGCATTATGTCACAAACAGCCTCTGAAACAGAAAACTCAGCCCAGGTTCATGAAATCCTTTTTTCTTCTCATCCTCTCACACATTTTGCGTACATGCTTGAAATGAAAGTAGTTTAGTTATATCAAACTTTTGCCTATTTACACGTCCTACAGGCACCAGCAGATATAAGTCTCATATTGAGTTGTTTCTATTGAGGTCTCTTTAGTGTCTAAATATTCTACAGTGTTCACAAGCTAGCACCTAACTGTGTTAGCCTTGTTGGCAAAGTTACTCCACCCACAGCATGAGAACTACATTTGGCGCTCAGGTAAACATATCTTACTCACAGGCCAGTCAGAGCAGACTGGGCTTTTTGGGACGGGGGATTTAAAGAGGCAGAGCGTTTTAGACAGAGGCAGAGTACGGGTAAATTCACACAGTATAGAAAATAATGTGTGCTTTAAATATTTAAGCGTGTAAACTTGTTCTTGTAGAAAGAAGTGCTGTCAAGTTTAACATTTAAATGCAAATTCTGTTATTGACGCAGGTTGTAATATTACAATCCTTTGCCTGGAGTTGGATGGCAACTAGCAACTAATAGATAAGGATATTTTGAACAACAAGTTTAGCCTCAAAGCCCACACATGAGTCTCTGTCCATAGCACAAAGCTAATGCAGACAGTTCGGTTAGCCCTGACACACCTGGCTTGCAGCGCCACCAGTACACAGACAGGAGAGATACACAGCTTGTATGAAGGTCTGCAAGAAATACACTCTGTGGAGACGATTAGAATTTACTCAGCAGTTACAGGCACGTCGGGGTCTGTGCCTGAAGTCTAATACATCTGCAGTTGTTCACATTGAAGAAAGGAGTCAGTCCTTTCAGTTCAGTTGTCCCTCTTTATTAAACCAGTGAGCATTAAAGTGACCCTGGGAGTGCCAGCACATTACTCTGAGCAGCAGTGGGAAACTGTTACTGGATGTAACGCCAGTTCTATGAATATGTGTTAAGTCCAAATATAAAACAGCCGTTGTTCTGTACAACTGTTTTGTATTAAGAGGGCCCTCAAACAACTTTTTGTAGTTCAAGGGTGTATTATTCCCAATTATAATCCTACATACATTTGCATAAAGCAAACACATTTGTCTTATCCTATGTTGATCATGGGAAGCTGTAATATACATAATTTCCACTTTAAAGCCTTATAGACAATTGTCATGAATTTGCCTCAAATTGCTTCTGGTCTAAATACGGCCGAGGTGGCTTATGTATCCTACGAATGCCAGTTGATGCATATATGACATATACCAAGGATCTTATTGGAAGCATTAATGCCTAATTTCACTAATCCTACATCATGTGTCCTACCTACATTAATATCTATTGCACATGCTATTTTGAATGGATTATCACTAGCAGTGGAAGTAGGAGTAGTTGTCATCCTAGTCGTAGCATTAGTAACACAGCTAACACAGGGTTTTGTGATTTTCGGTTGATTCACTCTCCTCAAACAAAACACCTACGGTATTTAAACGAAAGACCTTTCAACTGATCAGATACTCAATGATTTCCTTCCCTTCTTCCCCATCTGTCCAGGATGTTTGCTCGCCGCAGAAAGCCCACATACTGGGACTTTGCGGTCAACTGCACTGGCAATGAAGCCCATTTGTCCAGCTGTAAACTGGGCCAGGCTCCAGAACAGAAATCCAATGAGACTTGTGTTGGAGGGCTGCCTGTGGTGGTGAGCTGCGTGCCCGGGAGAGACTTCGCCCCGACCTCCATGACAGGATACAGGAAGGCCTTCAGACAGGAGGTAAAGTAAAACTAGAATACCCACACCTGACTACTGATACTTTCTTGAGTTGCACGAGTAATTAACTTTTTTTCCTCCACTTATAAAGACTTTTAGTTTATCCTGCTCTTATTCAGCCATGACAAAGAATTAAGCTATCAGTGCAATAGAAAAATACTTGTCCTTGAATAATGAGCCTCTGCAAGTCTTCTTTCAGTAGCAAATTAAATGTGTGATGTCGGAGTCAAAGAACTGAAATGGTAAACAAAGCTGATGTTAGAAATAGCTGCGCTGGTTCAGCCCAGTTCACTGGCTCCAATGCAGAGGGAGGGCGACTCAGTGTTTTAGTTAGAAATATTGAGCCAACCTACTTTGGACACTCATTGTCACTTTGTGAACTGCAGCTGGAGCTGCTTTCGCCATTTCTCATCAAAATGAATTATCGTCATTTTGGGAATTAAAGATGACATGATGTACTGAAATTCTTGGAACAGGGCAAGGAAAACCATGGTTCTCCAGGAAGCAACACGAATTCAAGCTCACTTTTATTCTTCTCTAATGTCCTTGAGCATGAAACTAGGGGCCAGAGTCGGTACAGCTACATCATTACACATCTGACACTTAGGATGCTTAAAAAAACTGCACGGAAGGATAATTTGGAAAATCAAGATATGGTGCAAGACAAAAGTTCAACATGAAAAGTTCAGATTGAGTTCAGTAGTTATTGTCGTGCACGATCCCTGACAAATTTTCTCACTCTCCATGCAAAGTCTCAACATCAAATTTAACTGTTTGTTTTTCTGAAACATCTAACAAAGATCTCTTGTAAAGAAAAAAAGAAATTTTTATTGTTTGCAATGCCATGTCTTGCAAAAGTGACATGAATATACACAAATATGAACTGGATTGAATTGAAGAGCATGCACTGCACATGCCAAAGCTTGAGTCAGTGATGATGTAAAACAATCAATGAAACCAACAATTTATCAAAAGTTATGAATCACTGCAACCATGGGAGCCTCTGCAGCATAGAGTAGTAAATGTGCAAAACAAAAGACAAGGTGATTGGTCCAGCAGAAGCCGTAGACATACACACACAGACTGATAGGATCACACACACTGAATTAGCAGTTGTGAGCTGTCAGTTTAATAGAGTCATATCACTTTGACAGTCATCATCTTCTGACCATGTTTAATCTTTTCTTCCACATGACTTCATTTCCTATGCAGCTGTTCATCAGCTGTGCATTAGATAACAGTCAGTGTTTGGATAAGAAGACAAGATCAGGCAAGCACGATATTTTCAGCAAAAGTGGATGCTAATTAACGCTCTCTGCAGCCATCTTTCTATATCCAGTGGAAAGCATGAAACAAAAAGAGTGGCAGGTATTTTACAGCAGATTAATGCCAATGGTTTTGTATTGACCTGTTCAGCAGTCCTGTGGGTGGAATGCTTAAATATACATCCAAAATAATTGTATTTGCATGTGCCTCAAAGGCTCAAAGACACTCTGACTGAAACCATTTTTTAACCACAAGTGTGATGTGTGAATGAGAGAGAGTTTTTCTTAACCACACCCATAGCAGATCAAAACATGCTTTATTTTGTTTTAAAATTTCTGGAGATGAGGATCTCCTTCAGTCCGTAAACAAGCACACCAACAATCAAGTCAACAACAGCTTCAGCTTCACTGACATGAGAATCAGTGTGTGTGACTCAGTCCACATTCCAGTGTGAGGTTTGAGCTTGCCTGCGCTCTGTCACGTTCTGCAGCTGAGAGCAGGGCTGGGAGCGCCGTGCACGCTATCACTTCTGAAATCTAAATCTTCAAGGAGTCTGCTGACTCAAAGGAATTTGATCCTTAAAGCAGATATTAAGCATCTGAAGTGAGCAGGGCTGACACCTCCAGTGTGATTGAACTAGCTGGTGTGAAAGTACACTGAGGGCTTTGATTTGCAGTGAGATGCATTAAATACAGCTCATTATACCACTCAGAACATATTGCTTTGTTGTTTCCTCACTTGTTACATTCAATTTGACTGGCTGGCTGATATTTCTCATAGTTGTTATGTTTTGGTGTATTTTCTTTTAACATCCATTAGGTTTATTAAGATTAAGGGAACATTACAACATTCCCCCCATGATTGTTTGAATTAATCAATGAGTTCTTACTAATTGATGTGTTAGTAAGTAAGTAAAAGAGTATTTACATTTTTCAAAACAGGGATTACAAAGTGCTTCAGAATGACAAAAAAAAACAAACAAACAAGTAATGCATATTAAACAGCAACTTGAAACAGCACTGTATATTGCACTTGCAAAATAGACGCTAGGTCAGCAAAAGCTCAGCCCCTGCAAGTCCTGACCTTTGACCCATGAACAACCAGGAGACCTAAAGACCTGAGACATGTAGTGGACCTAAACTGTGTGGGCTCAGCAACTCACTGATATACGGTGGCTCTCAGCTGTTGAAGGCTCTAAGATTAACATGAAAGGATACACATTTAAATCCTCAAAAGGAATTCTTCACTGAAATCCAAGTTAGGTCCGCAGTTTGAACCAGAATATAGCCCCTTATGATAGTCAGGAGGAGAGAGACACAAGACTGGTTAAATATCGCCTAAAAAAGTTAGGATAGCAATGCTTTGGATTATGGCATTAACCCTTTATATTGCTCATCTGTGCACTGTTTGTTATTTGTGAATGTTCATTGCATGTGTTTAAGGATTTTTCTGTCAATATGGAATTTCCCTGTTGTGGGATGAAGGTATTTAGTATATCCAATTCAATATAATCCTATCTAGTATCTATGAAACATGGCAATAATTAATTTTAGTTCTGATGTCAGGTGTCTCAGTGTGTCTTAGGTGTCTTCAGTGTACTTTTATAGAACCAAGCACCTGATTTCTTCTGAATAAATTCTAGCAAAATTGATGTATTATTTATTACAATGAGTAACTAGAATTATATTGTGTTTTTATTAAAATAGCTAGTCATGTCTTATTTCAAAACCCAAGACATATGAAACACTAACTTCATTCTGGATGTCATTTTTATGTATATTATTATCTGTATTATGTGTGTACGATTAACATCAATGTTAATGTCAGCAAGTGGTGGATATATATACTGTAGCTGGAATAAGGATTGTAATACTGACTGCACACATTATTATGTCTGGGCTTTGCTTTGTAAATCCCAATAACAGTCTGTCAGAGTAAACTTCTCCTAATGTGTTTACTTGTGAAATTAAACACTTCCAGTTTATCCAAACAGTTAATGCAAGAAGTGCAGCATAGCATGTTCTGTAAACATGGAGCCACCCAGTCTGCTGCTGAAGCGTTCTCATCACACAAAGGGAAAAGTTGATTCTCCAAACCTTTCACCTGAGTCTATTATTTTTTTGAAAGAAGCAGAATAAACAAAATATGTGGTTTTAGAATTTGACCACCTCAGCTGTTTTACGGCGTCTCTGTTTTTCCTCTACAGCAACCGTTGGTTCGCCTTCGGGGAGGGGCCATCGTAGGCGAGGGCCGGGTGGAGGTGTTGAAAAATGGAGAGTGGGGCACCATATGTGATGATAACTGGAACCTGCTGTCTGCCACCGTGGTGTGTCGGGAGCTGGGATTCGGTACGGCCATCGAGGCCCTGTCTGGAGGTCGCCTGGGACAAGGTATGCTGCTTTTACAGTTTCACTGACAATACCGTGTTACCTGACTCTTTCTCCAGCTGCTCCTTGATGCACATGTGGAAGGAAAAGCATAAGGAAATGTATATCTACTGACTGAAACAGCTCTATTAAGCTGAATCTAAAACTAGAGTGCTGCCCTCTCCCATCTCCTCTTCCTCTGTGGTAATCAGCTGTGTAATGCGACCAATGGGAAAAGCAGGAAGAAATGGATGGTGCACGCTCACAGGCTGGACTAAGTATACAGTAGACCTGAATGAGGCCCATGCCAGTGAGCTCAGAATGACAGTCTTTACTGCTGGAACCATGTGCATGTATATTTCCTACATGGCATGGGATGGAAGGTTGTTACTGTGTAGCAAAACCGCATATTCCAAACATTCGGGGCGGTAATTCTATCCCTAAACTTTCCTCCTCACATGCCCTGTGTGCCCTGAGCAGACTATCATGAACTCACAGACCTGATGGTGAAAGTGATTTAGCTCGCTGGAACAGGATTAGCTGCACCCGCAGGTCTGTAAGGATGGGCATTACTGCTATGAACTCACATAGCTTTCTCTAAGGACATATGAAGATTCCCGTGTATTCAATTTGGAAGTTCCACACTGAGGATAAAAAGATATAGCTGCCCCATGGACTATAAAGCTGCATTATTTTGCCATGGTAGCTGGAGGTCGTGTATCAAGCTGTAAACACAGAGTTGACACTATAACACAGGGATAATCTGATGATTATAAGGCCCAGACACAGTAGCCAACTCATTCTGAGCACCACCTAAACTGAATGAATGCAAAATCAATGCAGAGAGCATCAAACTAACCCAGCGGACTACTATAGCAAGTTTTGCTTATGTTTTTGAGGTGTTGTTTATTTATTATCTGCTCCACAGTAGCTTTAAAACTTTTTCCAGACGGATGTGGGAATAGTTATTGAAAAACACATTTTCCTCGGGGTAAACTGCCATGCTATAATGCCCAGCTTTACAGCAGAGAAGAAGTTAATATGTTGACTGTGAGGTACAATATGCTTTGGGTCTTTATGGCTAATTTCCCTCTTCACAAAGTATAACTATTCAAATGTTGCTTCCACCAAATAACAAAAGAAAAGTTTTATTTGTCTCTGAGTTTTCTCTTTCCATATTTTGAAACAAATTCAATACCATTATTAGAATAAATTATTTATTTCTGAAGCAGGCTAACAGAGGTAGCAGCTGTGACTACATATGGATTAATGCAAACAAGTCTCTTTATTCTCCTGGCCCTCCCTTTTTAATGAACCCTCTCCCAACTTCAACATCTTTGCTGGTAAATAAATACATTTGTTTTAAATCAATAATAAAACACCAGAGTCTCCGTTCCCAACAACATTTGTTATTTTATACTTTAGAGGACAAAGGATGTAGTGGTTAGCAGTGTTGCCTCACAGTAAGAGGGTCGCCGGTTCGACTCCAGCCTGCAGCGCTTCTGTGTGGAGTTAGCATGTTCTCCCTGTGTTAGCGTGGGTTGCCTCCGGGTACTCAGGCTTCCTCCCATAGTCCAAAAACCTGCAGCTTAGGTTGATTAGTGACTCTAATTCATCCGTAGGTGTGAGTGAGAGTGTGAGCGGTTGTTGTCTGTCTGTATTTGTCTGCCCTGCGACAGACTGGCATCCTGTCCAGGGTGTACTCTGCCTCTTACCCAATGACAGCTGGGATAGGCTCAAGTTAAAGATAATGAATGAATGAATGAATGAATTAATTAATAAAGTAAAGTTTTAAAATGTTTCCTCTGAATGGAACAAGCATGTTTCCTGCCTCATCTGGCTTTATTGTAATCATGTCCAATGTCCTCAGAAATTGTAAAAACAATACCCAAAACTACTAAACTAAAACCCAGGCTGTGATAAACTAAAATGACCCTTTAAATTTTCATATTTTGAAATTGCTCTGCAATGTATTTTAAAATGTACAAGGCAAAGCTTGGGCTTCCTGAGGGTTTGGAATGGGACCAGAAAGAGACCACCTCCCTGTATCGACTGGTTATTTTCCAGAGCACTCTGAGCCATCTCACTTTATGGTCTCCACTGAGAGGTCTCTCCCCAGACTGCACCAGCAGGGTTCTGTTACCAGCTGCATGGAGGGTTTTTACAGCATTTGTAAGCTGGGACCCCCCACTCAACAAAAATGTGCCACTTCTAAATTACACACTCAGCAGCTCTGTACCCTGTGCTGCACAGAGCTGTAAAACACTAGCTCACCTGTTATCAGGATATACTACGGAAAAAAGTAACGCTCCATACTTCTGTACAGAAGGTGTTTCATAAACTGGGACACGCTGCACATTCCTCTGACATTATACATGGAAAAAGTTGAAATAGTGGGAATGTTCCTTTTGAAAAATCTTTTCCATCATGATTTCTCATCACTGGCTCTCTGATCATAGAGAAAAACAAAATGGAAACTAGGAAGGTTAACTCAGTGGAGTGCAGATGTTTGCCAGGGGTTGAGAATCTCCTGCATAGCATCAATCTGATCCATTCAAACTTTGCTCAGGGAACAAGAAAATACTTGTAAAAGTTGCGGTCTGTGGTCTCACTTACAGACCTGACAAAACATGAATTTAGACTTTTTTATACATCTGCATCATATTGTAGATATTCTAGCATTCTTTTGAACCTTTTATTGAAATAAATCCCAGCAAAATCTGTTTATTTTTATATTCATATCACTATGGAACTGCTGTACTGGCAGTCATCCAGACACCGTTCCTGGAAAGGCGACGACAGGGGCCCTACTGGATCACATTATTTATCCAGACAGGACGGACAGGATATTAAGTGTTCAGACATATCCAGGACTACCTCGGGAACAAGCAACAGTAGTGGTTCATTTTGCCACTGCTGCTGAGGCAGAGTCACACTTAAGGCTGCCATCGCACATTTAACATGAATTACATAAATGTGATCCTGCTGTGAAACTTATGAGAAGCAAAAATAAAATAAAAAAAACAGCAATGCACAAGAAATCCACAGGCAAATGTACACCACTGATGTAAGAGATTAGCTGCACTCACACACACACACACACACACACACACACACACACACACACACACACACACACACACACACACACACAC
>JAOWBC010001486.1:2601454-2612592 GCA_028566105.1 Hypoplectrus providencianus
ATTCGAACTCGCGACCCTCGGCACCAAACACTCTTGCTGTAAGGCATGAGTGCTAACCACTGCGCCACCGTGGGGCCTCTAGTGAACATTGGTGGAAAATAATCTAAGTCATGACTTAACTTATTATGTTACAACTGTGGTTACCAATTACTCTGCAAGGTTTGATTTAGCTTCATATACTACATATAGTCAACCCTAAGTATAATCTTCTATAATATGATTGCCTTGACATAGATTGGACTGCTAAATTATTTATTTTGAGGAGGATTTATTGTCAACTCTAAATAAATATAAAACCAACACAGCAATGGGATTTTCTAGATTTACTTTTCTTACTGCTTTTATGTTACACAGATAAAACTACTGGACTTTAAAGCTGTAAAAAAAAAAAAAATCTGATATTATAACCTCATAATACCACCACATTTTTTACTATCACAAATATTGCCCAATAATAGTAAGTAACTGCTGATGTGCCAGTGTGAGTCGTCTTGAACTAACTTCTTACCAGCTATGTGCTGATGTTCATTTCTAATAAGCTAAAAAAAAAAAAAAAAAAAAAAAAGGTGGTGACTCAATGTGATTATTGAAGCACAGTTATTATATCTGAAGTAGACCACAGTGAATTTACTCCACAATAATGAAAAGTATATCCAAAAGCTGAGGTATCAAACAGATATCTGCTTATGGTAGGACATATGAAAAAGCTGCATTATAATAAGGCTGAAGCCTCCACATTAATCAGTTCTACATTATTAACAGAATGTAATCAATCACAGTGCCTTATATCAAGGGTGAATGGCATATGGATGAACTCTGGGTGATGGTATCTCCACAGGAGACTTGGTATTGGCCAGGACAGGTGAATGCCGACGCCGTGGTGATGAGTGGAGTTCGCTGCTCTGGTACTGAGATGTCTCTGTCCCACTGCCTGCACCATGGAGCCCACATCAGCTGCCCCAAAGGAGGTGGAGGACACGCTGCGGGAGTCTCCTGCTCTGAGAGTAAGAGAGACAAATTCTAGTGATGTCCTAACAAAGCTTCACCAACCAGGGTGAAGGGACACTGAACTTTATACTTTCTTTGAACCAAGGGCTCCATCTACTGGTGGTAGTAACACAACTAATGTTTGTAAGGATACATAAAGTCCAGTCTAAGTCTAAAGCTTCATTTGGAGATCACTACTGAATTCATATGTTTTTGGTGGTAAATGCTTTTTGAGAGCCTTTGAGATTTTCAGCCGTCCTCTTTGAGATCCTAAACAATGTATGTTCATAAATGAAGGAGTAATGAAAAGAAGTGATTTACATTTACATTTTTAATTGACTGGAGCCTTTGCGATTCACTTTGTCTGTTTGCACTGAAAAGCTTTGTCTCTTTTGCTCTAAACATTGAGTTTCAATTCAATAAATTGTATTATCTCTGCCTCTGGAGGAGCTGTGCCTCAGGGAAATGTTTGCATAACTCCAATATCCCTCCTGAATCACAAGGAGGCTCTTCATTTAAAAAAAGAAAGCACTCATTTACTCTTTGAGCCAAAGCCTTTTTGTTTCTTTCCCAGTGACAGGGCCAATTCTCCATGTTCCTAAATACATTTTTATCTCTGTCTGCTTCTCTGTGGTTTCTCACCATTATCTCGTCCACAGCGGCTCCTGACCTGGTGTTGAACCCTCAGGTGGTGGAGCAGACCACCTACATGGAGGACAGGCCCATGTTCATGCTGCAGTGTGCGTATGAGGAGAACTGCCTGGCGTCCTCCTCCAGCCAGTCACCTGCCAACTCGTACCGCCGCCTGCTGCGCTTCTCCTCCCAGATCCACAACAACGGCCAGTCCGACTTCCGGCCCAAAGCTGGGAGACATTCCTGGGTGTGGCATGACTGTCACAGGTCAGTGTCACAGGGTACAGTGTCCTTGGGTTTTATTGCTTGTGCCATTAAACCTCTAAATATTCTACACGTCGCTGTAGGAAAAGTTCAACATTTTAGGAAATATGGTCATGGAAATATGTAAAATCTGCTTTTTGTTTGAGAGTTGGAGCAGAGCTGGAGCCAGCGGGGATAAGTAGGGAAGTCCACAATGAGCTTCATAAACCATTAGCTGTATTTGTTGAACCTAATAGATGTTTCTTATGGTTTAAAGAAGAATGTTTCAGGGGTAGTTAAATCTACAGATTAAAAATCAATCCAAACATCTAAGTCTGTCATTGAACTTTAGAGGAGTTGGTAGAGGTTTTTTTTTTTTACTGTTTATGTTCCTTACTTTTGAGTATTTTGGATTTTTGCTGGAGATTAAGAAATACAATATGATTACTATAACGGTAATACATTATTCGAAGTGACATTTTGTAAATTTAGCTTATTTACAAATATATTTCCCTTACAGTTTAAAGAGTGTAGCTATACAGCTATATACATGATTTTGTCATTACACATTACATGTGAAGTAAAACTAGTCAGTAACCTTGGCTTGCCAACGTTCCAGCAATTTTTCAGTCTAATGACCCACAAGTCTGAAGAATCACAATATGGTCACACCTTAAAACATTATTATTTAAGAAACCTGTTAGTAGTCACTGAAATCCAGTGTGTATTTTTTTTTTTTATATTACTGGGCCATTGTTCCAATATATGACTGCATCAGACCAATGGAATATCAAAAACAAAGAGCAGTGCCCCAGACTTTGCTAACAGCTAACAACACAAGACATATCACAAGACGTGTGTCTGCGGCCCTTCATTTCATGAAGTTCACAGTCTGAGATTTACTTATGTCTCTTTTTCTCCTATGTATTTCTTCCATCAACACCGTCTTTTAGTCTTTACCTCTTCCATGATGTCCATTCAGGCTCAGTGGTTCAGTTCCCCTGTGCTAGCAGTGTAAACACAAGCACTCCTTAATGGCAACCTGAGCTAACTAGCTGATCACAGCTAGTTAGCAGTTAGCTTTACAAACAGTGTGGTGCATTTTGGGCTGTGAAGTCACTTATCACTGCAGTTTATTATCAAGTTACTTAGTGCAAGGAATTGTGATTGGGACGTGGAGTGGAAATGATAGAGGCACCATTCAAGTCAGTGTATTGTAAAAATTATTATAAAATTATTTAAGCTGTCACTTAAGGTGGAATAAGTTACATATTATTTATTCAGTGTTATTTTATTCTGAAATAAGACACATTTTATCACCAGGTTTAAACTGTAGGGAATAAAATCTACAACAAAAGCCTCATTGGAGTAAATATCATGTGACATGTTATGTCGGGTTCGGCAATATGTATACAATATTCACCTCCCAGAATGTTTATGTTGTTTCTTTAATAAGCTGCTATCCCAGCTCAAAGAAATTAAAGATGGCATTTTTAAAGTTTAATGTCTGATGGTGATGTCACAAGAATCAAGATTTGGTTTTGTAAGGGATACAAACCTGTCACTGTTAATATAATATTAAAAAAGATACTTGGAGTTAAAGGAAAATTGTAAATATAAATAAGGATGTAGTTCCTACTGAACTGAAATGCCTGTGACATGTATTACGTAATATAATTAGTGGAAGCAGTTGTAACTAGTTTATATTCCAGGAACATAAATTGCACCTTAATTATAAATCACAAGCACAAGGTCGTCTGTAAACCACATGGTAGAATAGGACGTTATATGATTCAGAAACGAAATTCCCAATTACACCTAATTCAAAGATAGACAGATGAGTCAGCCTCAATCATGTTTATGAAGGGTTCTTTTTTCTTTCCATATGTTGTGCTGTCCTGTAATTGGCAGTGTGCTGTAAACTATAGCTACTGGAGAAAAAGTCCCACATTTTTGTGGTTCTTGTGTTGGCTGGAGGAACTGTTAGCTGTTGGCAGCTTCACACAGCTACCATCTTTTCACGTCAAACCTTTGGGTTGTGAACATGAGGGGGCATATCAGGCCAAAATCAAAATACTTAAAATAAATGTGGGATTCAAAGGCAAGTTGTATTTATTTGAAGAAAAAAAAAGCAGTTGGTGTCCTGTCTTTTTCAGACTAGTGCTACAAATGACAGTGTAAAGTTCCATTCTTGTACTTCTGTGTGACCTTTTGAGCTTGACTACAAACTATATTTCTCTGTGTGCAGACATTATCACAGCATGGAGGTTTTTACGCTCTATGATATGTTCAGCCTCAATGGAACTAAAGTGGCAGAAGGGCACAAGGCAAGCTTCTGTCTGGAGGACTCTGAGTGTGATGAAGGTGAGACCCAACAGAGGATTCTTGCTTTATTTTCAAGGTTGTAGATGCACTTTTGCTTTTTAGAAAAGTGGCAGAAATAACTTTTCTTCAGATTTGCTCTACTGTGTTCACCCATGACTGAAGGGTAAACATAGTGGAGCAGCTAAAGAGACAAATATGATATAAAAGCTAAAAGGGGGACTATCAGACTAAATTTCTTCAGTTTGCGAGAACTTCAGAATCTACTTCTTTTCTTATACTTTAACATAAACAGCTTTTAAGGATTGTAATATGTCAATGTATTTTAGGGTTTACCTGTAACACTTTTTTTTTCATTTTGTAATTTCCTATTGCAGGTATTGAAAAGAGATATGAATGTGCGAACTTTGGAGAGCAGGGTATCACCGTGGGCTGCTGGGATACCTACAGGCATGATATCGACTGCCAGTGGGTTGACATTACTGAACTCAAACCTGGAGATTACATTTTCCAGGTAAAGTTTCCCATGGTCCATTGTTCTTTCTTTCTAAATAATGAATTAAACTGCAGCCAATAGTACTGGCCTCTGCAGCTCCCTGATTTCTCCATGTTCTCCCCCTCACAGATAGTAATTAATCCAAACTATGAGGTGCCTGAGTCAGACTACACCAATAACATTGTGAAATGCAGATGTCGATATGATGGCCACCGTGTGTGGATGTACAGCTGCCATAATGGTAAGACCTTTTAATTATTTTGAGGAATACTTGCTGACCTTTAACTGTCGTTGTCACAATCATTTCAGCTTAATCTACTATTAAACCCGAGGAGACCTCAAACTGTAAATGTTTCATACATCGCATGTCAAATAAGCACATTGGCTTGCTACAGTGAGTTTAGTGCAATATAGTAATGTGGAGTTACTAAGTACAATTTATAACATCAAGTTTTACGAATAAAAACTGCATCACATGGCTCTGGCTATGACTCCTTTAAGTAGAAATAATATTGTACTGTCCAATGTAATCACCAAATATACACTCCTGATCAAAATCAGGAGTGTATATTTTCCATGTATATAATCCAATAAAGGTCACTTAAAAAATTTAAATTATCTACATTTTGCACTGTTGGATCTTAAAAGGGTTCTAAGTAAAGCTTCAACATGCAAAAAGAAGAAGTAGGAACAAGAGACAAAAAGTTTGGAGTTGAAAACAACAATTTAACTGAAATAGGCTGTTTATCAGCTGATCAAAAGTTTAAGACCACAGCTCAAAAAATCTCAAAACCTCCTAAAACAGAAATTAAAGTGTCAAAAACTGACTCAGTAATGAGTAGTTCCACCATTATTGTTGATCACTTCAAAAGTTCGTTTTGGCATGTTGATGCAAGTGTTTCCAAAAGGCTAGCTCTAACAAGAAACCTTCCTGAGATCCAATCGTGTTCTTTACCACTACTTTGCATGATCTTATGGTCTTCATCAGAAGATGAGGGCTTGTGCAGTTATCATGAAATTGGTTAAGTTATCACTAAATGACCTGTATGAAAATGTTAACATAGGCTCAGGAGAACGTAAACAGTGTCTGAGTTTGACTTTGTTTGTAACTCTGTCCCTGCCAGGCGGCTCATTAAGCACTGAAACAGAACAGACGTTCCCAGGCCTCCTCAACAACCAGGTGACCCACAGGTAAAGACAGAGCAGCGGAGAGGAGTCGACTGGCTGCACATCCCTCTGCCCCACCCGTTTCCCCACAGGAACGGCATCTGAAGCCAAGCAACCACTGTGCAACTCCATCGGTGGTGACTTACCCCTGCCAGCTATGCCCTGATCAAACCATCCTTTTATGGTGTCCCTCATCCATGATAAAGCAGCTTTCTTCAAACCTACACCCACCCTCCTTCCCCTGATCCAAAAGAATATTTCATACCCCATCCACACATAAGCAGCCACTTCTTTACCCAGACTCACAACTTCCCTGGTGAACATCTGGCTGCCCTGTGACTTTTTTCTTTTTTTGAATTAGCAAAGAAATCCTGCTGGGAGGTGGTGGGTATTTACACAAGGTGCAACATTGAGGAATGCTGTTAAGAATGTGTCTTCTTTCGAGTGCAGCACTTTAGCAGAACCCTGCTGCAACACTTTTTGTTCAAAGCTCGCCCCGGAGAGTTAGGATGTCTCTGCCAGGTTGCTTTAGGATTGAGAAGAATCATCGATTCAGTAGCTGTCTGTCTTTGGATGTAAATGCAGTATTCCTCCTTTTTCCAAGAGTTTTATAAAGTGCATTTTAAACAATCAAGTCCACAAAACATATTAAGGTTACAAAGGCAAATTGAGTATTTCTTCTTCTTCATTTGAGGTATTTAAGCTATAGTGCCACATTTTTAGGTTTATGCAAAAAGTGCTGTGTGACACAAGAAAGTTTTCCAAAAGCAAAAAGGACATTTTTTAAAATATTGACAATCAGCAAAACTAATCCATAAAGGCTGAAATATTACCAATCAGCAACCTCCAGGTGAAGACCAATAATTTACCATATAGTGTGCATCATCTTTAGTTTTGACCTGCACTGTTAGCTTTCCAGTTATTGTAATGAGCAAGAGAAAAAAATCAAATAAATTGGGATATATGTTTTCTTTGGTAAGTAAGGGCCTTTTCAAGTGGTCTCCCAGAAATTGTCAGATTCATCTTTTTTTCATATGTAGCAATAATTTACTTTTGAATCTAATGTGGTACCTCAAGTTTCTTTTCTCCTTGTTCAATGCCTTTTGCTCACATTAATTACAATTTAAAATTTTTGCCACCACCTAGAAATCCTGTTTTGCTCACTTTCAGTGGTTTAAAGAGCATGTGGTAAATTAAAAAAAACAACAACTTACAACTTATAACTTAATTGTATAGCCTCTATAGCCTACATATTCACGTTGGAAGTCCATATTTTAAAGTCTAGTTTCAGATGAGACTGCCTGCCTTTGCCATGGATTCTTCATTTATATGGAGAACCTCTTTACATATAGCCAGAGAAATCATTCTGGACTGCATTAAGGTCTGGTCACACCAGTATTTTAAACAGCCAAATTTCAGAAATTTCAATCCATTCCAATATAATCATCATTACAAGTGGATTTACTTGCTAGGTCAAAGTATGTTCAACTTTAAGCATCTTTGAGCTGCAATTTTGCACCGTTATTATTTAACCTTTTGTTGGAATACAAACTGTTGCAGGAAATCATGAGATAGGAATTCCAAGTCTTAAATATTTCTTGTAAATAAATTTAAACTGTCGGCAAAGGAGCTAAGCTAACAAGCTAACTGACTGCTGGTAGCATGGAGTTTCCCACATCAGTACTTTTTATTTAACAAAAGGTTGTAAATGTTCTACAGGAGTTTCGACTAAGAGCCAGCCTCAAGTGCTAGCTCTTTAGTGGCTAGCTAACCAGGCAGCTACAGAAGTCCAATGTCACTAAGCTTAAACTAACCCGGCCTTAAAGCAGCAACACTACAGTTCTATCACCTCAGACATCAACAAAAAATGAGACAAACAATCTCACAGTAATTATCTAGCTATCCTTTTCATTTCTACTGTAAAAGCATGGAGCTTAGCTGAAGACCCACTAACCACAGGGGCAGTTTGCAGGGTAGATAGCGGGTTAGCTGGTTAGCTATAGCACATTGTACCTGCACACTGCTAACAAACCGACCTCGGCTCTAAGACCTCGGCTTCAATCAGACATGTAGGTGCAAACTCACAGACTTAAAGGCTTAAACGGATTTCTAATGTCTCCAACAAGCTTGTTTCTTCATTTGAATGATTTATTGAAAAATCACTTTGAATTGTGCTTTTCAGACACTTCACTGTTACTAAGCTTCCACAGCGTGGGTTACCATAGTAACCCCATTCCCCTTCACTGCTTATATTATAGTGTTGCCTTTACAAGGAAACGGAAGAGCACAGACATCCTCTCAGATAGTCTTTGTTGCAAATATTAATTAATGTTGTTGAAGCTAGTTCTTTTTTTTGTTATGTTACAAAATGTACGTAATGTACAACAACTTGTGTGAATCATATTTTATTGTCTTTTTTTAATAATGGTGCTATCAAACTGGTCCTCTGTTTTCTGAGGAGACAGTATGTTGAACAGCTACATTATGTATACTAACAGTATACTTGAACTGAGTGTAAGAAACAATTTGCTTTGTGTGTTAAAATATAATAAAGGTCTGAGTTATGGAGCAACCAAATCTTTGCTGTCCAGTGTTCTTGTGCACCTTAATTTTATAATTTTAGCTTTTTATTGAAATTTGCATTAGATTTTTAGGGACTTCAGGTAACTTTACTGTAGTACATTTGGTTTTCTGATATTGTCTGACTTCCGATATGAGAATGCCTTATGAAGAATGGCTGATATTTCATGTAGGTCATACAGTGACTACTTTTGCTTTTAGCACTTTTAGTTGAATTTAATGCTGGTACTATTGGACTTTTGAGTTAATTCATGATAAGTCAGTAGATGAGGGCATGATCAAGATTAGTCCAGGCATTTGGAAGATTTAGATATGTGGGGATGATGGTTGTTTTCATTCTACAATTAAAAACATAACTACACATGGTGGTTATTTCATTGGCTGAATACATACTATCTATTCAATCCCTTTAGTCTATTTAAAGCTTCATGAAATTTTTTATTTATTTTCTAAATCCACTTTAAATCTCTTGAGCACTTTTGTTTGAACCAGACATACCATCTACTGGGGGCAACAAATACAGCTCACGTGTCATGAAGCTGCATTTGGACATCAGTAGTGGTTAGTGCTATTGCCTCACAGCCAAGAGACCTGGGTTAAATCCAGCTTGCAGATCTTTTGTATGGAATTTGTATTTTCTCAAAGTCAGAGTTGGTTCTCTCCAGTCCAAAGACATCGAAATTAAATTTAATTGAAAACTCTGAACAACAAAACTGTGAACAAATGGAATGGGGCAAGGCTTCAGAACAACATTTAATATAGAAAAATTTAGTTGAGAACAATATAAAAGACACATTGAATCTTAATGCGTAGGTTAGTTTCTAATATTGAACAGAACTGAACTGACCTGAATAAAAAATACATCAAACTTGCAGGCAAGACTGCATTTTTCCCACATTCCCATGACAAACATTTCAGCACAGCCTATAAAATGGTGCAACACTGACCACTTGTGGCTCAAAACAAACATTGCACCTTTTTCTCTGTAGAGGAAGTGAGTAACAGTAAATGTTTGAGATTCATCTATTATCTTTCATCACTTAACTTATTCATTGTTATTGGGTACTGGAGCCTTTCCCAGCATGCTTTAGTAGTGAAAATGAAGTCCACCCTTGATAGTTACAGAGATTTTAAAGAAATCTACACTCACAATCTCATCTACAGGTAGTCTAGAGCTTCTCATCAACCAATCCCTCATGTTTCCATACTTTGGGAGGAAATGCAGAGAAGACACAGCTGTGAGCCAAAGCTGCTTCACCGAAACAAAAGGACTGCTACATCTCCATACCAAGCAATCTTCTGTTTCTCCATCTGCCACAGACAGATCTCATTTCAAAGCCCACTGGCAGAGGGGAGGGATGTTTACAGTAAAGTCCAATTATACTTTTCTGCCAGAGTACATCCAATAAACCATAAAGCCCATGAATTACAGTTGTCATAAGCACAGTCATTAAGAACTGAGGCAGTAAGCTGCTCCAAATCTTTATGTGGTCTTTAAATTACGGCTGCTTTCTCTGTAGGAGAACACGAGCTGTGGATGTTGGAGTGAAGCCAGACATTTCTCTGTTTGGGCAATCTGTTGCGCTGCAGTGTAAACCGAGCTGAATCACACAGAACGTGGACCTGTGAGGGGACTCGCCCCAACACTGCCTCGCCCCATAGAGATGTGAGGCCCTCCAGGCTCAGACAGATGTATGGCGTCTCCTGTGTCCCTGGAGCCTTCACACAGCAAGGGCACATCTGATATTTCATGGCTGTAGGAAGAGCGATCAGTGCCCAAACTGTCATAGATCCATACAAATGTGATTCTTCAGTTATGGTTTAATTAGTTGGTGAGAATCCCAGATGGAATAGATATTAGTAAACACTATTTAATAACCTATTTACCATATAGGAAGTGTTCCCAGAGGTGTTTGGGTTGAATGAACGATGAATGATTGGTAAACTATTGAAACAAGCACATTACCCTTTTCTTTTTGCAGGTGTATATCTGTCATGGCCACGTGCCCATGTAGACTACATTATGTTGGTAAAACGAGCAGGTCTGAGGATACAAATATAAAATACACTCACCTGCCACTTCAATAGGGAACACCTGCTGAACTGCATTTCAACACAAATATCCAGTTAGCCAATCACCATAGCAGCAGCTCAATGCATCGTGAAAACAAAATTTTATTTACAGATTTAAAAAAGTTGTTTATGACTAGCCCATTTGATAGCATGAGTGCCGATAAATAGTGTCACATCACAGCTGATCAGGCTGTTAGCTCATCTTAATCTGACATGATGCCCCTAAAGTGACTGTCAGTAAAACCTTGTTTCAATGTTTTCAAGATGAATGTAAACTGATGTGCTTGCTTATTATTGTAAACAATAAATATCACTTTAGATCTGTGGTAAAAAAAAAAAAAAAAAAAGCAATCTCAAACTCAAGGTCATTGTTCTGAATGTCACCAAAGCTATGATTATCTTCAGCCGAAGCACTGATCATCCACTGTAGGATATATTTTTTGTCTGAGCACATTGTATCAAAAGTCATTCTTAGCTAACTGCCCCCTTTAATGACCATTTTAATGTGGATAATATTTAGCAGATAAATAATTTACAGTTATATCATTGTACATTTGTGTCCTTCCCAGCAGAGTTATTTCTGCATGTGACCCTTAACTTTTTGGATTTCATTAGGTCTGCTATAGTTCCTGCTGAA
>JAOWBC010001486.1:2614202-2624649 GCA_028566105.1 Hypoplectrus providencianus
CCCACCATGGCATAGTGGTTAGCACTCATGCCTTACAGCAAGAGTGCTTGGGGCCGGGGATTGTGATACTTCTGTATAGAGTTTGCAGGTTCTCCCCGTGGGTGCATGGGTTTACTCCGGGTACTCCGGTTTCCTCCCACAGTCTAAAAACCTGCACATTAGGTGAATTGGCAACTCTAAATTGTCCGTAGGTGTGAATGTGTGTGTTTGTTTGATAGTCAGCCCTGTGATAGGCTGGCCACCTGTCCTGGGTGTACCCCGCCTCTGGCCCAAAGCCGGCTGAGATAGGCACAGTCTCCCCGTGACCCGGGATTACCTGGATAAGCGGTTAAGATAATGAAAAGAACCAAATAATTTAAACAGGTGAGTCAAAAGTATATTTACTCTGTGTACCATTGTCTGTTTTTCTTTTTACCAGGCCGTGAACAGTTTTATTTCTGCTGTGCTACCATGAAGGCCTCAACCGTCCATTCACAGAACTGCAGCTTTTGGCTCTTCATCTGCAGAGATTGCTGCTTGACACAGGGTACAGAGATTGAAGCAGTATTTGTAGGTTACAAAAGTTAGCTTGCTTTTCAATCTCACTTGTTCATAATAATGATTAAAAGCAATTTGTTATAGGACTGGAACAATCTGTTTTAGGGTTCGAATGTATTACCTTTGTGTAAAAAACCCTGGAGGAATGTGGTTCATGTTATGTAAAACAACTTTACTTATCCTTGTTAGGAGGGTTTTTTTTTTCAATTTTGCTTTCCTTCTTCAAAGGTCAGAAATCAGGCCAATATAGACAAGCTACTGAGGAATACTCACAAAGCCTTGTGCAGGCTGCACATGCACAGTCACGTCCTCACTGCATTTCTCTGATGGACCTGTGAGGATAGATTCTTGTCTGGTCAGAGTTCACCTCATCTGTGAGAAATCACGCAGCTCTGGTGGATTAAGGAGAGTTTTGCTGCTTTAAAACTATTAGAGACAAGACAAAATATCGACCTTGAAACCAGACCAAGTTGAAATCAAGCCCTGGAGTTCGTTCAGCTTTCTGTTCTTTCTTTTTTTTCCAAATCATAACAAGCGTCAGGACCTTTGTGTCTTTTTGCATTGTGCAAGTTCAAATGTTCTTCTGAAATCTGAGACGTGCTTTTCTTCTCAACAACAGACCACCAGAGGCCACCACGATTTAAAATATGTACACATTTTATTGGTTAGCATACAAGTTTTGGATTAATAAAACCTCAGATTTCAACTGAAAAAGGACATAGAAAGGTTCAAATAACCAAACTCCAGATAAATAACATATAACCTAAATTACAAAGTAATTAACTTTTATATACATATTTAGAAATCAAGTTATGGTTGATCTTGTAGCTATGGCATCCAGAAATCTATACTTGTACATGTAGTTATTCCGTAATTTAACATGACCAGTCATACATACTACAGTAGCCTATTTTCAACCTTTGTTACGTTTTATTAACATTATATGAGAATCTTAGGTTTTAGATGCTTGTTAGCAATAGGTGAACAAAGCCAATATCTGACAGACATGATTTCACAGTGGAGGTCTGGTCACACCAGAAAGCGGTGCGGTGAAATGAAACCGCCAGTCTGAAAACTATTTGGTTCCAGAAGCTTGTTGAGGGTTTAATCTTGAACTTTCTGTTTACTTCCCCCTAATTATTAGATCAGCAACACGCCATTTCAATCAATAAAAAAAAAATTACTGAAGAGGGAAAATAAAGCTCTCAAAGATAACTAGTTTGGTAATGGTCAGCAAACAAACTTGTGTACTCATAAGCTAAGTGAAGTTGCAAACAAGATTTTAAATTCACAGTTTAGTCAATGTACTTTTGCATTATGAACTCCATAGTTCTTTTGTGGAGCAGTTTATACTCAGACAGAGCAGGTTAAACAAAAACTGATGGCGCAACACAGCTAATGGGCTACTCTTTGACTGTCCTGGTCAAAAAAAAAAAAAAAAAAAATAAAAAAAAAGGGGGTCATATTTTAGATGAACTTGACATGGAACATTTGATTTGATTAACTTTGTCCCCACAAGCAAATCCTGCAGTAGCAACTCTACTTTAATGTTTGAAAAATCTCTGTAAAATGTCACTGTTTTAAACCCTGGTGTGACCAGCTCTTTAGACTTTAACAAAGGCAACATTCAAAACCATTACAGGCACTGTAGACCAACAAGAGCACTTAATACTTCGACCAAAGGCAATCTTATAATATATGAATATATGCTTTTGAAACATGAGTCAAAAATTAACAGTAGTCACCAAACACTATGCATAGCACAGTTTACAAAAAGGAAAGAAAAAAAAGTATATAAGTAGCACAAAACAGTATTACATGCAGAGCGAGCACAGGTTTTGGCTTTTTTCTTTTTCTTAAATCAAAGATGTACAGTAAGGCTCAGAAACTGTGACCGTTTGACTGGAATGTTTGGATCCTGACAAAGCTCAGTGATGTCCATAAGGTCAAACGCTACAAAGTAAACATGCACTAAAGATAATAAACTGCCAGGCACACTTGCAAGAATACATGAATAAGAATAAAGCAAACAAACCGTGAGGTGCGGCGCATGCAGCAAATCACACTAACAACCACAGTTCTGTTTGCTGATTAAATGATATCCTTGTGTCAGCCAAGACAATCACTAAAAGCATGGGTGTGGATGAGTTCCATAACTCTTCTTAGAAAATAAGTTACCCTGTCTGCTCATTTGTCAAAAAGGAGTGTCCAAAAAAGAACTATACAAAAGTTCAGAAAGTTTCTTTGAGTCCAAAATAAAGGTTAAATACTTCATGGTTCAAAGAATGGGAGCTAGTTTTTTTTTTCCCATATAACAGGCTTTAACCTGTTAATGTACGAGGAACCAATAAAGATAAAAACAAAGTTAAGTGAATGAGCTTGATCACAAAGGATAGTCTGATCGGGCATGCATATGACACTGTGGGGACAGGGAGAGATTGTGGAGACGCAGTAGTACGGGTGCAGGTCTGGGGGTCCTCAGGGAGGTGGGCACTGGTGCTGGGCTGCTGTGGACCTTGTAGTTTGCTTGTAGCTGCTGCAGGAAAAAATAATTATGAAAAGTTGACATGACACTAAATGAGCAGTAAATAAAAGCCTTTAACAACAGATGATGATGATGATGATGATGACTGCAGGGCTGGACAACTGGACTAGTATATGACGAAGTAGCAGTGATGGCCAAACAAAGCTTCATGCTTCCTATTTGCTGAGACCACTAGATGGAGCTCTGTTCAACCAAGGGTCAAAGGCAACCTGAACTTTTATTCCTTGAGCCTTTTTTTAAGGGCTCTATTTACTGGTGTCAATAAACAATGTCCAAATGAAGCTTCATTTGGACATCATTAAAAATGAGCATATGACAACTCTGAATTAGTTTGAATGAATTCTCTTCTCCTTAAGACCTGCTGATGTGACAGCTTGAGTGTGTACCTTCAGCTATATTAGCAAAATCAGTTGTGCACTAATTACCACCATGTGGTAAAAACTCAACTTAGGGATTTTCAGTGTGTCTCCTTTTTGTTCTGGCTGCTTCAGCCTGGTCGTAACAGCAATATAATTTTAGAAATGGCAGTTTTAACCTTTTCAACTGGCACATCAGCTGCTTTTGTAACTTATACTGATACCTTCACACACCTCCATCGCACCAGCATCGAACAAACAAATGATACATCAGCTGCTCCAAATGTACAACTAAATCAGTCAGGAACATAAAGCGATGTGTGCCGCAGCACCGCAGTTAGACCTGCATGCATTCTTATTCTGAGATGTTTTTGTACTCATCATGGGAAGCTCTAAACCAGCAATGGCACCACTGCAAAACAGATAGCAATGATAGTGGAAAGAGAGGGGAATTCTGTCTGCAATAGCCAAAGAAAAAGCATAATTCACAATGTTGTCAGATTACATTATCATTAGATATGTCCGATAACATGTTAATGTAACACACCTTTTGACGATCATGTAAGTTCCATTTTCATCTTTCCGAAACATTTAATTTAGTGTATTTTATCTTAACATTGATTGAGGCAAAAAATAATTAGAGATTTGGTTAAAATCACAGATGTGTTTGCTGGCTCATAGAAGCAGAGCAAACTTTGAGTTAGCAGAGCTTATATAATTATTTAAACTTCAAACTAAGCTATCCCTAAGAGTAAATCGATAAAATTGAAACTATGATAGTTAGAAGACATGTAAATATACAGTTTTATTATCAAAGTACTGTGATTTATTAAATGTGCACAACAAAGAAAAATATTTCCAGCAAACATAAATTTGGCCTTTAAAAAAAAAAAAAATAGGCAGGTGAGAGACAATACTGACTGACAATGACAATGAAAGGAACAACAAACCAATGATGATCACTGTTTCTCTATTGGCCATATCCAACACTCCCCGCTGACTCTTAAAAGCTCTCGTGTGCTGCCTAATTTAGAGGGATTTTTTTGGCCTGCTGTGACAAGGCAGCGAGTTTATACACGGAGCCAAGCGACACCTTATCATGAGCAGAATGTGTTTCAGAGGGGATGCCAGGACACCGACTTGGCGCCATCTGCCTCTGAATGAATGCTCAGGAGTCAGGAGCTGTGCAGGCCAAGTCTGGTGTTCCTACAGTGCAATCATCCCACTAGAGACTGATCCATCACGCCGTTCAGCCCTGGGAGGCTCCCAGCCAGACAAAAACCCTGCTTTTAGCCAGCGAGGTCTGCAGTTATACAAGGGCAATAACAATACAATAGATAAATAAACAAAAAATGATAAAAGACTTAGTCAAGTAAAATAAAATACAGATACAGACAAAAAAAGCAGCAACTTCCCCCAGAACTTTTTTTTTTTATGAGAAAAGAAAATACCTCGAAAACTCTCAAGTCAGAGGACACCTAAAAAGGGCACGGATCAGTATTGTTTTTTTTTTTTTTTTTTTTTAACATTTTAACATTTAATTATCATTTAACTCTGCAGTTCTCTTCATGTCCACTGTGTCACAGCCTTTAGCCTTAGGGTTTTCTGGCCTTTTCCTATGTGGAATTGTTACTTCAAGCGACTCTTTTTGCATAGTCACAACCATGAGCCTTGGCTGCATGTGAAATTACTGACAGCCCCTTAAAAGACACACTACTAAACTCTAGGTGACCTTACAGCCGGCTCTCACAGACCACATGAGCAACGAGAGTGTTTTGGACCTTTCCCCCTTCATGACCAATGCTCTTCAAGCAGGCCATGGTTGTGTCACATCTAGAAATTCTGGGTCTCACTTCTTTTGATCCATGATGCTTACAGTTCAAAGCGAAAACAATTATGATGAAATTATGTTTAAACCATCTTATTGATATCTCACAAGCAACATTACACTAATCCTGTAGTTTAATGTCATGTACAGTTGTAGAATGTAACAGACATTTGTTAACACAACACTTTTATTTTTGAGATATTTGCAGGATTGTGTCTTGGAAAATTGAGTTACTTGCACAGTTCCCTAAATTAGCAGAATCTGCTTTCAATTGTGGAATTATAATGGTAGAAATAAACAGATGCATTCTACTTAAGGCAGGCTCATTGTAGATGGGAGGCAGCGGCACACCAGCTAGGTCGCTGTTACTACTACCGCAGGCTGTGTGGCCCAGGCACGACAGAAGTGATACATAAGTGACGAATAATGCTTCATGAAACAGAAGTTGTATTAACTGAACCCAAAGATGGTGCTCTTGGTTCAAAGATTAAGTCTAAACGAATGGAAATGAGTGTTCCCAGAAAATACTGGTGATTAATGACACTTCTTTTGGCCATGACCTACCTATAATGCAGACATGGTGGTTAAATTGCAGATTTAACAGATATGAGATGGGGAAGTTGCAGAAAAAAATGGCAATGTCACATTGTGTCAGAGCTTAAAGACTACTTCATGGCCTATATGAGTTTCAATAATAGGCTAATTTTTGGATACACTGGTGTATCAGTCTAAGCCTGCAGGAGACAGAGAAGAAGACACCCTGGCAGGATAAAGAGGCTTAAACACTGGGAAGGATGGATATGCTGAATGTTTGCTCCGTCTGCCTTGTTGGCTGTGGTTTATCCTGTCTTTGACCGTGGCATAACTCCAACTCACTCTTCTCTCAACAGCTACTTATAAAAGCTCTGGGTTTACATTCCTCAATGGGACATGTTTATGTATCGAGGAGCTCAGCAGGAATTTCAAACGAGAAGATTAATCCTTGTATGCTTCTGTACAGTAATAGGTAAATGGTTTATCCATCCACTGGGGTCCGTGGTCTCAAAAATGTTGCCAAACACAACATTCCCCATAGGTAAAATATTTATGGGGTATGTCTTCCTCTGGCTGATGGTAGTATCTATGCTACAGTGCACTGGGCCCCATCCAGCGTCTATACAAAGTACTTTTCATCAGGATTTTGGCCGAGCCCTTCATTGGATGACACCATGAATATGAACTTCCTGCTCTTTTTCAGTACACAGGAGGAAAAGAAGGGATTTACTGTGACAGAGATTGAAACAATTTATGAGATGAGATGTGCTCTTGAGGCAAAACCAGTGAGGCATCTGCCAGGGTGAAATATCTACAGATATATAAAAGCCATCTGTGGCTATGATCATACCGTGCTCTCTCAAAATATTTAGCCGCAACATGTTGAGGAATGGTAAAGTAGAGAGGTAGAGAGTACCTTCTTTGTTGAAAGACAATTCACAGAAAAGGCATGTTCCCAAATCAAAGACATGCCATCGAATCATTTCTGGGTACTTCTGACTCAGTCCTACTAAGCCATCAAATGCAGTGTGATAAAAGCAAAGGGCATGAAAGACATTAACATTTGGCCTTTTTGCTGTTTGATGGGAAATCAATGTCAAGGTGACATTAAATATTTTTACAACAGATAAAATTCCAGCATGTGAAAGGCTGCCACAATTGTTCGTCCAGGTTTTATTTAGACCTTCACTTCACTTTAACAAGAAAAACTTTCAAGCCATTGTGAAGCAGTCTTTTTTTTTTATCATGTCTCTCCCTACCTAGTTGTAGTGCTTCCCTCACTCCTCCTCACACACTGACCTGCCAAATACATCAAAATGCAGATACAATATGTCAAGGAATTAAAGGGTTTTGCATTAGAAACGTTCCTACATTTGTGATTGGCAAAGGGTAAAAAACACCTCATCTACACAAGTGGTGACAACGCAGAAACGCCAGCCAGGACACTGCTGTTGCTAATGTTTTCATTTCATCAAAGTAAATTATTGGTGACCTTTATACGCAATAGAAACAAATAAAACTAACTGAAAAAGTCATCTATGCAAACAAGATACGAAGAAATGTAACATATTCTTATAATAGTCTTATTAATTGGCATGTATGCATCTAGCTCCTAAATAGTAAAACACAATATACACACCACTTTACATGCAGCACGATGCAACTCTAATTCTGTGGCAAACAACCTGTGTTTGCGGCACCACAGTGCTGAATCCAACAGGATTAACATGTTGTTTTATAAACAGACCAATGGAGCCACTACTGTGTTTGTTTTCAAGAGAGTTCATGTGTTTTGGGGTGACAAGACAAGATCAACATGTGGAAAATGTCAGCTGTCCTGCTGATTGCGGACAAGTTATTGTTTAAGGTCAGTCCCGGTCAGCTTCCACCACAAGTAAATTTCACACTGTGGGAAAAACTGCGCAGAGCTGGCGAGATAACATCTTTAACCGCAACTGGGGCTGCACAATTAAGAAGGTGACCGCAAAATGCCTACAAGACATGAAAAAGACTAACTCTAAATTTAGGTGCCAAAATTAGATTAGCACTGCATTAACCTTTTGGAGCACAATGTAACAATCAACAGGACATAGAAAAGTGATTTACTCATTCAAGAAAATCTGCTCAGTGGTAGGTTAAAATCTTGACATAGGTAGTTATTTTGCTTCTCAAGGTGTTGAGTTATCTGGCTGAGCTGAATATGCCAAAGCTGTGTTCACAACAATTATCAAATATCCAGTATATACAAAAACAAAAAGTCACATTAACAATTCAAATGAGACAATAACAATATAAAAATAGAGAAACATGCTGCAGAAACAAATAATTCACTGCTGGATGAGCGACGCCTGGAGCTAAAGCTGACTCCCACATCCTACAGTATGACATGAATGTGGTAGGAGCCTGGCGGCCAGCAAAGTAAACAAGGAAATGGGCTATTTGAACTCAAATGTGATAATTGTTTGATTGCATCTACTTAAAGACATCTAACTAGACTGCTGTGTGCTGGTGAACTGAAAGGACACTTCTTGGGTTCAGCTGCTGGGTTTGGCTCTGTCACTGTAGACTACACAGTACTGTGACAGTGCTGTGTAGTCTACAGTGAAGAAGGTGACAAAACACTGAGCGCCTTGCAACATGCAGTCATAAAGACAGCAGAGTAATCCTTTAAATGCTTTATGAAACAGCCCTCCTGACTGTAAAGCAGTTAACTAATATCACTCACAGATGAAGAGGCTTTAGACTTTGATGTGGGGGGTTTTCTTTGAATACAGAGGAGGCATTCTGCATGAAAGCAAACGTTCACATAAAGAGTAAGCCTTCTTTTATTACTGCTCCTTGACTCAAGTCTCTTTCTGTGCCCTACATCCCCAAAAGTGTGTTTCATAATTAGAAAAATGGATCTGTGTGCTTTGAAAATGTTTGTGTGCGTTTGTAGGTCTGTGTTGTACAAAGTAGGCATCAAATCTGTACCAGTAAGAAACTTAATCCTCATTATACACAGAATTTTAATAACAAGACTCACCGTGGCAGCTTTTATCTAGTAAGGCTTCTGTCTTCAAAGATGGTAACCTCAATCTAAATAGAAGTCAGTCAAGGAAAAGCATTTCAAGCAAGGTTCTGTTCATGGAACATTCAATTACAGCCACAGATTTTGAATTCTTTCCATATAAGGAAACAAACTAAAAAATAATACAGATATTGTGCATATCTTTTTATCATCATCCACAGAGGAAGACATTTTTTCGGTGTGTTGATTTTAAGCACCTCAGTGGGTGTTTCCCATGACTGTACCTGACAGACATCTGACTAGACCAGATTTTTGGCTAGATTAGATCAATAAATAAAACTTGCTTTAGGAGGAAGGACCGACAAGAAGTTTCAACCCTCAGACTGAGGAGTGAAATGAAAACAGTCAGACAGTAGAATTATGCAGTTAGCTCAGGTGAGACATTCCAAACTCAGCACAGCAGCCTGACGGTGTCAGAGAAATGATCCAAATCGCTGCCAACCATACAGAATCGAAGGCAAGAGAAGGAACAAAGCTCAGCTGTGAGCAATTTCAGTTCTATTTTGTTATCCCTAATCTCCTATTGCCGCCCAGTTAAGATTCATCGGAATGGTGAGTCACCCCACACACACTCACACACACAAGCTGGTACAGCCAGGATGTTGGTGCACCCGCTGATTTTATGCAGATGCTATGGATTACATACTAACTTTTATCTGATGTTTTTACAGGGTATCCCTACATAGCGTTGGATTTCCTGTAAACTGCCTGGACTGCTGCTTTCCATTTTCATCCAGCCATTACAGGGAAAGACACGGTGGGAGCAGAAGCCCTATAAATCACTACATCTATTAGGTCAGAGTGAAAGCTCCTTGTTCTACTTAAAGCTGTTGGACACTTTCATATTTTCTGATCTCAGGGTATGCTTAACAAGTTAAAGTCACACATAATAATCAATCCCTCTTTCCTGTACATGCTCATTCTTGCATAGCTAGATTGTTTTTTATTGTAAAAACCTTGTGGCTTCAAGCCTGGGCTGAGTTTTGAATCGTTTGATTGTTTGGCAATCCTAAATCAGATAAAATGCCTGATAAACAGGCAGTCGTGTTCAGAATTTCTTTCTGAACAATTACTCAAAGCTAAACAGTTTTGGTTGAGATCAATTCCATCTGAGGAACAGCTACAGTACTATAGCACTGAAGGGCAGGATACGACCCGCAGGCCTCTCTCAATGGGATCGGTGAGCAGGAGGCCTCGTGGTGCGTAAATCTTGTCGTTCTGCTCCTGGATGTACTTTGCGATCTTCTTCAAAACCTAAAAGAGCAAAACAATCACTGTTTCAGATACAATTCTCGTGGATGGCAAATAGGTGAAACATCTAATGATACTGTTGGCATGTATTTAGATTTAAAGGGAAATAAATAAATAAATAAATAAACTTTTGCTGCCTTTCTTAGGGGAAAAAATATGTGCTTGTTGGGCTAAACTGGTTCCAAGTAGGAGAATCCTGATATTAGTGACATTAGTTTCCTTTTAGGATGTACATGTACGTATATTGAGATCCATCCATCCATCCATCCATTTTCTGAACCGCTTTATCCAGGTAATCCCGGGTCACGGGGAGGCTGTGCCTATCT
>JAOWBC010001486.1:2624749-2637978 GCA_028566105.1 Hypoplectrus providencianus
CATTCACACCTACGGTCAATCTAGAGTCGCCAATTCACCTAATGTGCAGGTTTTTGGACTGTGGGAGGAAACCGGAGGACCCGGAGTAAACCCACGCACCCACAGGGAGAACCTGCAAACTCCATACAGAAGTGCCCAGACCGGGATTCGAACACGCGACCCTCGGCACCAAACACTCTTGCTGTAAGGCATGAGTGCTAACCACTTCGCCACCGTGGGGCCCTATATTGAGATCCTTATATTGGATAACATGCTAAAATTAATTGGCTTTTGAGTTGCAGTTTATTATACTGATGGCCAAATAGAGCTCCTTGAGACATTAGTTGTATAGATTGACACCAGTAGTTGGTGCTCTTGATTCGAAGCAAAAGGCTTAAGTGTGCTTTTAACACAACTGGGCTCAGAAAATAAAGAAAATGCTTCATGAACTTTCATTTGTAGATCACTACTGCATTCTCAATTGTTATATTTTAACTAGAGTTAGGTGTCCATTAAACTGTGTCCACAGCTTTCTTAAGACACTGTTTTCATACATCTGTCTTTTTTGATTTTTTTGATTTTTGAACAAATTCCATGAAGCAGGGTAGATAATGTTAGAGTGCTACCTTTCAACCAATATGTTTAATTCTCAAAAGACTACAACTGTCCTACCCATTAACCGCTAGCTTGAGCATTGGTGCTAAATGAAAGCTAGTTTCAAGTGGTTGGTATCATAGTGTTAAGTAGTGATGGCTCAATAAAGCTTCATGAACCTTTTGTTTAGAGCCCAATAAGTTTGTCTCTGTTCAATAAAGGGTTAAAAGCACACCATATTTTCATCCCTTTGGCACTTTTTTGTGAACCAAGTGTCAACTGGTCAACAAATACAGTTAATAGTTCATGAAGCTTCATGTGGACATCACTAGTGTCACATTTCAAACTTCACAGATTTAAAATGTCTTCGCTGGCCTTAACTTACATTTATCAACAGATGTTACCGTACATTTATAACATATGTGTGGGGTGTTGGCTGATGAATGATTTTTGCTTATCAAATAACTTTATTGGTGGTCAAATATTTAAAAATCCATCCTGACAATTGCAATCTTTAATACAGTATCATTTTAGATTGATATAGAAGTAACACAAACCCCGTGCTCCACTTTTTGGAGCAGGATCAGGAGAGGGCTTGTTGCAGTAAAACACTTAATCACAATTATTTGAGCTGAAGTGAAAATTTGTGGAATCTAAAAATTCTTCCAGTCAGGGGAACATTGAGCCAATGTTACAAATGTGTCAGCAAATAGAAGAAGAAGAATTAGCTGTGTTTCCACCAGCCAGGTTGAGGCAATTAAAGTATTGAGTTGAGCAATATGTTCATTTGAAAAAAAAAAAAAAAAAAAAACATAGAAAAGAGAGCTTTGCTGTCAAGACCTTATTGCTCTTTGGCAGGTTCTTAGGTATTGTATTGCTATCTAAAGCCACGTTATGACAGAGAGATTCCAATAGTGGGTGTCCTGATTTACACAGATTAGTTTCACTTCGGGCTGCAGTGTGTTTCCCAACTTCTGTGTGCTGAAATTGTTGCTTCCATACAGCTTTTTTGTCTGATTAGATAATTGACATAAAATTGTTTGACTGGAACAAGAGTAGTGAGGGTCCCTGAACAGCTCAGTGCAAAGCAGGATCATAGGGAGTGTGTAGTGGAGCAGGAGGGAGTGAGGGAGGATGTGATGAGGGCAGACTGGCGTTGGCCACCAGAACAGAGAAGACATTGGCAGTAAAGTTGTTGAGTGGTAGTAAATGTACAGTTTAAATACTGCAGCTCCTCGGGGCCAAAAAAAAAGCTCCTGTGTCTTGCTTCCCAACTGCTGAGTTGGGAGCTGGTCTCCGCTGTGCCTCACAACCACAGCCTGGAAGCTAAAGCAGGAATGACGAATGCACACTTTGGATTTTCCCTTGTCAACCTCTGACAATAAAATCAAACCTCATTCTGTTTCTGTCTTGAACCAGTTGTTCCTAACAGTAGGTTGGCCCATACAACATTTTTTAAAGTTCAGCACAGTAACAGGTGAAACAACACTTTAAGCAGACTATGTAAAGCCTAAATTACACGACTTTACCAAAAGAAACATCATTTCAATGAACAGCCACTGAAATAAACAACATAATATGAACAAAAAATTGATTGTAACAGCCCTATTTAAGACTTGACTTAGAGCTAATTATCCAGATTTTTGATACCTGATTGGTGTGTTCATGAATGTCATGCATTATTTTATGAGAAGATCCCTAGCAGCAGCCTGAGCAGCACAGACAGACTCACAGCTGACCTCTGATGTCAGGGAAATGTCTGGCAGCACATTTACAAGCTGTTTATTGGAGATGGTTCAGACATAATGTTAGCGTTTGAACACTGCTGTATCACTGTCATGACACACCACTTTATGAGCTGCAGGGGCATACACAAATCACGCTGACAGGATAAAGCTACCGGTATCCCAGGTGAGTAGTAAAATGGTGTGCAGCACACAGTGGACTTTAACAGGGTATCAACACATAATACATTCAGTATCTTTTTGAATTATTTTTTTGTTTTTCAATTAATGTAAACATCTATATTAGGGGTTGATGACCAAACACTTTCAAAAGAACTGGCACTCCATTCAGCCTCGGCCATGCATTGTGTTATTGCAATTAACAAGGGAAAATGATGATGTTCAACATCAACATGTTATAATTTCTGGAAACAGTGTTATCCGAAATATCATGTTATCGGGTAAGTGAAAGCAGAAAATGCATATTTACAGCCATGCCTTGTTACTGTCTAACAGAGGCTTCTTTGAAGAATGGTTGTGGGCTATTCTTATTTCCACCAAGGAGGTTATGTTTTTGCTGTTCTTTGTCCGTCCATGAGTAGCAAAATTACTCAGTGCATACTGAACAGATTTGGATGTAATTTTCTGACAATATGTGTATTGGGACAAGGAACAGATGATTAGATTTTGGTGGTGATCCGTGATCCAGAACACCATCTCAAACTTGTATTGTAAATGAGTATTGTGTATTGCCTTCACTAACTGTTGCCATCTAGTGCAAGAAATATTTCAATACCACCGGTCTTGTGGCGCTTCTACATTGTCAACACTTTACCTCACTCTAGCTGGACATTAACCTCCTCTATTCATGCCCGGCTATTTTACTACTGATAGTTATAAGCCTTTTGGGGTACTAATGTCCACAGCCAGCATATTCATTTGGTTGAAGATCGAAGTGAGTAAGATAAACTTTAACATGAGTAGCCAGCGATTATGCTAATGTAAATAACAACTTCTGCATACTAAAAATATTCAATTTACAAATACACACATATACACATATATATATATATATATATATACATATATATATATATATATACACATGTAGGGTTCTAGATCTACACAATGTTTGGCCTGATAATCAACTGTTAATGTTAATTGTTAAATTGTTAACAGTTAATAAACAGCAAAGTAGATTCATTTTTTTCAAATCTTTTCAGCTCCACAATGTCTCATAAGTATAAGTGTTCTTTTCTTTTCTGTAGTAGGTACTCTTATTAACTGCAATAAAAGGGGCAAATCTTTGTCTGACTAAGTAGCCAAACAGAGGATCAACTTATCCAAACCACCACATTCTTGAGCTGGAAAGCTGAAGAACTCATTCCATTTTTACTTTGGTAACGACCACTTAATTTAAATTGCATGACTTTCAGTGCTCATAAAAAACCCAAACCAAGTTTTTATCCCAGTTCACTCCTGTCCACTGAAAGACTGATTCCTAGAAAAGGAATGGGCCACTGACATAACTGATTCATTTATATTCAAACTGGGGCCAAGAGAGATTGTGGAGGTATACAAATCATATTTATTTTCTGGCTCTGAGAGGTCATAAAATTACTGACTTACAGCCAAGCTAAGAGGTTCCAGCACACACCTTCTTCAAAAAATAAAGAAATAAAATGGATGTTTATTATCAGGTCTCATTTGAATATTTCAACAGTGTGCCCATATGTATGGCTCTTAGCTTGGAGTTTGGTACCAATACCATTTTTTTCAAAAACCACAACCATTTTAAAACTAAACTTTGAAATGTCAAACCTTGCCTTAAAATTAACTGGTCAAAAAAGAACTCTGAACTTCTTCACGTCAATGGTAGATACAGTTTTAAATGTTTCAGGTGTTAATTTGGTTGTCAAGAACTGAAATATATTCCTTAGGAACCTATTTTCCAAGACAAAGATAAGAATAATTAAACTGATTTTATGGAGGAAAAACTACATCTCAATATAATTGTTGTTGAAAAATAATGAAAATGCTAATGTCTTGTATAGATCCAAAAAAATAAATATACTTTGAAATATAATAATAGATAATATGATGAATAAAGAGGAGGGTTCTTCCTTCTTGCTTGGAACATCTTCTCAATAGCAGCAATAAATAACAACAACAATTCAAACTAAATTTTGCTATGAAAGCTTGGAAGAAAAGCTAAATTGTTTTTATATTTAAGACTCAGCAATCATTCTGTTTCACAGCTCAGGTGTGTAGGTTTAGAAGAAGGGATCTAACCAGTGAGACATGGTAATCTTTCACTGTGACGACTGTCAAAGCCAAGTCTCCAGTGATTTAACTGAGCAATGTCTAATTTCCTGCTACTACTTGTACAATTCTTTTATTTCACCACAATCTGTCTCGTTCTGCTGTAACTCATGATGACACTTTAATTGTAAAGTACCACAGTTATGTTTTAGAACTGGTGTTAGGGCTCACACCAATATATCTAAGCATCTGTTTGCCTGTTTATCTGTAGATAGTTTTGTGACTGTTTTTTTGTTTTGTTTTGTTACACTTTTGATTGTTAGACTTATGTGATCTCATGTTTGGAAGGAGCCTTGGGAGGTTTTTTCACTGAACAGATGTGAAGATGCTGATAACTGCAAGTAGCCATTTGGTCCTCCTCTTTGTAATATGTTATTTGACACTTGGTTGTTGTTGTTGTTGTTGTTGAAAACTTAAAAGCAATCAATCATGAAATACTGTACCTCTTAAATCATTCCTTAAGTAACTTGATTACAAAAATCAGACCCAAGTTCTTTGCATTGATTCGTTTAATCGACCAAAGGTCATCAAATGCAGGTAGATTTCCCATTTGGCTACCAAGTATAGTAGTAGTATAGTAGTACAGAGTCTCTGAAGGGCAACATCAGGGAGCCTGATCTCAGAGAAGCTGTGGTGCTTTGGCACCAGTCAGTCATAAGCAGGAGGCAGACTCCTACCTTGCAGTAGGAGGGTGATTTTGGCAGAGAATGATAGTCTACTTAAGAGGTTTAAGTTGTTTAAAATACTTAAGATTTGATAGGTTTTCAAAATCTCCAATGTACTTCTATATTGTATGTTATGGTAGTATAATTAATTACTATTCTTATTTGTTATACAATGTATATTATTTTATTGCATATATTTAAAAATAGTTTTTTCATTTGAATACATTTTCCAGTAAATGGATTTAATTGGATTGATATTAATTTAATCAATCACAATTAGTAGCTACAGCCCTGCTCTACCACAAACTAGGGGAAATCGCTAAAAATACATTTTGATAATGAAACAAGGAGGACGAGGACATCCAAACTTATTTAGGTGCGCCAAACCTTCTCTTGTTGTCTTTGCTTGAGTGCAATGTTTTGTTACTAAAATGTTCAAGGTTGGAATAAATGGGTAAACTTATGTGTAAAAAAAAAAAAAAAAAAGAAGAAGTATGACAATAATATGGATAAAACTCCCATGTACTGTTGATTTCAAGAGCAAAAACTAGCACATTTTGTATGTCAACAAAAGACCACTGTGTTTCGATATCAAAGCCAATTCATTGTTCGCTATCATTACTGTATGCATATCTGGGGGTGAAATATCTCTCACCTTCTCATAGTGAGTTTCCATACAGAGGAAGATGGTGTATGCTGTGAGGCAGGCCAGACAGCCTTCAATGTATGATTGGCTTCCAAGCTTCTCTGCTTCGGCATACAAGTTATTCAGTGTCCGCACCGTCTCCTCAAACTGCTGCTTGTCGATCTGAAATACGTGGAAACATAAAGACAGATCACAGGGTTAAAATCATTAAACGAGGCACAGAGCCAAGTGTAGATTTGGACAGATGTGTGTGAGAGGGTTCTGCTTTGTTTGGATATTCAAGTGGAAACTTGTCTTGCTTGCACCAGATTGTTCTCTCCCATTCTTTCCATGTCTAGATAAATGAGGGTCTGTATTTTCTTGGACTGGTCATACATCAAGGGATTGCTGGGCCACCTTCCCACATTGGAAACACCTCTTAAAATTATTAGGATGCCTTGGCCAAACGTTCTGTGAATGTTTTCACTTAATAACCAACAGGGCAAACACGCTGAAAGCAGGACACACACAGAGAAAAATTCAGGAATCTTGATGGTTTCTCCTTTTGCAATCCATATGCACACCTTCAAGAAGATAGAGACACATCTCAGTTGTTCTGGAAACTGCAGACAGCTTCTGGGATAGAAACTGTTACCCCCACTGGCTCATAATCAAAACACTGTTTCTCAAGAATTTAAATGAAACCCTCTACTCTGTGGTTCTACACCGGAGAGTAGAACTGCATACTGCTGGACTCTGTTGAGACTGAGGTGTCAACACTAGTCCCATGCTGGTGTCCAGAATGGATCTGATGATCTGTCTGTGATGCTAAGGGAAAAAGAAAGAGCCTCAAGAGCAGACTAGGAGCCAGCCAGGGGCCTCCTGAGCCTCTGTACACCCTCCAATGTTCTGCTCTCTTGTGCCTGAGGAATGCAACAACAAGCTCCAACACATCAGTGGTCTTAGGCGTGTTTGATTACCGCCAATGAGAGCCTTTGTTCTCCTTCTAATTTTCCAATTCAGCGGCAGCGATTCAAACCACATTTCTCTGCCTGAGCGTCTTTCCATTACGTCTGATGCAGCCATATTAGCATTCCAAAAATGTTAGATGCCAGTGCATGGCTCAAATCTATAAATCAGGGTGAAGAAGAGGATATTCTCTTAATTGTAACTGTCACTAAATATAATCCAAATTGTGGAAATACATATTTGACACAGGCCAAAACTGTCGGGTTTTTTCCCATTGATGGAACTCTCTGGAATGGTTTGGCAACAAAGCTTGCCAGATACATTTAGAACACTGAGCATTTTCCCAGTTCTTTGGTACAATTCTCCAAAAGCAGTAAAACAAGGTAGAGCTACAAAATATAGGAAAGCCCAAATGCTAAGAATATTATCTTAAAAAAATATGCAATGTTACAAAATTCAACCCTCTGCAAATCAAGACTTGGACTGCATGGAAAAATCAAACAATAAAGTAAAAACTGTGACATAACAGCTGAACTGTTTGACATTATAATGCATATTTCACAAACTGTGGTTAGTGTAAATGCTAAAAAAAATACACATGGGAAGAAGTTTAGATAGGAGGACTAAGCTTTTATCAGTTCAGTGTCTGCGTGTGTGAACTGAATCCTACCGGAAAACATCGCAGACCACCCAATCAAGAGGGAAGTGCCAATAAACCACCAGAGCGCGGTTACAGTGTTGTTACAGTGTTGTGAAGCTGCTCTTTTCATGTGGTGCATGCATTTCAAAACTGAAGCTTTCTGTCCTTCGAATTCTGAGCTGTTTGGCTGGCACCATCTTTAATGTGGCATAGAGGTTGTTCAGTCTTCGCGACCAACTCTACCTCCTCCACATCATTACCGGTGGCTGCTCTTAACCCACTTCCACCATGGTTCAAATGAGGACATAGTCCAGCTGGGTTCCTCTGAAAAAGTTGCTGACTCTTGGCACTTTCACACTGATTTCACAGCTATGGAACATGCATTCTGATAGGGATAAGTTGCTTTCATAAATGCTCCATTTCAGGAGTGTTTGGTAGGACATTCACTGTAGAACAAGCAGATGAGCAGTGCGCAGCCCATATTGCAGTGCCTGGAGCTCCCCCTGCTCAGCCAGCGGATAATGCGAATACGGCAAAAATGATGACACGTTGCGCTGCAGTGACAAAAAGACATTTGAAGGTCTGCTAATTTTCCTTGAAGCTAAATGTCAGTGTTTGTTTTGTTGCTATGTTTTTTTGCAGTCTTTAAAAATGAAAACGGCTAATATTTTGGTTCATAGTCAGTAGATTTGGATCGAAAAGCATGGAACGGTAAACTAATCACAGTGGGTGGCCTCTAGATTTAACACTGCTGCATCAGTTCCTGGCCTTTCTCTTCATTCATAAAAAATGACATTCAATCTTTGACTTCCTTCACATCTATCATTTCTATCACTATAAAATAAAAAGGATACATGAAATGTGATCATTTGATTAAAATGTATTTTAACAGGACTGCTTACATCTTTCCTCTTTATTGAGCTCCTATGTTCTGTGACATGCTCATTAAGATACACACTGTGTACACAATGAATTACTCTGCAAACCTTTCTGCTCTGTCTCTGCTGAAACTGATAATTTAAGTGGATGGCTATTCTCTACTGACAGCACATAACCGTTAAGGATAACATATATATCCTAAAATATGCATGACAATGACAGTCTTGCATGTGGTGCAGGGGTTTATTCTTAATTCATTGTACACTTCCTTTCACAAGAACACCTGAAATATATGATGTTTCACTCAAGGTGTAATCTTCCTTCAAATGGAGGTTACCTTTTTACTAATTCAATTCAATCAAGTCAGCCTGAAAAACAGTAGGACAGCATAACAAACTTCAGTATAGAGCATTGAGCAGAAAAAAATGGCGTTTTCATTCAACACCAAATGCTAAAGCGGAGGACTTAATATTTTCAGTATCAGTAGGTCAATACAAAACTGCATGCTTCTACCAAGATCTAATAATGACATTGATTGGCTGTCTAACCTTACATGTTATAGAGGTATGTAGGAAAAAGGCGACATTGCGAACAGAGACGAGGCTCATTAGTGTGTGTGTGCCTGTTGTCCCATTTAAAGAGGTTTTTCTACAGTGTGTGTCTCATGGGTGTCAGGGAGCTGAAAAGTTAAATAAAATAAGTACTCTATGTGTAATGTTGACAGTTCTCTCTCTTAAAACTGATTTTATAAAACTGGTCTTAAGGAACTGGTATCACAGTCCAGGTATTTGTACCTGGATAGGTATCAATGTTTTTTGAACGATACCCAGCCCTCAAGAACAGTGAAGAGTTGTATCCTACCCGGTTCTCCAGCTCAGAAGGGAACTTGGTCTGGAACTGGCAAACAGTGCCGTTGGTATAATCTCTCTGAATGAAGACTTTGGCAGCAATGGCTGCCTGCTGCCTCATGTCCTGCAAGCTGTGGGTCTGTAAAAACAGGACATAACAATTGATACAGGATCATGTACTGATGGAATACCCCGCGAGAGTTAGTCCATGTATTATCAGTGAAAACACAGAGCATGCTATTTCGTGTAGAGACAAGCTGAAAAAAAAAAAATATATATATACATATATTTTTTTTAAGTGCTGATGTGGGGCTTCTCTCCCACATGTTTGTAAACCATAAAATACAAAAAAAAACAAACAAACACACAAACACATTACTATTGTTATTGTTAGCATCATTATGCTGATTAATATACATTTAGTTAACTGTGAATGTTAATAAACAGCAATATAGTTTATTTCCTGTAATGTATTTTCTGCTGCATTTGAGTACATTTTTAAGGGCATGTGTGTTTTTCTTGGTGCCAGACACACAGCTGAATATGTGCTGAATAAAGAACAAGGATTGTCCTTTTGTCAGGACAAAATAAACCATTGTTTTGTATGTAAACACAACTAGCGTAGTATGGTTAATCTTATTATCACTATTGTGACTTATTTTTTAATTACTGACTAATTGTTAACACGAGAAATAATGACATATTCAATCTGTTTATTTTGTCTGAGCATATTTTCCAATATTCCAAATACATTCTACAGGTTTCTGCAAACACAGTAAGACACCCAAATCCGGTAAAAACAAAATGAATCGACACTTGGATAGAACACAGCCAGTATGATTAACAACTGTGCTTTCACTGTTATGACAAATCGCCTAATTGCCAAAAGGCCGGTTCGCCAGTCAAGATGCGAAAATCAAGTGTTGTTTCACATTTTACTTTCCTGTATAATTGTATCAGTGTTGGCATTAATTAATTGACAAATCCACTGATCTTTTAAGGAATATAACACCATTTTGCTATTTACGTCATTTATTTGTTTTCACGGGATTTGCATCTAGCCAAACTTATTCTGCCCCTTGCATCTGTTGTAAGCTAACGTTAATGTTTACCATCAGAGGGTCATGGAAGCAAATGACCACTACTACAACTATCCTGATGGGCGTTGTTGTTGTTTTTTTATCAGGAGGCAAAGTTTCGATGATGTGTCAAAAGCCTTATTCTTCCTTTACTGGAGTCACAATGTTGCCTTGTGGTCTTGTTATCAGATATGTAATTGGCACACTGCTTGTTACTTATGAAATCCAACCAGCTGACATGACGACAAACTTCGCTTCTCGTTTAAATAGTAAAAATAAACAACTATAACTGCTATATATACAAGTTTCCTGAATACACCCGCTTGTTAGCAAAGATACTAGCTTACTGGTAGTAAACAATACCCGTCAAGTTACCAACTGACTAATGAGCTACCAAGCTATCGCTGGTCGTTTCAACCACATATACTGAGTAGAACACACAATTTAAATGAGACATTATTAACAATCCTTCGCACCCCTCTTACATAAGGTTTCAGTAAATAAAACACGGTAATTGTCGCTTACCTCGGCCATGTTGAATAAGACCTCTTTTTTATTTTTCTTCCGCTAGCAGCATCTAGCATGTACTACAAAATAACCTTTCCGCAGGGAACTGCATATGTAGCAGGAGTTCCGGCTGTAGAAGACGCGTCAAACAAAAAGGTTGCTAAAGCTTTTCATATTTCCGTGCAATAGATACGTTGTAACATAAGGTTGACGTAAAACATTACTCAAGTGCCAAGGAAATTTTTAGTGTATTATATTGATTTATTTCACTTGATTTAAATTAAAACCTGGACTACTCTATATTTCAATGGGAAGCATTGCACTTGACTACCATTTTAATGGCATGTACAGTTACATGCAGATTAAATTAACATTAAATAAAATTGAAACAATATAAATATTGTTACAAAACCATAGTAACCAAGTATAACATAATGTTCAGGCAACAGAGGACAGTTTGCATACATTGTGAGGATTTTTACTTTTTACATTTCAAAAAGATTGTTCTCTTGATACTTCTGTAATGTTACACAGGTTTCATTTTTCATGCCTTTTTCACTTTGAATCAAGTAAAAGATCTTGGTAATTTCCCCATTATATGGAACATCTAACATGGATGTTGTAAAAAGGTAGACAGCCAGCAGCAGAACTTCGCTATATGTCATTAGAGTGACTGTATAACAACTGTGGCGCAGTCAGGATAATTTTTTACATTCTGCCTGAGTTGGTGTTCTGTTTTGAGATCTGAAAGACCTGTTGATAAAAGATACTTTTTTCATAGTCCTTCTGCACACCACAAAGCCTGACCCTGTCATATGGGGGGCAATTCATTCATGGATTTGTATAAAGGTAGAAATCAACTATTGTTCCTGCATTGGGCTTGTTTGTCTCCTGGCAAGGGGTTGGGCCTTTAAAGCCCCTCTCCTCTGTGATGACTGGTGTGGGAGAGACCACTAATGAGCACCATTTGTGCCATTCCTTTACGACCCATGCTGGTTAATAGCCCACGACAATAGTTTTACTGCGGCTCAGGCTGCTCTTGCTAAAGTAGCTGTTTAATGGAAACACTATACATCCTCTCTAGATGACCACCTCTGGCCCAGTTTGTGTGGTGTCTTTACATATTAATGATGATAACAGGTATTCCTTTTTACGCTGGATGCTGCAAACAAACATGGAAGGCTAGTTTACTACTGGGATAAAAAATAAAAGTAAAACAAAAGAACTCTCATATTGAAATGTGGGATGAAATTGGCCACCAGACAGCTTTGTGTGAACATTTAGCAGAGAGGTTAACCACAGTCTGTGAAGGAAAATCTGCCCAATTACATTTTTATATTTTCTGGTAATTTTCAGTTTTGATGACTGCGCCTGAAGCCTCTGTATTTAACCATAATAACTCACATCTTGACTCAGGCAATGAGCATTTATTGCTAAAGCTATAGACAAATTAAAGGTGCCTTATTTTATTCTGGAGAAAAGTAGCTGATTGTTGAGCTTCATTCCCACGTTGTCCAATACAGACACTTTGAGTGGTGGGTGTCAGTTCTTTACAAACGGGGAATTAAGCCCAGTACTGCACCTTTTAAGATTAGATGAAGCGCTAAAGATGCCCAAACATCATTTTCTTGCACAAACTTCCACATTTTCTTTTTCAGTGATGGAGATATAACTAAGTATGTATTTTGGAACAGTTTCGTATCAGTTTATAAAATATGATACACTGAAAACGCTGTTTTCATGGTTGCATCAGTAGTAATGATCAGGAGCATTTTGGGTACTTTTACTTTTCATACATTAAGCACATGCTGATAATTCCTCAGAATTTCTACATATATATACATACATACATACATACATACATACATACATACATACATACATTATTTAAATACCCTTCTTGGAGCATTAATTTGTGTCTTTTTTTTTCGTTTAGATTTTTTGCACGGAATGTTCAGTTTTTTCATTAAACAATTACAAGTACTCCTTTAACAACATTGGATAATCCAGAATCTGTGAATATGTAGATATTCTTCATTTTAACAAATATAGACATCCTTCCACTTTCATGGAATATCATCAACATAACATCAGTGTGTAATACACCATAGTAGGCTTTGTAAATAAAACTCTAACATCCAAATGAAGTAACAATAAGCAGAACGTATTGTTGTGTGAGGGGGCTTTCAGTACCATTGTATGACCATGGAGTAGTGTTACATTTTAGCAGTGGCGGGCCGTGCATTTCAACCGTAGGCCTTCAGTGACGTCATAATTTTCCTACCTAAATTAATACGCCTCATAATAACATCAATATGACTCCAGGGTTTGAGAATCCACACATATACCTTACATAACCCTTAATATAGGCGAATCAAGCAACACTTAATTTCCAGAG
>JAOWBC010001486.1:2642138-2655230 GCA_028566105.1 Hypoplectrus providencianus
ATGAATAAATGTGTTTTACTGAGTATGGTTAGGCCAGCAGAGAAGGCCTTGCTGGCCCTGACGGCCCACCACTGCATTTTAGTGACCTGTTCAAGTTTAGGATGGCACGGAGCATGCAAACTATCCTTCCTACTCCCGCTTCTCATTTTAGTGCGATCCACATCACGTTGAGGCCTGACATGCCTTGGCTGGAGCCCATACAGGAGTTCATCCAGACACAAGCTGGTTCCTTTTAAACTGAGATTTATGGCAATTGACTAACAACTAAGGATCTACGATTGGAATGCAATGCCATATTCATGTCCTTGGCAGAAAATTATAGCTGCTTCTTGTGCTTCTATTTGAAATCCTTATATCCCTTAATGTACTCTCTGGCCCCGAAGCTCCTCTGAGAACACGCACAGCAGCCAAGTAGAAATAGCAGCAGCAAAATAGTGCTGAGCTGTTTCTGACAGCAGCCAGCAGGAGTATTTTACTGCATTGACATTATAAAGAGCTCTGAAGGAACCTGTGGTACCTTTCAGTGACCTCTATTGGCAGCCAGTAGGAACCGCAGGGATCTGATTAGATCTGGCACATGTTGGCATCCAGCTGAACGATAAAGTGCATATTTTCAGAATCAAGACAAGTTTTTTTTTTGTTTTTTTCCCCCATTGATTTGGTTTAAAAACAAACAAACAAAAAAGCTTAACCATAAATTGAAGTTCATGAATTCAGAAATAACTGAACATGCGTTGGCAAATAATGAATAAAATAATATGTACTGAAATGAGTACAGAAATATTGAAATATTTTTTGTAATTTAAATAGAAAATTAATGCCAAAATCAACACAGAAATAGATAATCCAATGCATAAATTAACTTTTTTTAAATTTTCCAGCGCATGTCTTTAGTTTCCTTTATATATTTGTTTACATTTATTTATCTATTTATTGCAAAAGCTCTATTTTTGTTTTAATTTCTGTATTTCTACTATTTTAGAGTCATGTTAATGTGAATGCAACCTACTTTGTCAAGATTTGGACATAAAATTAAATAACTAAATGCATGAGTGATTAAATGAGCTATTGAATGAATTGAGTACATAAAGGTTAGTTTCAAGAATAGATGTTAATGTTACTTTTTTCCACTTTTATACATTAGTCATCCCATTTAATAATGAAAAATCCTATTTAATAATGATTTTTCTTTTCATTAACTGATGATGAAGTCATTTCTAATTCTCTATTGCTGGGCACTTGAGAATGTCAGCATGTGGAGGAGTGTGTTGAAATTCCAGAGTGGACTTTTTGTTCCAAACCAGGCTGGTAAATGAAAGCCAGAAATCCAGCACCTGCCCACATAATTATTTAGTCATTGGCATTTATCAACAACCACATTAACCACCATAGACAACAGGCAAATTAACTCTGGGGTAATGATTTAATCTTATAATGTAGGCTTTAAACATTAAGTATAAAGAGCTGTGACAATCTTCAAAAACACATATAAATTAAAGTATTGTGAAATTTGCTGCATTTCATGCATGAATGCCTCAGTCACACATGGTTTATGCATACCACTCAGGGGTCCCTCATGCCACCCCAAATTACCAGTCGAATGACATGATGTTATTACCTCACCTCCATATGACTCGCTTGCATCAGTTGTGGTCGACAGCATGCATTCAACAGACCGTGGAAATTTAAACAATCACTTTCCTCAAGATGCCTGGGAAGGATTTAAAGGGAAACATACATGCCTCTAAATGTTTATTAGCTGTTTAATATCCTGTTTAGGGTGTCTTTTATCAGTTTGGTGTTGTTAAGTCCCTTGGTTAAGTCACCGTTTCCTGTAGGTACTAGTTTTCCCTCCTCCTTAGCCACTCTGTTCCACTGGCCCTTGAAGAAATACAAATGACTGCAGACAGAATGCACAGAGTGTATTATACACTACATACAACCTTTGCAGCAATTTTGTCTTTGTTGTCCGAAAATGCAAATGCTATTTTGTGGTACAAAATTTAAGAAAGAATAGCAAAAGCTCCCTATTCATTGTAGCAGGATGTGGGTTGCCCTCATGTTGGGCATGTTTTGACTGGGATCGAGGAGTCAGATTACCTCATATTTCATTCAGCAGTCTGAGGGGCATTAATCATCCCGTTAAACCAAGACAGTTTTATAGTGCCGTGTGTGAGAGTGCTTATAACACACATAACTCTACTGCTCACTTAAGACCTATGTACCCAAATGTCCAAGTTAACAAGCAGAAATCTTTGCAGTTGGGCATTCCTTCACTGGTCCAATGACCAAAACCTTCCTTCACAAAAGGAGCAGCCAAGACGTTTTCACTAATAAAGACATTTCCAGTTCTGTGAGTGTGTTTGTAATTTAGGCCACCTCTGGGGACACATTTCAGACTGAGGGCCAGTTGGCCATGGTTTCTAATTTGGGGACAAAAGCTTTGCACCTATATAGGACAGGATGATTTTTTGGTAGTAGTTAAGGTTATGTTTGGTTAAGGTTTAGGGTTAGGGTTAGGTGAGTGGTGGTAATGGTTGGGGTCCACGATGGTGCGCCTAAATATTAATTACCACTTGTAGGACCTCTGATATGTTTCTGACTATTTTTTTTCTTTTAACTCTAAATAAAAGTAGTAGTTAAAAGGGGTTACTGTTTCAATGATTTGATGTTGGCTGTGTTTGATGAAATATTTCAACAAATATAAACAAATGAATGCAAATCATTTCAGTGTGATCAATGGGCAGGAAGCAAACTGTAGCATGACTGAAGTTTTAATTGGATCTTAGCAAGGCTCCTTAAAATGAAAACAATAAAATAAAAGCACACTTTGCATGATAAGCTAAAGTGCTGCATAATTTCTCATGCTGGCAGTTATTAATATCAGTTGGAAACATACAGAAGTAAGGTCTCATTCTGTTTGTAATTAGTAGAAAAGTTATTTATTTATTTCATGTCTGCATTACAAACACGTAACGCAATTTCAGGGATGTTTTTATTTCCCCAGTAATTAGTGATAAATTATAGTTTTTTACAGAACACCTTGAAGGAACCAACTAAAATAAAGTTTTACCAGAATATTGACTGAATGCTAACATGAGTTCAAATCAGCTTTCAAAAAAACAAAAAAAAAAAACAAATCTAACCTTCTTATGCAACATTCCATAATTTTGTCTCATAAATCTCTTAACATTGTAAGGAATTTACAAACCCATTTTAAAAGAATTACCGAAAATTGGTTTTTTTTTGGGATACTTTTGCGTATTGTAAAAATAAACATGAATGAAAACAATATTTATATTTCATGTCATGTGTGTTATTGGTGAAATAAGCTTAACAACTCATGTTTACAGTCATGTCAGTGTGCCAGATGAGCAAGAAAGCCTTGGAACCGGACCTCGGAAAAAGTATTTTTGCCAAAAAATAGAAGAAAGAAATGGTTGAATTCCTCAGTTATTATGTAAATGTGATCCACTGAGGAAGATCATAAGATATGGTTGAAGCTAGGAAGCGGACCTTGTGTAAAGATAGAGTTTTTATTCATTGCTTTTTGTTACGGGCTTCTGTAGTTTAAAATACTAACACTGACCCCCTGCAGGCTTGAATCTGTGAGTTCTGCTTGGCTAATTTTCCAATGCGAGAGAAATAAACTGTCCAGCCTTGTTGCTTGAGAGACTTTGAACAATTTAAATACATTTGGAAAAAGACTTGTTGTTCTAAACAAATGCTTATAATATAAATATTGCATTTGAAGTTTGCAATGTACACAAATGCGCTGCAGGACAGAACCAGTCTTACAGCGGAAGTTATGTTGCAATTAGTTGAAACCAGAATACAGAAATGAATAGCTTGGCAATGCATCTCAAGGAAGAGACCGAACAATCATGTGGTGCTGATTGGTTAGATACACACAGATGTTGTCTATAAATGTTGTCGCCTATGGCAACACGCTTACCCCATTAAACAAAGCAGACTTTGTGCTAAAAGTGATTCCACTATGAAAAACATATCCTTAATCAAAAGCTGTACTTTGCCATTCACTGTTTGATCAGTAACACAAATGTCTTGTTTGTACTGTCTCTTTCACTTTGATTTAAAATGTCCAGTCGTTCCCTGCAGCAGGTAACATGACTGCACATCTTGCAGACTGTCACTAATAGAGGCATGGGGGTTCCTTTGCATGTTAAGTAAAATGGAGAAATAGAAAGAGCTATGGTTATAGTCCTATTAAGCCAATTTTAGCAATAAAACCTTCTACATCTTTTTTTGTTTCAATTCAGAATTATGATACAGCAGAGCATTATCCTCTACATCTGTGCCACCATTTGTGTCATCATTGTGCTGTGAACAAATACATCGGATTTCTATCTATTTTCCTTCAAGTAGCAGCTCTGCTCGTTTTGTTAAAAAAAAAAAAAAAAAACAGAAAAAGAAGTTGGAATAGCAACTTCCATTTAACATCATTTATCATTGAAAGCAGATTGAATTGGAAGAATGGTAAGGCATTGCCAAAATCCCGGACAAAACGAGAGCTAATTCAAGGGATTTGTGCAAACAAGCATGCTAATTCAAAAACTCTCATGCATCCACAACACAGGCTACATGCATGTGTTCACAACCTGGCTGTAGTCTATGTGGTGTGTTAACCCAGGTTATGAAACAGAAAGTGCCTGATCAATCAGTTGTTTTTCTGCTCTTTACATGCTGCAGTGCTGAGAGGCACCAGACTGAGGCTCTCAGCCTGGTTCGTGCATAGCATCATGCACCATCTCCTGTGGTGGGGGTGTACGCACTGTCTGCAACAATTTATGTGCACATATTTTTTAAGTCACGCTCTTGTTTGTGTGGGAGTTGCCCTTGCTCTCTCCAACAGTGTACAAGGCATTGTGGGCAAATCAACAGGAGGACCGCTCTCGAAAAATAAAGCATTGCAGTGATTGCTGTTGTGCTGCTTTTTTCCAGCTCCTTGTGTGTGTTTTTGAAAGAGGTAATTGTGTTTAGGGCATCGCACAGACTAACGACCATGCTGCTAGCACCACCGGGAGGCTGTTCTTGTCATACTGACATGCTGACAAGTAGGGATGTCCAAATGAAGCTTCATAAACCATTAGTTGTGTATTTTTACCCGACAAATAGGTTGTGCATTCAACTCCATGTTGAACAAAAAGCGCCATCTAGTGGGCTCAGAGAGCGAAGAAAAAAGCTCATGAAGCTTCCTTTGGATGCCACAAACAAGCACACAGTGACAACCCTATCACACAGGTTAAACAGGTTCACCTCTTACCATATTCCCCATCTCAGATTGGCGTGTTAGCATATTCACATTCACTCGTTAAAACTAAACACTAAGTACAACAGAAAGTTAAGCAAATTTCTTTAGTTTTGCAGGTATATGGCCAAAAGTCAATCGTCTGGGGACCAAGAATGTTACAGTTTCACAGCAATCTATCCCATTGTTATTTAAATGTTTCAGTTTGTTGTAGAGGACTGGCTAATGGTGACCAATACAGTGGCACTGCCATCAGTAGAGTGCCACTGCTGTTATGGCTAACAATTAATTAGGAACACTAAAACTACATGGTTTTATAATGCAAATAACTCTGTTTGAATAAATAGTTTGTGCTAGGCACATGTATCCTCTAGTGTTTGTCACTCAGTGAAGTTATAGTGATGATTTACGGTGTCCATGTTTAAAGCACTACAGTTACAGTTTGGCTGGAGGGGAGTGAGGGCGGTGAATGGTTCTGAACAGACGGCAGGCTTTCATCCAGGAGAACGGGTCCTGTGTCAAAACAAAAAAAAGTAAACAACTTTTTTATGTAACTTTTGTGGCTTGTGGTCTTTTGAACTAAGTTTTTTTTTTTTTTTTCTCATAACTTATGTTGTTTAGGTAACTTACATAACTCTTGGTTACTCTTGACTCCTTGTTTGTGAACTCGTTTTTTTTTATTTTTTATCAGTAACTGTGTCTAACTCCTTATCATAATGTTTTTTGCACTAAACCTGGGTCAGTGATTTTGAGATATAAATTCACTGAAACTGCAGCTTTTCAACAACCACAAAGCAATGTGTACGTATAACATTGTGTGTGGTATTTTTTACTCCCAGCTGTTTAGCTAATTAATGAGATTATCTTGTCACCAGAGCAGCTCTGTTTGTAGAAGTACGATTCCAATCTACCTCAATTTACCCTCGATATCACAACGCTTGAACCACTCATATTTCATTACTGTCCCTCGTAACTTGTGATGGACTGAGAACATTCAGTACCACAGTAAATGTATACCTGTGGCACAAATTGAAATACCAAAGGGAATTAACTGTATTGTACTGTTTGGACTTCTCACTGCTCGATTTCTACTCGTACCAACTGCAACTACTTGCAAAGAATTTCACCCCTCTCAAATTAGACTGATCAAAGCAAAACCCAGTCTTTGTTCACATCTCCCTTCCAACACTGTCGTTATTATGAGCTTTATAAGAAACACGATAGACAATCAGAGTGAGTGGCTTGCGCAAACCAAGCTGTCTAGAAGACCGATCATGTTTATCCCCCCAAAACCGCCTGACATTACATGGTCCAAGATTGAATCATCTCCTCATTTCTCTGGCTTTCATTACCTTGCCTTGGAATTATTGAGCCTTTGTGGGGAAATAGTCCGTTCCATGTAATTTCATGCAGTGATGCCAAACAATAAGGTGCTGGAAAGCCTGATGTAAAGTTGGGCACACATAAGGATTATAGTTTTGATGACCCCCCTTTTATAAAATCCTCAGTTTATGACATCACTGGCTTCTGACTACTCCATGATGTGGTTTTAACAAGTTACAAGGACATGAATAAAACTCACTGCAAATAAATCACATCTTTGTGCATCAATGTAGTCACAACATCAGAGAAAAAGTGCTTAATCAGAGCTGAGTATATAAATTATGTACTCAACACGCCCACAAACTTCAGGCTCTAAATGCTGCACTTATGTCACATCATTCAGACTGTAATTATGTGCAACCAAGTGGGAAACAGTAAACATCAGCCTCTGAGTTGGTGACACCTGGAATTTCATAGATGACGAAATCTAACACACTGTGAAAATAACTACTATTAACAACTATTAAAATAACTCTGAAAATGTGTCAAACTACAGAAAAAAATGTTTGGAGGTTACAGCTTAATGAAATATTACTTATAGAATCAGATCAGGAAGTTAAAGAGCAACATGCGCTGTGTAGTTCTGGTCACCATTGGCTGTGTTGTGCCAGAACAAGTGCAATGCAAGCAGACCTTACAAAGGAAGATAAGGAAACGAAAATGAGCCAATGACCAAGCAAGAGGCCAATGGATAAGGGTAATTCCTGGCTTTTAGAGAGGGGTTTCTAAATAAATGCTGCAGACTGATGGTCAGACTGTTGGACTAATAGTCAATAGCGTCTTGTGCTGTTGCTCCTGCTTGATATAACGCTGTGTAAGCAAAACATTATTACTGATCCCAGTGCAGTTCCAAACAATCATTCTCTGCAAAGCTATGACTGGTAACTACGGTGTCTTATTTCCTTACGTCAACTATTGTTGTCGCATTTGGAGTTCTTGTCAATTTAGGATGAAGCTAGCAAAACGGTTGCTTTTAAAACATACATAAGCTAACCCTAACCACACTAAAATGAACAAACCATAACTCTCTCCGCCACAAATCAGGCTGTTGAACTCACAGTCTTGATTTGATTGCAGAATGAGTTTCAACCTGAGCTAAGCGTTCCGTTAAGAAAATATTACTACATGCTCTTTTCAACATTAACATTAGACCATAAGGACGTTAAGGAAAGATGGTAGGCACGGCCATGATGTTGTGTTATCGTAACAAATGGTGTCTGAATGTGCAAGACACTAAATCGCAAAAAAAAAGAGAAAGAAAATATGTATGTAATGTTGCCAATAAGTTAGCTGATTTTATTGAATTTGCTATAACTTGTTATCTAATTGTTATTATCAAGTTATTGATTGTGTTACACAATTCAAAGAGCCTTATTAAGGCGATTGAAAAGCTGTGACTATAAGCCAGTTGGGATAATCATCTTGGAATTAAGCACCAACACTCCCAACTTGGATTAGTAAGAGGCTTTCTTACTAATCCATGCTTCTGATATTGCAACACATTTTTGTATCTGCCTGTGTGAACAGACAGTAAGAAGTTGTAAACAAAATCCAGAGTCCTTAATACTTTCAGTGAATGTATTACAAAGGTCAGCCTGGTTAACATGAGGCTTTGGCCGTCTATGTTTCCTGAATCAAGTAGAAATATCTTCCAAAGAAACTTTACAACAAACGAGATCCATGTTGCCATCTATTTGCTGTAGTTCAGCAAGCCCACACTGTTTCCATCCATAAAAGACTGTCATTTTAGAAATTTAGCTTACTCTAACTAACCGCAAGGGCTGTGGATTCTGTCCTCACTTCTCTGATGGCATGACAGTATTGTATCAAGATGGGAAAGCCAAGGTGTCCTGTCATAATTAATGCTGGAGGTCAAGGTCAGCGACAGAACCGCTTAGTAAACACTGCAGCAGGGTTGGTGCAGTGAAATACTGATTGATGTTTTTTTGTTACCCCATTCAATTTTTAAAAAGCTTGTTACATTCTTAAGCATGCAAGTTCATTGTTGATCTTGAAAAAGTGATAATAATCTCAAATTGGGGTCTACTTACTGGCCTCCAATTGCCTCTTATGTTTTACATCAGTTGTGAAACATAAGGGGCAGGGGGGATGATCTGATGACTATAAACCTCCATGACTAATATGTAAACTACTTTTTTGAGAAAGACTTTAAAATGCAGTTGAATGACCAAAAGAGTTTGGACAAGACAAATCAGATCATCAAATTCAGAATTCTGTGTAAATACTTACAAAAAAAAAAATGTGCAAGTTTGAATCCAGAATACTACATATTGTATTTGTACAGTTTCCATTTAATTGGAATTTATCTCACAAAGGATTGGCAAATTATGTAATTTTGCTTTATTTATACGTTGTTGTTTTTTGTTTGTTTTTTTACACAGAAACCCAACATCCACAAGGGTTTCAGGTGCACCTTAGTGATTATTTTTTGACACAGAGATGTAGGTCATACCTGAGCACTAAACCACACTCTCACTGAGTCAAACACGCTTTCTGTTGTCAGAGATTTCTGCAAAGCAATCGTTCTTCTCTCATTCCTCCATACATGCTATGTTTGAAAGAGTGTGGGCAGCTTGTCGTGTGGTTGCAGGTAAACTTGGAGGCAAATTTCAGCATGGGCATAACAGACAGTATGTACCTTAAAGAAAAGCAGTTAAAAAGCACCTCAGTGGTCCACGGGAAAGAGAAAAGTCTCATTGATTTGTGAATGGTTATGGAAATGCCATGTACAATGACCCTGAGATCAGCCACCCTCAAGCCCCCAAACAAATCCATGGGGTCTGACTATGGGGAGCTGGAGAGAAGGCAGGGGGAGCAGAGGAGGAGGGGGGTTATATCCATGTGAAACCAGCCCAAACAAAGACTCCCTGTTTCTGGGGCCAGACAACCCCCACCTCTCCAAGAAAGATAAATAAATAAATACAAATGGAAAAAGAAACCATATACGCCCACTGAAAAGGCCTGTAAGAGAGTGACTGACAGACAATTGAAAAGACAAATTGTTACATTGTCTTTGGGTGGGGGTGGCCAAGGGGTTGATGCGCAAAGGTAATTACGAGGAGACGTGGACCGGGGGGTCAGGGGTCGGAGTATGTGTCTGACCCCAAGTTTTAGGCCATCACTGGGGAAGAAAGAGTCTCTGAATTGGGCCAATGTCTCTCTTAACCCTTTAGCTAACTCCTGCATTGGTCACCCGGTGACACAAAATCTCTCCGCTCTCTTTTGGAGGGTTTTCTTTTTCACTTTCAATGCTCTGTCTTTCAATACCCCTTCTTGAGAGAGAGAGAGAGAGAGAGAGAGAGAGAGAGAGAGGGAAAAAAAAACAAAAACAACAAAACACCAGCTTTTCTCTGGCTGAGCTGAAAAACGCTGACGAGGCATTTGTCCTGCAGCTACTCACCCATGTTTGATTTAATTGCTTTTCCACCCCTCTGTGCCACAGCTCTCAGCAGCCCGGCTCTGACGGACAGTGCTGGAAGCCAGAGGGGAAGGTACTGTTATTTTGACAGTCAGACGAGGAGACAAGGTTGACCTGACCCACGCTCACTTGGCTGGCTTTCCCATGGCGCTGAAGGGGCTGGGAACTGGATGGCTGGGAATAGCTCCAGTCATCCTCACATCTCTGCCTCTGGTACTTAGAATTAAAGGGCCTCCTTAGGTTAAAGGGAAGCTTCAGTTAGTACATCAACATTAAGCTGTGTGCATTCACATCTTGTTCTCTCTGCTTTGGCGCTCCATCCTCGAGCGTTTTAGTCCTCAGAGGCTAGTTTCACAGAGAAGGCTTAGATGAAGCCAGGTGTAGGCTTTAATGTGGAGTTAAACTGGAGTATTTCGGTAGCTTTGGCCCAGTTAGTCATGGATAATGCTTAAATGAGAACACCTGGTTTAAGATTAATTAATCTAGGCTTAAGCAAAGATATTATCTCCAACAGAGAATGGATGTAGTGCACGAAAAAGAAGAAGATATTTTCAAACATTGTTACATTTTTTATATATTCCTACTTGTTTTGGTGCTTTCTGTAAAGCATCTTGGTCTTCACTTAGATATTCCAAAAACTTGAGTCCTTACCCCTTTACAAACATTATTAAACAGAATAACCTGGCTGACTTGAAACTGGTATGCACAAGAACAGATGTTTGTTCTCTCTATCACATAAACACAAGCAAAACGCTTGTAATAACTTTATTATTATATGTCATATAAAACGAGGCAACACTGAAATAAAATTCTAGAGGTTTTAAGTTGGGGGTGGAGGAGGTTTGAATTAGTTATAAAGTTGACACAATCCCAACAATGAAAAAAGGGGAAAGGGTGGAGTGGAGCAGTGCAGTTCTCCAGTTGTGGAGGATGGCTGAACTCAGGGCAACATGCTTTCCTGATTAACTGCAGTGGGTTCCTGTTGAACCCACACTTGGTCGGTTTAGGGGGAAAAAAGGAAAACAACTGGAAGGATTCCCATTTGGTTGTTCTAGGACTAAGAATGATGCATTTGGCCTGATTCACCCCAGCTATGGGCAGCAGCTCATGATAAAATGCAGTTAAACCCGCTGGCATACAGGCACTTTCTCTGCTAACCACTGCAGCTCACCTCTCCTCCTGTTTCTCACTACTGAAACAACCGGATGGATCATTTAACTTAAATTTAATCTAATCTAATATGTAGCTCGCAATTGCAATTTGTGGCTTTACTGATATGTGATTGTTATACATGAATCATCTGCTGCCAGCATGCGAGCTGGAGCAGCATTAGTAATGATGTAGAGCTCTTTTTTTTTGCATCTGAAAAGCTACTGGCTATTTTCAGTGACCACAGTATAGACAGCCTCCATTTTTTCAGTGTGAGTGAGAAGAAAAAAAGGCCCCACACAGTCTCTATTTGGGTAGGAAGCAGAGCCATGCTAGTTGAGGATTGTGTGTGTGTGTGTGTGTGTGTGTGTGTGTGTGTGTGAGGGGGGAGGGCAGCTGGGTTTGTTTATCGTCACCCGCTGCACTTGCAGCATTACTCTCAAGGTGAGGGATGGGACATGGTCGATCACATGATAAATGGCTCTAAATTTGTTAATGAGAGGGCGGGATGGAGGGCATTTAGCTTGTGCTGTCACAAAGACTCATTAATTGTAATGTTTATGCATGTTAATGTTAGCCAGAACACCTTGTGAGCACTGATTTGTGTCAAACAGACAGCATACATCATGGGAGAGCCTGGGGGACTGGTGTGTGGGTGTATGGGAGCGCTGGGTGCCATAGAGCCCATCTCTGTTTCCACAGCACAGTGTGGTGAGTGCATTGGAGAGGGCCACGAATGCTTTCACTCAAGTGGTTTACCTACCTTGGGAGAGTGCTGCAAAGATGGAAAGTTGCTAAAAGGGCCCATGAAGCACCTCCAGACTGCTATCCATCTCAGCTGTAAATACTTTCCATCAGTCAGACTGTTTAGATGTCAGGTCAATGCAGAACACACTGTTAAAGATTAATTTAAACATATGAAAATAAAACCATCATTTACATCACAACCATAGAAATCATGTCATATATCACATCACCGAACAACTGCAAAAACAATCAATCACTGCTATGTAGTAGACAGGGGCAAGCAAATGTTTTTTTTGTTTGTTTTTCTAACCCTTCAATTTTGGACTAGCAATCTAGATATCATATGATTTATGCCGAAGCAAAATTTTGCGAGGACAAAACTTTCATGTCCAATTTCAAAGCGGTCGTCTGACCTCTGACCTACAATATCAGAATGAGAATGGGTTTATGGATTACTACGAGTCTTCACTTTACAGACATGCACACTCTCCAAATCTCCAAAATGTCCAAATTTTTTATTTATATCAAATCACATTTTGGGTGGTCAAAATATTTATATTTAGATTCAAATATTAAAAATAATAACAATTTGTTTCTGAAACAAATTGTGAGACATAACATGGCAAGGAGTTAACATCTGATCATATTGTAATCAGCGCTAATACGTTCTCGCCATTCAGAATTAGGATTGGACAGTCTAAAGCTGTCAGAGCTCTTGGCTTAAAACTTTATAGATGAAACATTGCAATGTCCTGGGGGTTGTTATCACAAGTAACCTCAATAAAAGCACCAGAATGCACAATCATCCAGTCATTTATAAAGAATTGTTCCCCTTTCCCTTGTTCTGTTGTGGAGAATCACTAAACGCAGCTATGGTGCTAGTCTTGGCATTGGGAGAGCCAAAGTCTCACACATGGAGAATTCCAAAGGCATTTAGTGTAAACTCTATCTTATGTCAAAAATATAGCAGGCTACAATTTAAAGTATAGTTTTGTAAAGCATTGCACTGCATTGCAAAGCAAATTGGTCCATTTTATCCCACAATTGCAAGTAACTTCATCAAACAAATGCATTGTTAATGTGTTGGTTCATTCATTCATTCATT
>JAOWBC010001486.1:2735643-2752844 GCA_028566105.1 Hypoplectrus providencianus
ATTGATTAACCCAGTGATAATTTTCCTAATCATTCAGCTGAGTGTTTGGTCAGTATAATGTCAGAGAATGGTGAATAACTGCATCCTTCCTTTTTTCCAGTGTCTTTAAATGTCTTGTTCTGTCCGAGCAACATCGTACCATTACAAAACAAGACTGTAAATACAGCCAGTGAGTGATTGTCATTATAACTTAAATATGACCAATATGATCATAATAGCCACTGAAGCCTCTGCAGGACGGAATAGTCAATCAAAGTTTTGTATATTATATTTATATATTTTTATATGGATGAACGGAATTTCCAAAAAGCAGGAGGTACAATATTTGTTAGGGCAAAATAGATACAGATAGTAGTAAAAACAATCATTCCCTCCTATATTAGTCATGTTGCAGTTAAATTATCTGTCAAAATAACTCCAATAAGCTTCTTTTCAATGTTGCTGACTGTATTTCATTGTTTCCTAAGGCTATGAGGAGATCAGATTTCCTTAAGCAATGGAGCATATTATTATGTGTACAACAAATGTCATCAGATAGACAGGAACATGCACATCATTTGTTTTGTGAGTACAATAGGTGTCACTTTGTTCCTACAGTAGATATTTCCCTTTGAAAGACGAGCCCTGCGTTTCTCCTGCAGCTCCAGTTCAACACATACTTAACATCCAGATATGGATGATGTGTTTTATTCTGCAGCCTCCAGCATGATGAGAAAAAGAATAATGCAGCATTTCAGCAGAGAGGCTCTCTGAGCTTCATCTCAATCTGCCTCAGTTAAAGTTGACTGTTTCCCCCAGAGAAGCTGCACGATATCTACACCATCTCCTCCTGTGAACCACAAGATGGCTCCATGGAAGCTTTTTGTCGTGACACAAACCTGTCTCCGGCACCCTTTCTCTCCTCTAAGACACATTTTTAAAGACAGTGCACCAAACGGCAACACATTACAAACAGCCTCGGATAGTAAAGCTCCTTCATCGACCCTTCCTTTATTATCCCACTGATTTTCCTGCGTCTGTTTAGGCCCTCCAGTCATCCTTTCTATTTTTGAAAAACTTCAAGAAGGGTGAAAAAACACTTCCATTATTCCCCCCGTCTGCTGTGTGTAATTTGTGACGCCTATAAATAAAAGACTTTGAAGCTCAGTGCTTCGATGTCATCAATAATTGTTTGCTTTTGTAAAGTTAAAATTGCCCTGCTTCTCTGTTGCTCTTCATTGGCTTCCTGCTGCAGTTGTTTGCTGTCCCATCTCCATTATTTCTTTCATAGGTCAACTGACATGGGTCTGAGGAGGATTATAAATAGCACATAAGGAAGAAAAGTGCTCCAATATTCTTAGCTGAACACCGTTATTTTCAAAAGGTGCAGACAAACAATGAAACTCAGTCAGCCACATCACAGAGGGAGATGTGTGCTTTATCAAAGGTGATGAATCTTTTCCACCAGTTTTTCATAACGACACAATAAAGCTAATCAAACTTTAAAGGCTCCTTCCTGGCCTTGGATCTGCAGAACATTGTGTTCCCCTTTTAAAACTAGCATGCAAACTGCTTTCTTTTGTAGTTTGTGAAAGAGATATCCAATGAAGCTCCTGAAAGTGACACCTACTCTGATAGACAGCTCTGAGTATAGAGCAAACCACTTCACTCTTACAAGATAGCAGGGAAGATAACAGGCAGCTAACAGAGCTATGAATGAGAGTCCAGCATTTGTTTTTCTTTTGTTGCCACAAAGTTGGTGACTTTAGGGAGATAGATGGTAGATGTTTTGATGCAGCAGATGCAGACATGTCAGCTGATTCAAATCCCTCCCCTGGCCCTGCAGACTGAGACAAACTTTAATCAAAACAGTTTTGCCTGCCAAAAGTTCTCTGGGATCATGACTTTAAAAGGTGCACAACAGGGCCAGGTGTGTTTTCACTAGAGATGTCCAAATGAAGCTTCATTTATTGCATTTATTGACATCAGTCGATGGTGCCATAGGTTCAAAGACAATGGCTCAAGGAATAAAAGTTCAGTGTGCTTTTAGGCCTTTGTTGAACAGAGAGCTCCATCTAGTGGGCACAGAAAATGAAACTGGTTCATGAAGCTTCATTTGGCCATCACTGGTTTTCACACTAAAAATTTCACAAGTTCATAATAATGATTATCAAGATACATGTTAAATAATTATTTCTGTGAAGTTGATAGGCAGATTTTTGCTCCTGAGTGCAATTCGAAGTAATAATATGTATATTTCCGCAATATATTTAGTACAGGTGGCAATATAACCCTTACCTGAAAGCCATGTTGCTGAATTCAGCAAATAATGTTCTACAAATAGCCCCAAATATTTCAGACTCCACTGGTCTGTCTGATAGAAGGAGAGTAACTAGAGAGTGCTCACTGAGATTACTCTAAGCAACAAGTCGCTAAAAGGGTCAGTAAAGTCCAGGGCTATTCATGAAACATTCTGGGCTGTTGGGTCAGAAACCACTGCTGAAGGACACCAGAGCATCTATTCCTCAATATAGTGTAGCAGTGACTGATGTCTGAACATTGGCAGGGTGAGAACCAGCACAGTTTAGGCAACATCCAGGTGAAATGTGTGGACATGATCACATTTCAAGCCCGAAACTTGGTTTTCCATGTCTGCAGGATAACACTATAAACAGAGTTTTGAAAAGCAATCTCCAGGACTCTGTAGTTATTATTCAAAATGCAGCGATGAGACCCAAATAACGGCAGTTAAAGCAATAGTTAACATCCAGTGAGTCAGGCTTAAGGATCCCTAAACTGCATGTGTTTTAAAGGACAAATCCTATAGAAAAAGCTGTATTTTTTCTGTTTATGTGGACACGCTCATACTACAGTTTATGGGGAAATGTAGGATGATTTGTGTGAAAGAGTTGTTACATAATTGAAGAAGTTGCCTCTTGCAGTCTTATACCGATCACCAATAGCAATCAATGGAAGTCATTAGTCCCCTGATGACCTTTACATAATGATCCACATGTTGGAGCGAGGCTACCAACAATTAGCTGGACTGTTCACTGGTTGCAGCTTAAGCTACAGGAGAAACTACTTTTTTTGTATTCCCTGATTGGCTGTTGCTGCGCAAAAAGAGTCTTTTAAATCTTAGACGGACTCGATATATAGATCTGCACACTTCACCTTACACTCAAGTGCTTTGAGAATGAGATTAGTGAGGCTTTTACCAGAGAAAGAATTTAACAGCCAGCTATACTGGGTTTAATCTAAGAGCTCCTGAATTTACAGTGTCTTGCAACAGGTGTGTGCTGTAATATTCAGGCTGTAATATTTCCTTGACAGCGGATGATTTGAGTTTGAATCATCCAGCCTGATGTTGTGCCCGCGCGGGTAAGAATTAATCTCATTAGTCTGACCAGTGTCACAATTTTATTGTCGCACCGACTCAACATTTGCCCTAAATGTCTGCTCTGGCTGAACACCAAGCTGATTATATTACTGAAGTGCAGGCAGTGTGCCCAGTGTGCGTGTTAATGTTTTCACTCAGCAGATCTGTGGACGGCGCTTAGGTCACACTGCATGGGAATAGGCCACTTAGCAGCAAACACAAAGTAACTGCTCATTGTTTTGACCTCAAGGCATGGCATTGCAATTTGGCTTGCCTTTGCCTCCCAAAAGCCAAAGCAGCAGAATGATAGAGACAGAATGAGAGGCAGATCAGTTCACAGGGCTCTGGGATACAAAGTACAGTCTCTGCTTATGCAAGTGTGCAGCCTCACTCATTCAGTCTAGTTAATTTGCCCCCCAGGAGCAATATTCTCACCGGCCCCAGAGCACCAGCTGGACATAATGCTGCTGCTGATGGAGGTAACACTTTCAATGGACCTCACAGGTCACAGTAAGCAGAGGGAGGCCAGACAGCTGATCTCCTTACTAAATCACCCACCAACAGGTAGTCCCATTTTCATTGAAGATGACATTGATTTACTTAAAGCCATGCTAAAACTGAACTGTTAAATCACATTAAGCGACATTTAGTGATCTAAAAGTCAACCGGAACCAAAAGCTGAATAATTCTTTCAGTTTCCCCTGGGCAATGATGCTCTGTTATTGACCCAAACAATGATGTCACTTGTCCACAATAGAGATGAGTAAGCTTGTCAGATTAGAATTCCAACAGAAAGCTGGAGGGAAAATGTAACAGCACTCCACCAGAACTAACAATGCTGTTTTGTTACTTGGTTTGGGCCTTGTTGGCGGTTATGAGGAGGTGGTGCAGGGATGATTAATTGCAGTCATTGGGTAACTTCATTTGAGCACATTGAGAAAAGCACAAGTCCTCCTACTTAAATGACAAAATTTGCCTCAGTGTTTTTCCTCGGATTTCCTCCAGCAGTGGTGCAAGGAAGGAAAGCTTTATTTATAAACCACAATTCACTTCAGTTGGAAGCACAACGGGCCACACGTCTTTTGAGCCACCATGGAAGTTGCAGCCACAAACACTGTGTGGATAAAGTAGGAATGAAACACCAAGCATAAAACTCAGACAGGCACTTAAACAATGCATCTGTGTTAAAATCGTGAAGAAGATTTAATGCCATTGAAATAATAAATATCAGATAAATTCAATTTAAGATTAAATGAATCCAATCATTAATGTTTGGAGTGTTGGAATATAACTTAGTATATCAGCACAAGTTCAAGGTAATTGCACCTAACTTATTTTGAATTTCATGCTCATTTATTCTACTTTTTTTCAATGGTAAACACTGGTTGCTTTGCAGATGGGTTTTTCATCCTCTTCCTGTCTGACAGAAAACAGCGTATCTCCAGATTATGATTTTAGATGTGTGTGTGATAAACTGAAGGATGTAGTGTTTCTTACTTTTTAAGGTAAAAAACTCTTTACATACTCTTGGATTAGTTAACAGCTGTTTCTGTTTCTGACGACAAAAAGGATTTTTAGTGATGAGTGGTTCTGGCTGTGTGTTGAATAGACAGAAAGACTGCCTGTTGCTTGCTCTGTCGTAGCCCTTTTAGGCACAATCTGGCTGTAGTCCACCTCGGGTTGAAGTTTGGTACTCAGCACTATACAGACAGTTTGTGACTTTTAGATGGCATCTTATTCATCTTGGGAAATTCTTGCCTACACTGAGTTTTACACTAATATCTGGCCCCAGAGAGCATTGGAGGCCCTCCAAAATTCATGACCGACATGCTCTCTTTATTCTTTATCATCATTCACTGTCAGCAACAGGTCAGCAAAGATAACAACCATTCATTTAAAAAGTACAATTCTTGCCATTGTACCATATCAGTGATTGATTCTTTCTGCTGTGCTGGGCGTTTAAAACTCATCTGTTTCACTTGCAAAGTCAGGCAAAATGAGAAAAATGAAGGCGGCGTAGAGAGGAGTTGTTGAGAGTATGAATAAATGTTGAACTGTGAAAGCCATGGCCTCTGATAACTTCATCATCTCCAATCATCACTGGCTACGATGATTGCTGTTGTTTGGTAGCTTCACATCAGCTCTCTGACTAAAATGCATGATGTATTTATTTGAAAAACATATATCTACATATACGCAGCTGCTTCAAACAGGGATATTTTAAGTTTTAACTACACTTTCTCTTTCAGCACCATGTTTTTGAAAGACTGGCGAAGGATAAAAGTCTTTTCTAACAACATTCAGACCATCAGGGAACTGTACAACTGCAGAAAATTCCAGAATAAAAACATAATTTAGTAGCTGTGAACAGCAGCAGGTTTTGCAGCTCTTTAGGGCAATTTAGAGACCAGTCTAATGGAGATGTGGTCAGAAAAGAACTACTGTATGACCACACTGGCCCAAACCATAATAAAAAGGCCGGATCATTAAAAGGCTAAATTACCACAGTCGGGATGTCCAACTCATTCCACAAGCATAACTCAAACTATAATTATGGTCAGCTTTTTAACTGTGGTGACTCCACACAGTGCCCCATTGAATCAGTCTATAAAAGCATCACCTCTTTTGCTGTCTGTCACAGTTGATCTCAGATAAAGGTTAGCTGATGACATGTTCTGTCTGGTTAGACTGCTGTATTCAGTCTGTCTAACCCACGCATACTTTTGCCCTGACAGCCCAGCACACAAATATTCAACTGTTTGTCTTTTAATCTCTCTGCATACACTGATTAGGCTCCGTCTGTTGGTGTTCCTGTATCACTATGTGTAGATTCACTCACTCGCTACAGTAGGAGGGGAAATAAACTCAGTTAATCAACCAATCAATGATTTTATACAGACAAACACTGTTGATTTTTTCCCATAAAGCCGACATAAAAACTAGGTAAATCAATGCATTTCTGATGTCAGTCAGCCTGGTGAAATGCACTGTCTACTGCAGTTAGCTGTCTGTCTGCTGCTGACTGCCACTGCACTGAGGGAAGCTCACAGACAGACCGGGAGCCTGAATTAGTTAATTAACAAGCAGTAAAAAAGTTTGGTCTATATGGTTTAGTCTATATGGACAGATTTATTTGTCTTTCAGCAGAGTTAATGTGGATTGCATGATTGAACTTTTGCACCACTCACACATGACACTCACTCATGTCGCGTTCCTAGCAAGAATTCCTTCTGATTACCTGTGTAATGAAACAAGTGATGTGAGAGCACTGGCCTTATGAGGTCAGGAACAGCATGTTTAAAATCAGTCGCTGCGAGCGACCTCCTGAACCAAGTGGTCCCCTCAGTCCCTCACTCAGTCACATACAGAGAGGTGTGTAGGTCTGACCTTCATGGGTCAGCCAAAAATATAAGACACTATTAAAAATAAACCTTCTTCCGTCTAGCATTGTAGTTTCATTGTTTTTCAGCCACATTTAGCAGAGAGCTGGCAAACAGCAACACATTCATTAAGCGATAATTGCCAAGTTGGTTAAATCTCCAATTGGAAGCTGTTCCTGTGAGAACCAGAGCACCTCCAGCCTTTTGCCATGCTGCTCAATGGAAACCCATATTGACTGTGCCAGTGTGGCTCCAGTGGTCATAGCTGCTTATGGCTGAAGTTACGTTGAGTTGTACAAATCCCATGAATGAGAACATTCTTTTACTGTTGTCAAGCTATGTCAGGCAGCAGCTGAAAGGGCAGAACCTACTCATTGTGTGATCAGTACCTGTGGAGAAATGATGAACCCTGTGATTACAAATATCTCACATTTTGACTTGTGGAATATGAAGTCAGGCACAGTGCTAACAGCCACCAATAACTCACACTGGCATAAGTTCTTCAAGTGTCGTCAGAAATATGCAGACTGTGCGCCTTTTTTTAACAGGACCTCATTATGAGCTTTAGTGTGTGGAGCGCTTCAGCAGTTCTCTGTGACAGTAGCTCAAAGCCACGGCTCCCCAGCACTTCTCTCTCAAGCTGATACTCCTAATGTGTGAAGCAGCGATGATTAATTGTCAGTTTTACTATGTGTTATACTGCATATTGAATGAATGACCAACTTCTGATTTATGAGTTACCACTATCACGCATGTGTAGTCATCATTCTCCATTAACTTATTGTTAAAGCTTACTTTATTCTGGGACCTGAGAGCAATCTGGTTCATCATTTTTTAGATGAGTCTTTATTTTCTCTGAAGGCATTTTAAAATTAGTTTTCATTTGAATTAGGAAATCCAAACTAAATAGCCAATGACAGGTACTGCAATTAATATTTAATTCAACCCCATCATAAATCTGGCACTACCTAACAACCACAATTAGACTAAGCGGCTCTATGACACTGGTTATCACCTCCAGTTCCCCAATCTAGTTAGGAGTGCATTCCCATGGAAGGTTTTGTGTTTACAGTATTTGACCGATTACAAACAAATCTACATTTGACAAGCAATGAGCAAACTATTACATTACACAATATGAAAAATGTGAATACATAGTCCAGACAAGCACATCTGGCAAAAATAACCAACATGTGAAAGCGAAATTTAAAAGGCTTATTATTAAACCAAACTATGGCCTGGGATCCAACTGTGGCCAGCCAACAATTTTGCATTTGCCTGTGTCACACTCTAAAATATAATGGGTCATAGCCCACCCATATTAGTGCTGAACTGTTTCTGTTTGCAGTCTGGCCAGTTAAAGTATCTGTGTTTCTGGAGGAAAGGATAGGCTAAACATCTTGTTAGGGGTCATTTATTTTCATCATCTCATTAATTAGAATATTAATTTTATGTCAGTTATTTCTTGATCTATGTCAGATCTTTTTCTTCAGTAGGATAACAGAGAAAATACTGGCCTCATTTGTATGAATCCTTGGGTTGTAGGGTTGTAACATGGTCAAGTAAGAATCTAATAATTGCTCTAAAAGTGGATCTGTATCTGTAATGTTGTCAGATCCAGGAGGGCAGAGCCTCGGTGCAGTTTTTGCAGCATGATTTAGGGTAGCAAAGGGGTGGAAATTTTCGGAAAAAAAAAATCCTGGAAACTTTCTAGAAACTTTTCATGGGAGGTTAAGATGGAGAATTTTGGAAATATTTCAAAATATAATATTTATATACATCATCTCGTAATATCAAAGATTTATTGTAGATTTTAATACAACAAAGTAAATTTTATGTGCATTTACAAGTATATTCTCAAATAACATGATTTGTTATTCATAGTTTTATAGCCAGTTGTAGATTACAAGTTGTTGAAGTAGTGTGTAAACTGTAAATAAGAATATGTATGAAAGTTTTACAAAACAAGAGTTTATTAGTTTGAGCATATGATCTATCATCTTTTCACAGTTTATAATTGAACATACAATCACAAAGTTCGGACTACATTGGAAAATCTGATGCATAAATGCAATGATTTTTAAATCACGGACAGGTAAACTTTTAAAAAAAATAACATGTATATGCTCATTCCTCATTCTGAATGTGATGCCTTCTGTTTTTATTTACGTTTGGCAGAGTATCCCCATGTTTTAGGAATCCAGGTTGTATGTCACAGAGGATTAGCACAGTTTGCATCGCTTTAATTTCCAAACGCAGGCTTAGAGGCTCACCTTCTGTCTTTTTCTGACACTTTGGATTTTCTTCTCTCCACACATGATTTCCTGTCACTGAATGGCTTCTCAGTGCCCAGTGAATACTAATTCACCCAGCTGGCATGCATGGCACTCAGTCTATAGGAAGTCTACCCAAGAAATGTTCCTATTCCCATGTACCATTGGTAGTTTTTACACTTAAAAGTATATTCTTAGTATAGCTTATGTTATGCCATGTGCCAGTTTATTACAAATCATTAACTCAAAAATGCAACCCTTTTTTCACCTTTTTATGAGCTTTTTAATAACACTTTTCATTGTTTAAAGTTATGGTTTACATATGGAAACCTTGCATTTTCAGATACCTGAGGGACAGTTATTGGCTTTGAGGACTTGCAAGTCAAAACTAAAAGCTCTATCAAAGATGCTTCATCATTAATAGAGCAGTTTAATACATCTGAAATTAAAATCTCTTCATCATTAATTATGTAAGGTCATCCATCTCTAAGTGCAGTCATGACCAGGTCAGTGCTTTAGGATGTCCTGACATCATTGAAAATTTAGTAAAAGTTATCCCAGCAAGCCGTTTTTACTCCTCAGTAGTTGGGGTCTGACTCACTGGATGTAGACTGTGGGTATGACCCCCCATCCAGACTGCAATTTCTTTTCGAGGCATTTTTCTCTTCTTTTCTCTATCTTAAGCAGCAGATGTGCGTCCATGCAGCTGTCTGCACTGGTTCCGTGCAGGCTGGCATCCCAGCTGCATCTCTCTGCATCTGTATCTAAACTCTATGCACGGAATGCAAGGCTGATGCATGGCAGTGCGCGAGGAAAAAAATACATCAGACTGCATTTTTTCAACCCAGGCGGAGCAGAGTGTGCTGTCTGCATAGAACCAAGGAGCAGCACACTCCACTGTAGTCTGTAATCCCATTCTCTCCGTTCACTCTTACCCAGCAGGTGGGAAGCAGGACATGGGAACTTCTTGAGGAGTTGCCGCGTTTATTCAGGAGCTAACTGTAGCATACACTGTACTGCTACTGCCACACATTTGGATCCGGTTTTGGTACTTGATGCTTTTAAATTAAGAGCTGTGACAGAACCTATATAGAAACTTGCTTCTTCGTCACAAGAGCAGGTCATTGACAGGATGTTTACAGTCAAGGCAGCCTGCAAATGCATACACTTATGTTGTGATATCTTCCCTCCTCTTATATATTATCTTTCTCCTCTAGGGCTGGGTTTGAACAGCAGTTAGCTGTAGTTTGAGCAGTTTATTAGCACTGCTGCCCAGGCTGCTTCAGGCTCTTAACCTTAGATTTAACAATGCCCAGAAAATTAGATTATTTTTACAGTCTATGGTTTGAAGACTTAGAAATAAGAGAGAAAATTTTGCAGATTGTAGAATGACAATGGGTGCAGCCAGACCATTCTCCATATCTGAAACAGTGTGAGAGCCCATGTCTTCAGATACATGGTAGAGATGGAAGCAGAATGGGATAAATCGTTGGCTGGTTTCAGTCATGACCTTTAAAAAGCCTCTTTTACTCTCATTTTAAAGCACTATGCTCTGTGCTACAGTTCTCTGACAGTTTAATGATGGAGAGAACAGTCTGGGGCTGATCTGCCACAACAGTTTCTCACAAGAGGAATCTGAGGTCTCTGCGTGGGAGGTGCTGAATCACCCCAAGTGAATACAGGAGCACTTTAAATTAAATTAACTAAGGAGGAGACGTTTGGTTTTTAAATTGCCCTGGTTCTATGAGATCATTGCTCAACGTAGAAAAGGTTCAGTGGTATGAGGGGGACTGAGAAGACACTGTTGTATTTTTACAAAGGTAGAAGATGTATGTAGCAATGGTTCTGTCAGTGGGTGGGTCAGTCAGTCCATCATGTTGCTCCAGACAGAAATACATGCCAGGGCCTGCTTTGTGCTCTGACTTCATATTAAGCACCACAGCATGTTAACTCATTTTATTTTAAGTAATGTATGTGAAAGTGACCATAATTATAAGTAATATTGATTGCACAATGTAATAGCTAATGACACCATCAGCGTTTAGATTAATTCCCAAAAAGCCTCTCTTTTACTATTCTGTCCGCCAGCAAGTCATGAAATAGATGGCTGGATTTATGGTGCAAAGTAGGTTCTTATGACTGTACTTAGGATGATAATAAAATAGTAACACATAGTCTTTTAAATCTGAACCAAGTCATGATCCATGTTCATCAACAGTGATGTCATGCTTCCCTTGACTTTAATTATGTTCTTTCAGAATAAAAGCTTTACTGAACAATTTCTGTGATAAGTAACTCAGTGAAAAAGTTTAGAATTTTGCAAAATAGCTTACAACTCAACAAGCTAGCTAACAGTAGTCAACCCAAGGTATGATGGGATACGGAAAATCATAGCAATGAGATCAGGATACAGATGCCAGTACCAGCTAATATACCTTTCTGTTTGAATAGTTAGAAAATCAGCTTGGCATCTGTCTGGTAGCTTTTTGTTTCAGAAAGCTCTGTCTAAGATAGACTCTTCTGTGGTGGCTTCTTATTCTGTTACTTGACCTCTTCTTTTCTCTTTTCGCTTCCTCCAAAAAATGTCATTTTTGTTACTTTGCCTCTGCTGTGTTGTCGTGAGAATAGGCTGAACCCAGGTCAGTTTCCAGCTCGCCTGGCTGTGGTTCAGCCTGCACACTGATGACATTTTCCACCAGCATTGCTTTCCTTACTAACTTACTTTCCTAGTTAGAGAGATCGGCCAGTGATTGCCCTGTTAATACCATGAATCTTGGCTCGAATAGAATTTGTGCCATTCTCAGGCACATATGCAGGTAATCATTGGTGTGCCTGGAATGGTGCTTAGGTTTTAATCATGTTCATCATGGATAAAGCTGACTCACTCTAAGCCTATCCTAATGGTGTATAGTACTTCCTTAGTTAGAACAGGCGAAAATAGTCTCAGACAGTTGCAGGGCCTGTTGCTTAATGCACCCTGCTGTCATCTCTCACATCTCTCACACTGCTGTTCTCTCTAATGAGCTGTCTGTGCAGTAAATGATCTATATGATTGGCTCAAATGAGTGAAGATATTGCTCTAGTGAGTGGACAAGCAGAAAATCTCATCCAAATTCATATTCAAACTCATATTCAAATTCTGTTATGCAGAATTTGAATACATTTGTTTTTTTTTAATAATGATTATAAAGAAAAACCTTAAAGGCTTATATCAAGTTTTAAGGGCATTAGGAGAAAAGAGGAACACAGAGTGTAACCATGCAGGTCCTTTTTTAATGTTAACACAACAATTGCTCAAAATAATGGACAGAAAAGAGCTGAAACAAGCTTGTCTGCCATCCATCTGCTTTTAAAGAAACTGTAGACCCCTCACTGCTATGAGATTTAGCTACTTGTTACTAGTTTGCTGCAGTTTGAGCTGTTTATCAGCCTCGCTGCTCCAGCTGCTCAGACAGAGAGCCCACAGTAACTTTACACTTTACACTTTGAGCTCTGGATATCACAACTGTGTGTTTCAACAGCACTAGACAGCTGCTAGACAATACAATTCAAGACTGTACAATAGATAATTAATAAGCACACAACAGATGTGAAGGACCTGATTATAAATGATCACCTCAATTTTTGAAATTAGGGTCCTTAGAATGTTCCATCAATGTCAGAAAACTTCAGTAAGTCCTTCTTTAAACCTGCAAAGGGTCTTTTTTTTGTGATGTCCGCCACTGTACCTAGTGAAGCTGGTGATCAGTATTCCTGTACCTCAAAGTCAAAGGAGGACCTATTGAAGGACAGTATGAATGCATTTCATCTACGTGGGCGTCTGTCCAGCTTACCAACCAAACACCATCCCTAATGAATTACAAGTGACCTTTTACGGAGCTAAGCACTCGCTGCTGTGACCTCCCTTTCATGTCTGCGCTCTTTCCGTCCCGCTTCTTTTTTTATTCCCCACCCCCTCCCCTACATCTCCTGCCTCGGGCTTCCAGCTCTGTGCGGCTTGTCATAGTCAAAGACAGATGGTAAACAGTGTTGACTAGGTGCGAGAAACAAGCTGGCGTCCTGCTAATTTGATCGTCAACGCGAGGCACATTGCGTTGTTCCCTCTATGACTTCTCTGTCCCGTGTTTCTCCTTCACCAAAGTGGCAATACGGCTTCTGTAATGAGCTCACGGCGCTGTGCTGAGCGAGCCTGGCTGTAACAGTGTTAACAACAGCTGCTCTGATCAGATATTGATGATTGAATTGTGAGGAGAACCCCCTGTTGGTTTACACCTTGATGCCTTGCTTTATCCAATTATACTGGGTGAAAATTAATATTTTTCTCAGCATCTCATTAAGAAGAGAGTCAACCTCTTGCAATTACAGTGTAGTATCTGACAGTAAAATCCATTAGCTTAATGAATTGATCGCCAAGGAGAGGGACATGTTAATTTAGTGAGCAGCGGTCGCTCTTTGGAGAGCTGTACTTCACACTCAGGCAGCACTTTTCTTGCTTTCCTGCTTGCGCTGACAGATTCAGACAAGGAGAAAGTGATGCTGTCAAATGAGGGTTAAGAGATGATTGTGATTTATTATAATTTGGGTCCTTTGTTTGTAGTTATGGAAATCAATGCTGTTCGAGTAAATCACTAAATGAATGCTTAATGAAGTCTGATGCAGCAACAAATACTTGAGCTTTCAGACTCTTCAACAAGTCTGCAATTTAAGTTATGTGGGAAACTAACAGTAAACATTACCTATAGATAATCTTACCTTGAATTTATCATTAAATATTCATTTGAAACCTGTTGTAACCCAAATATTTTTGAATTGCTTAACAATCCTGACATCCTAATTTCCTGAGAAGAATGCGCAAATTTGAATACAGCAACATTTACTTAGCTATTTAGTGACTTTGTAAAACCCCACTGTTTAACTGTAGCCTGAATAAAGCCAGTTACCCAAGTGAGGCAGTTGAGGCTGGACCTAGAACAGCTTTGATGTGACATGCTATGAATATTACAATAAATACAGTTTAGACTACAGAGGTTACATAAACATGAGTTCATTTGAGTCTGAGTTTGAAATCCTTTCAAACTTGATTTACATTTTGCAAACAAGCCACATTTATAATGATGAAACTACTTTTTCAGCTTCTAGAGCTCTAGTTAGCTTGATTTGGTCTGCTGTATAGGCGTGTATTGTCATTCATCCTTGTCACACCCACAACTGCGACTAGGCCATGTGTACAAAATCCATGACAATGTCCTCAGAGAAACACCATGACTGACAAAGATATGGTCAGCATGAGTCATCTAAAGTGATCAGATCACACTGACAAATAACCCACTGCAGGCTACATCCTTACATCTTCACTTGCTAGCTCATACCCAGGTGTATGTGTAGATAAGGGGGCTATTAAATCACAATGCTGGGCTCAGTGGTCATTAACTGTAGCCATCACTATTGCCATTTGCTACGCCATACCCATAACAGCTAATAATTGTGACAAGCAACCAGCCCCAGGCGTCCCATTGGCCCCCAAGAAGCAGTCAACCATGAGGTGACACTTATATGGAGGAAGCATAGATGAAAAGCCACATGTGTTGTTGTATCCTAAAGGTTAATTAATAGCTTTTTAGAAAGTCTAATCTTTATTTTAAGGCACTTAACAACCATCCATACAACCATATATAAAGCCCAGCACATGTTGGCTGGTCTACAAATAGCAGTGAAAATGGTCTTGGTGGGACCACTTAAATTTGAAGGGTTTCTGCCAGTGCTTGGTGGCCCATCAGACCAAAGCATCAGGTTTTTAAAATACCATTCTCAAGCTGTTTTCAAAGCTAAATGGTTTTATACAAGTAGCAAACTTGTATAAATGGCAGTGTGTAGTTTGTTTGTTAGCAAGGCTGCGGTTGAGAGAGTGCTTGTGGCATTGAGTATGAAGTCAGCAGTAATGTTACAGCTGTGAACATAACAGTCAGGAGTGGAGAGGAGGAGAGGTCTCACAGGGTCAGCCAAATAAGTTCATGTAACATATTAAATGTAAGTTACATAAAAATGTGTTTATTTGTTGTTTCCACAAGGGACATTCCCAAGTGATAGTCAGCCTCTTGTTTGACCCATCCACCTCCCCTCCTGTGACATCCCTCAGTCACTGTGTCAACAAGATGGCGGCTAAAGAGACTATAAAGCGGAAATATTATACGACAACCTTTATTGACCTTTTAGAGGGGAGAATAGTCTGAGTTTTACCGTATACCAACTGTCTAAAAACTTTTCAGGCAGGAACACAGATCCAGCTACAGTAACTCTGGCTTGTCTGGTCTGCTGTTCCTGCCCCATCGTTGATTGTTCGGCAATGACTTTTGTAAACACAATGTTATCAGGAAAGACAGAAATGATGGTCAAAACTTTACAAATAATTAATAAGAAGTAGTGTTCCATCCTGAGCTGGGCACTCTGCAGTAACAATAACATAAACTCCCATGATTACTGGCTTTACATGCTGACAAAAGTTAGGGTCACAGTTCACATCCTGACAATGGACACAACTAAGTGCTTCTTCCCCAGCATGATGCTGCATTATTGAGACTTACAAGAAAAATAAACACTGAAGCTGCTTATTTATTTTCTGTGTCTGTTTGTTTCATATTGCAGGATCAGGACAGTTAGGTCACAAACAAATCAACCAGGGATGGACCCTTCTTCTAGCTGTTAAAAAAAATAAAATCTTAGATAAGAGTTGTTTTCTTTCCCAGACTGCTGCTGCGCCTCCTCATGCTGCTGATGCTGCCGCTGATGCGTCTGTTTCTTAACAGAATTTAGGGTGATTATTAATCATTCATTTCCAGCATCTGTGCACCCTCGCTAAAGCAGGCAGTGTGCCCAACACTGGCACAAGCTGATAGAGCTCTCAAAGCCTCTCATTTATGTTGTTTGTCCTGTAGAATCTGAACAGGAAACGGCGCTGGTCTCGACTGATTACAACACTGAGGAGGAGAGCGGCGTCCTGATTTATTTATATTTCTCTTCCTCCCTTGCCTTTTGTCTGCAGACACGTTACCTCCTGACATGTTTAATCCTTATCCAGTCAGTCTGGCCATGTCCTCTGGGCTGTGGAGGACCTGAGAGCATTTAGCCAGCAGCTCAGGGAGCAGAGTACCTCCTGGTTTAACTCACTGCTGAGGTCAGGCCATGTCCTTAAAAAGGTGATGCTAAATGCTAAAGACAATAAAATGTCTGCAAGTTGAAGGTCATTCTGTTTTGTTGGCAAGTAATAGAAAAACAGAAAAGCCGAAGATATGTTTCTGGTGATTTAGGATCAGTGTTGTGACTACATATTTGATATCACCAGAACCAAAACAGCATTTAAAGCAGTGATGATTGCTTTTCTGGCCACATTAGGGCAACAAACTTTAAACCCAACATTGATGTATAAGTCACTGAGGTGGTGACACTGGGTCCTGATCTGCTAAATGCTCCACTATGTTTACCAGCTATTCACCACCTTTGACTGACTGCTGTTTGGTGCTTGGCAGGTGTTTAGCAGAGTATTCACACACACGCACACACACAGCGTCAGGTGATACGTTGCCGGCCTTTAAACTAAAATGGCTAGCTGAAAGAGCTGAGGGAGCTGCTGAGCTGGTTACCATCCAGTCCTTTTAACCTGACACTTCCTGAATGTTTCACCCATTCTTAGTGTATCAAAAATAATAATAAGTGCTAAGGCATTTGAATCAAAAATGCTTATCAATACTGGATGTTAACTATTCAGGGCGCAGCTGGTGGAGTGGGTACCCAGTGACTGGAAGGTCGGTGGATCCATCCCTGGTCATGGTAGTCTACTTGTTGAAGTGTCCTTGGGCCATATACTGGACCCCAAACTGTCCAGATGATGATTTAAATTTAGAATGATAATGACGGTGTGAGTGGTTATTAGCTGATGCGCAGGTGGCACATGACATTTGCACAACAGCCAATGGGGAAAATCAAATACAGTTACGGATAGTGAGTGTGTTACATAGCCTTTATTGTCAGAAGGAGTGGCCAGAATCTTTAATCCCAATACAGGCTTTCATAACCTGATAATCATATTTATAACAATATTATATAGAGCAATAATATAATTAGATAAGTGGTTATATTAATAAACGTTAGCTGTAGAGCGCAGCTTACACATCCAATACCACTGCAATGTACTGT
>JAOWBC010001486.1:2811810-2823201 GCA_028566105.1 Hypoplectrus providencianus
TCGCGACCCTCGGCACCAAGCACTCTTGCTGTAAGGCATGAGTGCTAACCACTGCGCCACCGTGGGGCCCTACTTTGGACCAATAAAACTGAAAAAAAAAATGTCTGTTAGCCTCAATCCAAACAGATCCACCATTAGCCTACAGAACGCTATATTAGGAGAAACATAATAATGAGCCATAGTGTGATTGTTGTTGTTAGAAGTTTGGTTATCATGAAAGGGAATGGGCTCATTATCTTGGTTGTTCTCAAACTATAGAGACATGCACTTGCATTACATGTCTCCACCTTCAGGCCTGCTGTTCGCTTGCTATATCTGGTAAACACCAGGTGGGGGAACAGACACCTGAATGAGGTCATGGAGTTCACATCCCTCTCCCCTTCCTCCACACTGAATATCAGCCCTTTCTTGACCCAGCCTGCCTGCCGGGGCACTGTTTTTCCTCGCCCCACTTTCACTTATAAGTTAGGATTGTTGAATCCATTTCTCCCTGCACAGCGAGTTGCTCTGTGCTTTCAAATTCTCTCACTATAATGGCTTTTGTTGCAGCTCGCACAGATGGAGGCTCAGGGTGTGGTCCAACATCAGCTGTATTGGCCCTACAATCATGTCTTAAAACACAGAATCGACTCCATTTGCATCCCAACAGGATGTAAAGACTATGAGGAGAACTGCACTCCACCAGTTATCTAAATCAAACGTGATAGAGATTACTGATGTGTTCAATGTCTGGTTGTCTTGCGAGAACATTATAATAAGAAGAATGGAATGAATGTCCTAGATAATTGGTTTAATACTAACGAGATGTTTCTGTGCTTTTTAGGGCAGCGATAAAGGCGACGTGGACAAGAATAAGTGCTGCACGCTGTGTAACATGTCCTTCACCTCAGCAGTGGTGGCACAGTCACACTACCAGGGTAAAATCCACGCCAAGAGGCTAAAACTTCTACTTGGGGAGCAGCCTGCAATCACAGCCAAAGGTATAGCCTCTGTTCAAACTGCATTGTGGGTATAAATAATAGAGCAGCTACAGTCCATCTGTCCAAAGGAGATTTATTATTGAGAAGAAAAATAACTAAGAAATGAGACACTAGATGCCATATGTGCTGACAATGTGCCAGTGTTGTTGTGAAGCGGAGTAGAACCTCATAGCTGATTTTAAATAATTATGTGGCTCTCAGTTCACACTGTGTGTTTTCTTCACACATCTCTCCTACTGCTCACTCACAGCTCAAGTCCTAACAAACAGCAATATTACTATCTAAAATATGATTGTCCAGTATACATATTAGTGTTCAGTCACACTGTCACTGTTAATTCAGTGCTCTGAAATATCACATGCACAAGTAATGTACAAGTCAGAAAGAAAAATCTATGCGGTGTTATTGCTGCTGGACAAACACATGTAGTTCCTGGAACGGAGCTTCTTGTACTCATCTTTTGGGTTTTCTTTGGTATCAGCAGTGCACTATGAACCCCTTTAAGAATTTTCAACCATCTTTGGGTGGCAGAGCTGATTTAGACAATTTTAAGGCTATGGAAATGATACAGTTGATTTAAAAATGAAGATCTAAGAAATACATTGGTACCAACCACGTCATGATACCTTGTTGGGAAAACATGGTACTTTTTAAAGCAGCCCTTTTAACCTCTGACTTCAGGTTGGATGTATGAAAATGGTCTCTGAGAGTTCCCATAAGTTTCCTTATTGCATGCATACTTACTTTATGCTCACTTCATGTAATACCATGTTTTTGATTCTTGTGAATTCAACAAGCCATGTTATAATAGAGATACATATATTGAAACTAACATTATAATTGATTGGTGCTATAGGCTTTTGCTTCATTCCTTCATTCATTCACTATGCTGCTGATCTGGACCTGGGCTGGAGCCCACTGACATAGGGTGAGAGGCGAGGTACACCCTAAAAATGTAACCAGTCTATGGCAGGGCTGACCCATAGAAACAGACAACCATGCACACAGTCATCTATGGTAAATTTAGAGTCACCAGGAACATGCAAATCCACACAGATCCCCCAGTAATTTTATGAGTGGGTTTTACACAGCCTTGAATACTACAATCTGAGCATATGAATGCAACTCATCTATGAAATGTATTTTGTTTGTTAGGTCTGATGGAAATGTTTTGTTTGAAAAGGAACTTTAATAATAAATTGAAGTAATAAAGCAAAGCATACACTCTAAAATGTATGATCATTCAAATAAATTACAAGATGTCTTTAAAAACTAATCTTGTTTAACAAGGAAAAGCAACAGCAAATAATGGATAAAATGTTTTGGGATTTCCAGGAAATGAGATGTTTGGTGACCATGGTGTGACATTTACACATCACTTGCATTAAGATGATCATTTTGCATGGTCACTAGCCAGCTCACTATGTCTCAGTCTAATCCGCTTTCACTCTCTGCCCTAACACTTCCTTCCTTCCTCCATTACTTTTGAGTTCACCTTGAGGTGTCAATGCCAACTTTATCCCCCTGCTCTTTCACAAAACCTTGAAAGCTACATAAAGAATGCAAGCACAATGTTGGATTTAGTAGGAATCCAGAATATGTTTTTTGTTATTGTTGTTTTTAACTCCTTGAGGATGGTGGTTTCCTCAGCTTACCTTCCTTCTCTGTGGAAGTGAAGGTCTCAGGATCCATTGCTACCAACAATGTCATGATATCTTGTTAGTAAGGTTATGCCTTGGCAAGGAAAAACTGGTCTGCCCATTTTCTATTGATCCATAAGTGACCGTCCCCTGGCTGATTATTTATCTGCTGTTTGTTTATTGCAGCAGGTATCTGGGGGACAGAGTGCCCTGATGATCTTAGTTGGGAGCATCATAGCCCCGTGCTCTCTAACTATAAAGCCCTGCCTACCTTCAGCTTAGGAACTCCCTCCATTTTCCCATTTGTTGTTTTGTCTTTCCACATTACAAGTACATTCACGCATACACTCAACCACACAACTGAATTTACTGATATACACACTTTGTCATGTATTGATATATTTTGATTATCTTTCTGTAATAAATAATTTGTTAATTTGCCTTTTCCTATGTTTCCCAGTGACCAGTGAGCCAGGTCGTGACCCTTCCCTTTACAGAGATACAGCTTTTTGCCAATCCATGCAATTTGGGTCAAGAGCTATGCACCTTTTCTCATGCAGTCTTGGTGCTAACAAGCAAATGCTAGCATGCTTACAAGCTAAACATTTAGCCCACACAACTGTGCGTAAGTGCATATAACCTTGAGCATAATGATAGACTATAAGAGTTGAAAAAGTACAACTTACTAACTGCAGCCCAACAAGCTAGTGTGATTATCTGTTTTTTTTTTCCTGAGTCTGTGTGTGTATGTCACTTAGATTTAATCACCAACTGTTCTTTACCTTGGGGTGATTGAAGTCGTCTGCTGTTGTAGTCTGCTGACAGCTGCTCACCTTGAATCTACTTCCAAATTGGCGGCTGTGTAAGAATAATGAGTGAAGGTCAGGGAGGGCAGTGAATGAGAAACATGGTAAACAATATATTTTCAGATCGTTCTGGAGCCCAACACCTGAGTACACAGCGAGCAGAGAGGATGTGAGCAGATCAGCCTTGAGCCTAGTTTGTTTACTGTGGCTTGTTGGCGCTCTAGTTACAGAGGCATTTATATTCACTTCACAGCTTTGTGTTTTACTTTGTGCTCAGCACTACTTTTCTGTTAATTTGTTTAAAGTTTTCTGTTGACTGATAAGGCAGTGCATTTTTCATGTGGTATTATCTGAAGCCTCCCATCGTTTGGACCATTCAGAATTTATCCTGCATTAGCACTGCCTCGGCCACTGCAGCCTTTTTTCCCTTTAAAGTGGTGGGATTGAATCAGTAGATTGGTGCACACAGCTTTTCTCCTCCAGTTAATGTTTGTTTTGCCAATCCTTGAAATCTCTGGATAAAAACAGAATAGAATAATTATTTTCACTGTGGCAGCACTGGAATATAATTTTAGCATTCGGAGAAGGACAGAGGATGTGAAGTCAGATACTTCAGACAATATTTGCACTGTTGCAACCACAGAGACTTGAAAGAAATAACAATAGGAGCTTGAATTTTGATCTGAATTAGCGATAACACCCGAGCACCTCTGCTCCTCTCTCCGTGGTAATGACCAACTGTGTGCTGCTGCTGCATCCTGCTGCTGCATCCTGCTGCTTCTGCTTCCTGTGCTGCAATTACAACCTTCCATTCACCTGTACTGTAAACTCTTTTTTTCCAGTTTGCATCGACCACTCTTGTTTTGGCTGGTTGAAATATTTATGTTCTCAGGGAGAGATCGAAACAGACCCTGACACAACTTAAGTTTTTATTTATTGTCAATACTGTGTTCCTATTAAATTTATGGCTAAACTACTGCAGGAGAAACACATTTTTTACCACAGAAAATACCAAACCCAGCTTCATTTATAACCTTGTGTTTATTTTCTGCTGCAAGCCCAAAACATTATTGGAGGAAGGTTTATCTTTTATTGATAATTCAGGTTTTCCTGAAGGTTAATGGCTCTGTATTAGTGAATATCAGTTTTTTAATTTTTCAGCACATCTTAGCTCTGAAGTTAAAGAGAATAAAAACTCCCCACAAACTACTAATGTGACTACACCATTCAGCTGCGATTACAGAAAGACATCCAAGCATGATGACTGGCAAAGCGTTTCAACTTTTTTTCTTTCAGAGGCTATTCTGAGGAAAAAGCTGACAATGCGCTTTTCAAAGGGGTCACCAAGATATAAGGCTCTGTGGGAACCCACGAATCTCCCCACTTCATGCTAATCCTATGCCGTATTTCCCATGCAGTTCAAATTATTTTTGCATATTATGTTTGAATATATTTCTTTATTCTGGTGTTCCTTCAGTCTTGTTATTGTAAAAACTGGGAATGGCAGGAAAACCGAGAAGTCTGGATTTAATGAATCATAAGTACAATCAATTGTAATTATGTGTTATGATGTTAGTTACTATATAACTTTTTACTTCAGTGAGAGCGTTTAGCTTGACTTCCTGTTGACCTGTTGTGACCTCTAGGATAATCACAGCCACATGAAACTTCAAAATCACAAACTAAGGACATGGAGCATTCACAAGATTTATGGCTTCCTAGACATATTGGCAATAGGTGGGTTGATCAATAGTTTACCAAACAGAAGGTTTTTAATTCAATTAAAACAACTGGAAAGAGATGAGCTACATAGTAAATTAATCTTCCGGTTCTTTGGCTTTCTGCGCTGTACATCTTGAAGTTCTGTCAATGATGGGTAAAAAATAGGTTATTTGCCAGCAACCGGAACAAATCTTCCCCTCAAAGCTGATAATTTGGTATCTAATAGTATATCTTTTTGTTGTCAAAGATACGTCGGTTAACTTCAACACTTTGCATTTGTACTTTTCTTTCTAACAAGTCTGATTGCAGGCTGATGATGTAGAGCTCACACAGTGCCCTTTTGGCTATGTGCTCTCTTTGCAACATGTCAGTGACAGACACAGCCATTAAGCATGCCATCTGTGGCCAATGGTTCAGAACAGAGGCAGCTCCATCCCTGCCAAAAGAGAGGGTGACACGGCCATCAATCGCATTGACACCCACCAAACTAATGGGACACAGAGGAACCTCCTCCTCGTCTGACAGACACATTAGAAATAGCAGCACTTTTTCCAATTACAGCTGCTGATATCAATTTATTTTTTTGTTGTTTTTTTTTAGCCAAGATTCATTCACTTTAAAAAAAAACAACAGAAAAATTATTCTCATGGAGCCCTTTTAGTGTGTAAAACACTGACACTGTATTTAAAACATCATGGGACACTCAACTTAGCAATTAATATTTAAAGATATGATGAAATACAAATATCAGACCCACATATTACCCTCAAGCATGAATACATATTTTGCTCTGTCATATCATAAATACATAGTTGCACATATCAGGAGGTACCTACCATAGGGAAATGATGAGTATCTCAATAAAACATTGAGTGGATCAAATAACCTGTATTCCAGTTAAAAAACAGGAACTGCTTGGCTTGAACTAAACTTGTTTAATCCATCGAAACAGTCATTTAAAGCACCTCTATTGTACAGGCACCCAGATCTGTCACAAATAGAAAATGTCAGGAAGATAAATCCAGGGCACCGGGAGGCCTAGGCTATTGATTTTCACATAAGTAACGTCAGCAGACTGGCCGCATTCCTCTGTTGATTTGCCTTCCTCTCGGGACTCGCTGTTGTTCCAGTATGCTGTCAGCTGGTATTCAGTTGCAAAAACTCTAGCTTGCCAAGCATTTTTTTCTCTCATTCACTCTAAACACATCCTTGCAGGTGCTGCGGTTAAAAAATGCCTCAATAAACACTGATGAGAATACACAGCTTCTCTGTTGTCATGGGAGAGCCTCGTAAACTTGATGTGATGCTTTTATTCTGCACCTTTGTACAGATGGTGTACATCATCCCTTTGGGTCCATAACATCAATTCAAAACCCATGATAAGAATTTCAAAAATGCACCGTCATCAATATGAAATCATAGTGTTGAAAAGCCCTGCGTAAGCTGTTCTGAATTTTAAATGAACTTTTTGAACATGGAAGAATTCCATCTGACAGTTGATATAAATGTTTAATATATTTCCCGCAGGCTGTATCCTCAGGAACAGTATTACACTTATAAGCTAACAAATAACCCTTGTTTGGCCTAAAATTCAGGCACACTTTTGAATATTTTCAGTGACCCATATAGCACATGCTCATCTGAATGCATTTTCAGTTGAATATCAAATGCTCGTGTCGCGATGTGTTGCAAGTCCTATTCAGTTCCTATTTTAGAGCTCAGGGAGGCTGAATGAATGTTAATTTACCATTAGTGTTTTTATATAATCACATGCATTTTCATATTCCTCCCCATGGTTTCTCTGAGCACTGTTTCCACATTCTGGCCTGTTTCCAATTGTCTGGGCCGTGAGCGCAATAGCTGCCATGAATGTCACTTCCTTTAACATCTGCAGCTTAATGTGAGGATATATTTTCCGTGCACTGACTTGCTGGGAAGCGATTAGGAGAAATCTGGAACTAAAATGTGCATATGCTCACATGGCCATGGCTTTCTTCTTTCCCATATACCTTTAATCGAATGGTTCTAAATGTCTCAATCTGTTACCAGTGAAACAACAGTTGAATTGTATCAATCAAAGCAATAACATTTAAAAGGCTGCGGTCTTCTTTGGCTCTTGTTTTGTGGCATTCTGGTGCAGTGCAGCAGCTCAGTTCTGAGATCCTCATAAGTTTGAGGCAACAGACAATGAATGACATTGACAAAGAGAACAGTACAATAGGTAGCAGCATTACTGTTTTCTCTCAGCCTGACCTTTGAAAAAGATGTGAAAATGTATTTTCTCTCTTTTTTTTTTTTGATAGGGTCATGAAACGTGGTGTAACGGTGCTAGGAACAGCATGTTATACCTCCAAAACTAATGCCATTTTACAGTCTCAATTATACTTTGTGTTCATTGGTATTTGCGCATGCTAACGTGCTTAACTAAAATGGTTAACATCATTATGCTAACATGTCATTGTGAGCATCCTAGCATGCTGACGTTAGCATTTAGCTTATTGCACAGATGAAGTCAAAGCGGTGTTTTCCACAGTGGTAACTTCAGTTCCATAAAGTTATGCAAACACATAAAATACTTGGTTCACAATCCATGAGCCATGTTAGTTATGTAAAAAAAACTTCAGTTTTGTTTTCATATAGGACACAAACCCAGCTGTTCTGAGTGCTTTAAACTCTGCCTCGCCATCCACCATTACAGCCGCTTCACAGAGTGACGTTGTTAAACCAGGGACTACGCGTTGGGACTTCTGCCTACCGCAAAAAAAGGATCCTCATTGACCTTACCTTGGCATTGTTTCCATGCTGTTCCAGCAAGTCATTTCCACACATTTCTTGCCACTAGCACACAATTTGATGTTAAAAAGAAAACAAAACATGATCATTAAACATCATTCTGAGAGACCTCACAGTGCTGCTAGCATGTTAGCTGCTTCTGATCATTGCAGGTGTTTTTATAACCAATTTACCCCATTGGAGATATCCTCATTTTTCTTGACTTGTTTCACAGCAGCTGCAGTTTAGGGCAATATAGTTTTAGCAGTGGGTAATATTAAATTAAGATGCATTGTTTTATGCTCTCTCTATTTATGACATGTGCAAAACAGTCAGGCATCAAATCTTACTGAAGGACACTCCTTGCATATCAGATGAACTAGCTGTGAACTTCTGTCTTGGACTAAAATAAGAAATGATGATGCAAAATTTTGATCCTTGATGGTTATTTATAACAGGCTCAGTTTTGGTTTTCCTATTTACAACTTTACCTAAAGGGACAACTAGTCTGCAGTTCAGGTTCAGCTCGGTTCAGATAGCAGTTAATAGCAGGGGGGAGGATGTTTTGTTTGTTTGCTTTCGTTGGCCTGCACAGCCTGCAGAGATTCCTCCTCAGAGACAAAGTGAAAATATGAGAAAATGTTTAGTTTCCCGAGTCATACCGGGTCCGTAGGAGAGGGTTGCAAGTAGAAAGCCCAAAAGGGAACAGCGTTGTAGGAAGAGATAACTGCATGGATTCAGAGCACTTTGATCCTCTCTCCTCACACAGGCTGAATCTCCTCAGATTTATAACTCTGTTCACGCTAAATAGGTCTACTTTGTACTGCTTCTCTGTCTGCATACAAATGCATTGCAAGGAGGGGATTTGGCTTTTAAACTCAACTCACCAGCTCCAAACTAGTGCAGGTGAAATGGCAAAAAATGTTGCATCAGTGTGGCACATGAAAACAGTGTAGTGTATTCCTGTCAGATTTTGGGTGAATGAAAAGGATGTGTTTGTGTTTTCCCGACTGTAGATTCTATTTTAATTGATTTTCAGCCTTCTGTTATTAACTAGGTTGGTTAATTATAAGCAAAATCTTCACGCAAAATCCCTCTAAAGCACAAAACCGAGCAAATGAAAGAGCTGAATTAATTAATTAGAATGCATTTTAAATTGACAGCTGACAGAGCCAACACTAGAGCGGCAATCTCAAAGTGTTTGCCACAGTGCGGCTTTTTCATCAAAACCTCACAACTCCTATTTGTTTTAAACCTTCGCCAATAAAGCCCAAACAAATGCCGCTCTGTAGTTTTCTCAAATGCATTTGCATTAAAATTGCATTGTGAAAATAAGGCTGTTTATGTAAAGCTGCCTTTTGAAATGTAAGCTTTTCATCTGGCGAGAGTGCTGTGCTTCTCCCCAGAGACAAACACTAAGTGATGTGAATATGACTTATTACAGCTACAGAATATGTCTCTACCAGAGGACAAGGAAGACGCTATCTGAATCGGCATCAATTTAAATTCCAAGTGTTCTGAAAGCTTGAGCGTTTCTATCCAAACATGCATATACAACAATCTGGCACATACTGGATGAGATACAATACAGCTTTCACATTAAAATAGCATCCACAGCGGTGCCAAATCCCCATTAACAATTAATAAAACCTTTGTCTTTCTGTCCTCATCTAGGTGATGCATTCACCAAACCAAAATACTGTCATAAAGGAGTTTTGAATCAGTTCCTATGGACTGTGAGTGTGTAGAGGTAGCAGGAATGGAAATGGTTAACCGGCCATTGTTTTAAATTATGAAGAGAACTAAAAAGCAAACTGACTAAACTAACTAAAACTGAAATTGAAGAATGAGAAATGCTGCCTTGTAAGCTCTTTTACAATCCAAACAAACAGGCAGAAGCCTTCAACCTCACATCTGGTCGGAGAGCAGAAGCCTATCAGGCCAGTAAAGCGCTGCAGTGTGTGCGTGTCCTCTGACTAAGCAGCTACAAGGCTGCCATTATGAAATGTGGCATGTGTACTGTCTCCTTGACTTGATGATAAATCAAGACCGTGAGGCTCGGATGATTCATACCCTGGTGCACTGATGATTCTCCCAAAAAATGTTCTTCTGAGACATCAACGTCAAAAAAATTGTTAGGCTTCGGAAAAAAAGCTACAATCCTCTCAGATTGGTTTTTCGTGTGTTCACTGTGCTTAGCACTGCGTGTCCAAAACTCATGAATTCATCGCTGTGAAGCAAAAGAAGGCACGTTTTTTTATCTCACTGTCGCTTAGGCCTATAATATCGGGGAGCGGGGTCCTTTTCACAGAGTTTAGAGTGTCCTTTACGCAGCAGGTGCCGCACTGAACCGACACCATCTGCCTCTTGGCGACGGCGATGAGCCCCGCCTCCTGAACTCAGCTGAACCCTCAATCAAAGCACAGAGGGGTGTTAAACAGTATGGTTCTAATGATGCGCTAAATGGGAGGAAAGGGTTTTACTCCTTTATGTGCCTGCTGGGTTATCTATGAGACTGGAGAGCCATCGTGTAATAACCCAGTCTGAGATGAATGAGGAGTCTGCCATCTCGTACTGAATGTAAACACTTTAGGTAAAGCTGGTGGGCTGCTAGGCGAATGGCCGGATACTAACAGCAGTCAGAATATTAAATCAGTGTGATTACACTTCGCTGGAGGAGGATAGTATAAAGACAGGTCACACTGATGATGAAAAATGATCTTTGCTTAGGTCCTGTAATCATAAACTGTTAATTCCTGAGAATTTTGCAGAAACTTAGCCAGAGTTTCTCTTCTTTGCTTGTTATTTTCCTATACCACAGGAGATTTTACAAATAAATCATTTGAGCTGATTTTCCTTAAACTTATTTTATCTAAGAGACTTTTTGTATGAATGCTGCAGTGCTGTAGACTAGGGTGTACACAGAACAGGACTGTGGACAAGTTTAGGTCACTAGAACACTTGTATTAAAGCTGCACCGACTAATACTTTTAACAATAACTAATGACAAAATAATAATGACAAACCAACAGATAATTATCACATAGGTCTACAGCTGGTTTTTCAATCAACAACTTAACCGTTTTGGTTCACTTTTACCCCTAAAGGGTTTGATTTGGAAATACCATCGACAAGCTTTCTTATAGAAGAGACCTGCACATCCTTTTAAAAAAAGGATGGTGGACTTCAAAAGTAAAAATCCAACAAGCAAACTTAAATTCTGCATTTAATAAACTGTTGCATTAGACTGGTCCTCAAAGAATTGGTTTCATCCCCTCAGAGTCATCATGAGTGCACAGAGAGCAACAGCCCAGCAGAGAGGAGTTACAGATGAGATGCTGTGTTGCATGTGAGGGTCCTCACAGTATATGCAGCCTTCTAGCTCCACGACAAAGCAAAAACAGAAATATTTAATTCATGCAGTCAGGTCTCCAACCAGCCTAGCTATAATCAGTGTGATGCTTGAATTTA